>JAQIUQ010005025.1:0-124044 GCA_030378365.1 Hybognathus amarus | reverse complement strand
TTTTTCAATGCTCTTCGTTCAGTTACGTATCTGCTGTGGATCTTCTGGTCCAGTCTCAGTTGGGAACACTTTCTCTAGCAGCTCATTGAATGCCCTCCAGGCCATAAGTGAAGGTGTTGGCTCTTCTCTACCTTCAGCTCTCAACTCGCCTGCCCACAAATCTGAAGCGCTCTCACAGCATCAGACTCGACCCAGTCCCATCAGCAAGGGCCAGACCGGCAACAACAAACCCAGCGCTTGTGACTCCAAGAGCCCGTCAAGTGCTCACAGCACAGGGTTGGATCAACAACAGCCTCTTCGGTCCAGAGACCCACGGATAAGCTCGACAGTGGATCCAACAAGGACGGTTCCACTGGGGTGGAAGTCAACCGGAGGGTCCCTGACGGAAAGGGCCACAAGGAATTACTTCAGTCCTTCACATCCCCCAACTGAAAAGATCCCAGGAATTCGACTAGTGGGGTCACAATCCCACAGGCCAAGCCTCCACCCCCAATGGGTGCCGAAGCTCAAAGGAGGCAGGAAGCGCATGTAATGAGTGTTCATCAACGGGGGTGTCCTCACTCCTACGGTTCATAAGCGGGATAGCCTTAATCAGCAAGGCTAAGAGAAAGAATGTCAGTCCACGGCTTGTCCCAGTGGACAAGAGGGACAGCTTTGCAGTAATGCAGAGAGGGAGTGAGTGCCTAATGCCTTAGAGACATGCATCTGCTGACATTTCTCATCCTGCTTGTTTGTTGTTGTTTTTTTACGGTAATTTTTATGGTAAGGACTGCACGGTGAAGGCTAGAGTTATTCATCACTTCTTGTGTTTCACATTGCTGCTGTAGGCAACTTTAGTGTCTGGTCATTGTTCTAAAAACAGCAAGTCAAATTATAGTTTCCATTCATGTGAACACATACTAGATCAGCCAAATAATCTTAAGTCATTGTTTATGTACAGGCTGTTAAATGGCAAATATCTTGAAACATCATGATGGGCCATATCATACACCCAGTAACGCAAGTGTTTTTGGCTAGGTTCAGCCTGACGCAGTTATCATTTTCACGTCGTGCGCCACGTTAAATAGCAAAAGGCTTTGCGACCATGTTTCTTGAAAACGAGGTGTTTTCAAGCGCATCTGTTGCAGCATTTCTATTTTGAGGCAACTGAAACCTGGTCTAAAGTCAATAGCACAGTATTTTATTGTTATTTAAAGGGTGCGTTACTAATATGCGCCTATAGGCGGGTCCACAGACGTGCATAGTATGTTATTTTGGAAATTTTGCTCTCGGGTTCCCCCTACAGTTGGGAAACAGTATTGTCTTCCACTCCTGTCGTAAAATCTATCATGGTTACACTAGGGAATACACGCGTGCATTTGTTGACAAGCTGATCCCCGAACTCTGCAGAAGGAAGGAGTTCTCATATCTTGGGCAGACTCCAGTATTGTGTGTGAAATGTCTTCATCCCAGGTACATTGGCATATATATTCAGCATGCCTTATCATGGGCTTTATTTTTCAAACGTCAATAGATCGCGTTAGCCTGACTTTGTCATACTCATATTCTAGTCAGAATATGAGTCTGATACTGCTCCATAGGGCTTTGATTATGAGGCGTGTCTTAAGCCAAACTCAGAAAAAAACAAAACAAAAAAAAAAACTCTGCACTTAATTGGATAGACCTACAACCAATCAGAGCAAGTCAGTAAGTCAATACTTTACATAGCACAGTTGTCAACTACAGAACTTACTTATTTTAGAAGTAAAATAACGAGTGTTGCTTTACTTGGTCCTTCATGAGTGCGACCAAAGTAGAAACCACAACGATCACAAGCTTTTCATTGCCCCATCTTCTTAGCGACCGTCAGAGCCAGCTGATAAGTTACACTTTTGACGAATCATGTGGGAAGGACGGTAAAAATATCTTTCCGATCGACAAATGCCTTGACTGCAGTTTTCTGTTCGTCTATTAAAATTAATGCGCTGTCGATTCATTTTACAACAGTGGAATCTATACATCTCAATTCTCCAGCTGCAGTCATCTCTGAGGGAAACTAGTTAAGCGCTTTTTGATAACATGATGAATTCGTCCTTGCAGATCATCTGTCCATCATCGTATAAAGTCCGCCCTGGCAATTTGATTGGCCCGTTAATTTTTTGACTGATCATAATTACTCCTCAATGGATGGAGTCCAGACCGAACTTCTCGACCAAAAAATGTTGTGGGCGGAGTACGGGCTGGCATCCGGACTAAGATCGCGTAGCTCACGTTTACAAGCCAGCATCTTTATAGTAACGTTAGCCTATTGGCTACTGTTTTTCATAATGGATATGCTAATTCAATTCAACATTTGTTGGTAGATAATAGCCATGTCATCAATATTATAATATCTAGCTACCATAGATGAATCTACAAATTTGAAAAATTGATTTGCATTATAGCCTGAGGCAAGACCACTTTCATCAGAAAAAATAAGGAACAAACATGACTATCAGCCTGCAGACATAGGATATTTATCCTAACCGAATATTTGTTAGTCTACAGAGTGCTGCTTTAATACACAACAGGGATGTGCAGCAGCACACAAACATGCCTAATATTAAAAATAAAAGTATTACATCGTAAAAGATTATTATAGTGTACATAAATATATGGTGGAATCCACCTTGTCCCGTAGGTCTGCTCAGATCTGTTTTTCTCTCTGGAGAAGTGTTCAACTTTTCTGCTTTCAAATTCCGCCATGTAAAGAGCGAATCCGCCATGGCACGAGCAAAGCTGGCTTTTAAAGGGAATGGGAGATGAGATCTCTGATTGGTTTATTGCACGTTAGATCCATTATTCCTTAAGAGAATAGAGACAATCCTTTTTATACCATGTGCCGGGTGCGTCAACCATTTTTCCCCTCGTCTAAACTTGCAAAAGTGGATTCGGACACGCACTAAGTGCACTTGTGCCCTGCGCTTTAGACCATGCGTTTAAAATAAGGCCCAATGTCTACTTACTACAGAGGACATGATGTCTCATACCAGGGCTCCAGACTAACTTTTTTCACCTCCGTCCTGGAACCGTCCTAAAAAACAATTCTGAACCGTCCTAAAGTGAATGTCAACCGTCCCAAATTAAAAATGTTGTTTCTGTACTTTGTTATTATCATCCATAGCTGTTAGTTTACTAAAACAATTCAGATGACTAAAATATAATGGGTTTAGTAAAATTGTAATGCATTAATTTAGAATTTCTCTAAAATTTCCAAACCTACATACTTCCAGAGAAAAAATCTATTATCATATGATAATATGAATGATTTTAAAGTTTGAACATGCAATACAGATACAGATTTAACTACTGTGACTTAAAAAAAATACCTTAATTTTTGCCAAACAAAATTATTATTTATCTTGCCTGAATGTTTGCGCTCATTGCATTTTTACAATGGGGTAATGTTGTTAAGAACTTACACAACACGAAGCTTGATTTAAATTGTTCAATAAAATTGAAAAAAGTTGCACAAATAAAAACAATAGAATAAAGATACAAATAAAGAGAAAAGTTTTTGAATAGGTCTAACACTATTATTCATAGACAGAAACTGAATAAAGAAATCAAATGGAAAATAACACTGGGTAGTATTTTAGTCCTGAATAAATTAAATACATAGGCTATTAATCCTGATTACTTTAACTTAAAGCTCTCTTTTATTGTTTTGACGACAAAATTAATGACCGACACATACTGTATGTTTGCTGTCACTTTAAGAGCTAGAGCATCGGATCCTGTGTTCATTACACTGGCATGCGTTTTATGCTTATTAAAGACAAAACCGACTATGTTTAGACTATTATACTCACAAAGACCGAAATAGACACAGTTTTGCGTGTTAAAGCAATATAATCCGTGAAAAATAACTTTTGTTACTGGCCAGCTGTTCTTGAGGCGGATTTTCTATGAATGCGCGCAGAAAATCATCCCAGAGAGCGCACGAGCACTGATTAGTTTAAAATCGCTTTAATGTTTAAACTGGTAAGACTAAAAAGACGTGCAAATGATAAACTTCATTCACGATGCACTGCTGGCCCGATTGTGCTGTGAATATTCCGTCATGTCCCGACTCCTGAACGCGAGTGTGTATTATCGCAGCAGCGCTTGATGCTTGCCTTGGCCAACACATTTTGAGAGAAGAGAAGACGCGGCACCGCTGAACACTCACGCTGTTTGTGAAATTGCGTCTGGCACATAGTTATTAAAAGAATGATTTGATTTTATATTCTGTGTGGATTGCGGGAATATCCCACATTATAAATAGACCTGCGGGAATGATTATAATTATGCGCAACACCCGCTCCGAAATTCGAGCCCTGTGAACATATACAAAATGTCTTTCGTCCTGTAGGCGTCCTGGAGAATATTTCTGTTCGTCCTAAACACATTTTCCATCGTCCCAGGACGATCAGACGCCGTTAGTCTCGAGCCCTGTCTCATACTATATTTGCATTACTGCTATATTAAAAGATGTCACTGCAACTTTATTGTGAATTAGAATGACATTATAGCTGTGAAGTACTTGGAAAAATAGAACTTTGGTGTCTTGTTTAATAATAATTGCATATTGTGTCTCGATGTGGTTTGTTGAAAAAAAAAAGAAATACACACCCCTTTAAAGATTTATGTTTTATTCTTTTTAATATAGGTGTTTGTGTTACAATGCGATTATATGTTTACGGAGTAATAATAATTAACTAGATAGTTAATTGTTAATTGCATGTAATTGTGCACAATTTATAGTAATTACTACATGTAACGTGTAACAGGACACTGTACAATAAAGTTTATTTGATGGGGTCCTACTTTATATTAAGTGGCTTTAAGCGCTATGTACACTGTAAAAAATAGCGGTAAAATACTGTAAAAATGCTACAGTGCAAAACTGTTAATTGGTAAACAGAACGTTTCCGTACTATACACGGTAAATAACTGTGATATAATTTTATAGTAAAATACCGTTAAATTTACAGTTTTTAAGAGTGAAAAAGAACAAATCATTGTATAATTTACAGTGAAAAACCGTAAACTGACATTCCCACAATTCCCTGTGTGACACTTCAAATTTTATGTATTTTTGTTGAAATAAATATGGTTCCTCATAGTTTTATTGTTTATTTTCTAATCAGTTATGTACATTAGGGTTTTATGTTACATTTAATGTTGTTAATATAATGTTTATTGCATCTCTGCTGTGATGATTGTTGGTTGTCAGTGTATTACAGTGGTCTAAAACAAATATCAATACACCAATAATTTGGTAAATCAACATTTTATCAGAAAATAAAATACGGTTTATTACTGTAAATTTTTAGTTAAGTCTGTAAAACCATTACCAATTATACCGTATATTTAACGGTAAAGTTCTGGCAACCACAGCTGCCGATTTTTACCGTAAAATTTATGTTTTATTTTTTACAGTGCACTTACATTGAAATTAACAATTTGATACAATGAACTTATTGTGTACATACATGTTTTTACATTGTACTTACATTTTAAAAATACCTGCATGTAATTACAGCTGTAATTAATTTATGTAATTACACTGTTGACTAGGGCTGGGCGATAAAACGATAACGATAATTATCGCGATAGAATTTTTCTCGATAAAACGATATCAAGAGGTCGATAAATGTTCGATAATGTTTATACGCCAAAAGCGGAACGAAAACTCATTTGAACAGCGCGCGCCACACGGAGCGCAGCGCGAGCTCAGCTCACGCACACTCCAGTGAGAAGCGCTTGAGATCAGTGAAGAACACAAATGTCAAGTTTAAACCAGTTTAAAGGCAGATGAAACACCACTGACAAAAAGGAGAAACACTGCGTGCAACGATGCAGTCAGAATCTGAATTGATACTGAATCAATTTAGCCTACCATGGATTTACTGCAAGGTTAGCCTAATAATATTAACTGCACCATGAAATGTGGGATATACACATATTGAATTGTATAATATTATTAATGTAGACAATGTATTAAATGACTAATGGAATATAAGTACAGTATTTAATAATGTATTTAACTGTTAGGCTACTGTTTTTCATTCAAATACCACAGAGACCATAAAGTTATGCCATAGTGAGGTGCTAAGTTATAGGCTATACCTGGTTTTATCTGTGGTTATCATGATCTAAATGCATGATACTGGATGAACAATGGTTAATTTTAATACAAACAGTCAGAATATTACTTTTTACCAAATAAACATGTTACATAAAAAAAAACAAAAAAACAGATGTTACTGTTTTTGTTAATGAACATAAATTTAAATAGTCGTTTAAAACACAATTAACACTCTGTTTTATACAACTTTCACTTAGGAGCAAAAATCTGCCTTTAAACTTGAAAGAAATAAAGATTTAACATATATTGTGATAATTGTCGATATCGACTAATATAAGAAAAATTATCGTGATCATTTTTTTTGGCCTTATCGCCCAGCCCTACTGTTGACCCTAACCTCACACCTTAACCTACCCTTAAACCGACCCCTACCACCACACCTGTCCCACCACCACACCTGTCCCTTAACCTTACCTGTATCACACCTCAATAGCAGCAAAAGTGTTTTACAATACAACAGGAACACAATAACACATTGTACTTTATTTGTCAATGTACAGTACATAGTACTTAAAGCCACTTAATATAAAGTGGAACCCAATTGGTCCAACATGAAATGGCGCTCATGAATTTTAGTGTGGGACTAGATTTAAGCCTCGTCTGTGAAACCGGGGTGAGTGTAATTTTAAAGTGCTGATTTGTTCCTTTAAAAAAAGTTCCAGCTAATAAAATTCCTCATTTCGTAGCATATGGCCTGAAGACGTAAGACATTTGCTACATTTGATGATAAAGTGTGAATTACTGTTAATTAATGTGGACAATGTAAGACTTTTAAGATAAAGTAATTCAGCGCTATAGGCATACTAAATTGAATAATCTTATTGTTGCACGGTCTATCATCACACAAAATGATGAGGTCACCCGCCAGTCATCTGCATTTCTAGATTTTCACTGTGTACTCTAAAGAGCTAAATTGTATTCTCTCCATCTAAACATTACTGCGTTTGATTTAAAAATCGAGCCAGACTTTACTGTCAGACCTGCTTTTTTCTGGTATTTTAATATATATAAAAGTGCAGTACAGCCTGTGATCATTAATACTGTGCTTGATGGAGGGGCTGAGGGGATGAGATAAGGCTCAGTTGACGGAGTTGTTAAAATGGGCGACTGAAGCCTCTGCTATTGGTCATGGTCTACTCCTCAAAGCAGGGGCCGCCTTTTATCAGGTAAGTGCAATTCGAAGCAGTGGTTCAAAGAGAAAGGATGGAGTTTTTGAGGTTAACCGGACTGAGGTTATTTCTAGAGACGGATTCAGCTATCAATGAATGTTTCATTACGTTACGAGTGTTTGGTCAACCATTTAGTGCAGTTCACATAGGCTCCTAAAGTGTAGAAGAACAGCCGCCTTGCAGAACTTTCTTATAGAAAGTCCCCTGTAGTCAATTATTGTATCCCTTAACTCATATTTGATCACCAAAATTATATAATTAAAAGTTTTTTTGTTTTGTTTTTTTTAACCCCTTCATGGTTTAAAATAGCTTGAATGTAACTCTTGTAACTCATTGATAAAACGTGGTTCTATATATATGTAAATAAGCCCCGCCTCCACTCACTCACTGCAGCTCAGAGCTCCATTTGTTAATCCAAGGCTGACGTGATTGGTTACAAGGTACTAGTTTGTGGACGTCAGAAACGCCAACTTTGGTCTTTGGTTTACTGCAGTTTTAAAGAGAAAATCCTCTGCAATGGTGTTGACTTCTGAATTTGCACATGGTTTGTCTTAAAGCACATTATCACCACATAGACATACAAACAACGTTAAAAGCTTGATTTTCACCCACAGGGGGACAATAATCTATAAGAGGCCATGTGTTACTGCGATTTTATCAAAGTAAAGGTAGTTTTAGGCACTGCAACACAGCCTCTTGATGTAAAACACTGTGTTCAATTAATAATTAAAGGGATACTCCATTTTTTTTTGAAATAGGCTCATTTTATAACTCCCCCAGAGTTAAACAGTTCGAGTTTTACCATTTTTCGAAATCCATTCAGCTGATTTTCTGATATTTAGAAGAATATCAGTAACCAGACAGTTTATGGTCCCATTGACCAGAAAGTAGGAAAATGTTTATACTATGGAAGTCAATGGGACCCGAATATGATATTTTTCTGTATCAGAAAATCGGCTGAATTGATTTTAAAACGTTAAAACACAACTGTTTAACTCTGGGGAGTTGTAAAATGAGCCTTTTTTTAAGTGGAGTATCCCTTTAACTCTTTATGACACAACGCTTCCCCACCATTGACGGAAATGTCCATTAATCCATGTTTTCACTGTTATACAGTAGGGAGGTATTACGCATCTTCTCTAGATCAAAACACAGGTGAAAAGCAATACAAGCATTGCTTAAAATAACATGATCATCAAACATTAAACAGCATATTAATCAAAACTGCCTAAACAGAAATGTCGACCCAGGGGGAGCTATAGGACCGTGAAGCTCTGGGAGTGTTCATCTACTGTATGTGCTTAATTATCTTTCTGAATCCAATCAAGCAATGACTTCTCCGAGTCCTTGAGAAAAGTGTGATTTGCTCAGCTTTTTGTTCAAAAATTTGCTTTTTAATGAAACTAAAAAAAAGATTAAAAAAGAATTCATGAAGCTAGAATAAAATGTTAACACTTCACTTGAAGGGAGGTTCATAAGACTGACATGACACCTTCATAACCATGATATGACATTATGAATATGAAGGAAGTTTTATGCATGTTTGTGACAACTGTCATTAAGTGTCATTCGCTTAGTTATTACATTTTTAATGCAAATATGACATTGTTTGAGATGTCTTTGTTATGACACCTTGACATAAACCAGTACATCATAACCTGTCAGTGCCTTTATCATGACAACTTGGCATTACTAAGACAACACAACCAGCAGATTAATTATCAAACTTAAGAAAGCACCTAGCTTTATTGCTTAACATTACATTAAACTATCAGGTGGTTGGTTTTGACATTGGCTGTCATGAAGCCATTATAACTTTTTAATGACAAATTCAGTTGAGGTCACGAAAAATATTCATTACACAGTTATAATGGCCCTAATGACAGCCAATGTTAAAGCCAACCACATGACAGTTTAACTTAATTTTATTTCATGAGACAAAGACACTGACAGGTTATGATATATTGGTTTATGTCAAGATGTCATAACAAAGACATCTTAAACAATGTCATATGTGCATTCAAAATGTCATTATTGAGCGAAAGACACTTAATGACAGTTGTCATAAACATGCATAAACCCTACTTCATATTCAAAACATATGTCATGGTTATGAAGGTGTCATGTCAGTATTATGCACACCCCTTCAAGTAAAGTAAATAAAATTGTGCGGTTGTTTTTTTTTTTACCACAGAGGCTCTTGTAGTTCTTTTGATGTATTGCATGCAGATATAGATATTACTATAACCACAGTAAACAATTACTCTGCCAAGTGATATAGTAAAATAAGCCTTATCAACTTTATTAATTATTTAGCTGTAGACTGTTTAACATGCTAATTGTGTTGTAGCAACTCATTAATACACTGGGGAGGATAACAGTGTAGGATTTGCTTTGAAACTATTTTCACTCAGAATGTGTTATAAAATATATAATTACACAGTAATTACAAAGAAACAGCAACACAATGAATTAAACATGAAAGTTAAAGTAGAAACACTGAAATTGTGTTTTCTTGTCAAATGTACTCCAATATTCTTAGTTGTATTTACAACTTTGAAAAATATGTTTACAGTGTATCAATTAATAAGACAGATAAGTAGGCATTAATGTAGAATTCATTGGATGCGATAGTCACAGGTGTGTGTGTGTGTGTGTACACATAGCTGCTTGAAATTTGGCTCATCAAATCAGATTATTTCATCACCAGGATTAATAATGTGTGAGAAATCATGATGTGAACTTTTTAGCTGTTTAATTTACAACTGATGAAATCATAATCTCCCTATTTTGATATTTCATCGGAGTCTCTTTTTTCTATCTCACTCTTTTTCACATCTCGCATGTGTCCTCCGATTTTGCGGCATTGCAGCTGAACGTCTCTTTGCTGTGGGCAGAGCTCTAAGCGGTGGATTCTCTTTGCTTTAGGTGGATATCAGATAGTAGGAACTCATAGAGAGTGGTCTGTAATCCAGAGGATTTACCAAGTCTTGTGTCACTGCGCCGATTCAAGGTGTTAAGCAGCACATGTATGAAGCGCAGCAGCCTCTGTTGAAACACAACACTGCTGGAAACACAGCACAACTGCGGCTTTTGAAGTCATGGCTTCTCTGAAAGAGCGGGGGTGTTTTCCACAGGGATTTTAGCATCGGAATCTGGTTGCGGATCAGAGAAAAGGCTGATGTTTTTGAATATTAATGGACAGAGGAGAAATGCATATGATGGGTATTAGCTTTAGTGCGCATAATTTGATGCACAGAAGATGCTTTTTAGATGTAAAGTATCAGAGGTCATAATGAAGATGCAGAAGTCATGTGGAAATAGGATTTAGTTTGCAGCACAAATTGACAACCTTTGTACAAATGAGCTTCTGAAGGAGTGGATTTATATAACAGAAATTATTCATGCAAGTACTGAACATGGGATATCTTGATTTTGTTTTACAGTACTTTTAATGTAAACATTTATTATATCTAATTTTCTTATATTAGCTTGTTTTAGTTTTTTTTTTTTTTGTGTTTGTGTTTTGTGTTTTTTTTCTTATTTGTGTTGCAAAATTAAACACTTTAGGCCTGTTCACATTACCACGAAGTTTGGACATTAAAGGGATAGTTCACTTTGAAATTAATTTTTGGATATTTTTTAGCTTACCTCAAGGGCATGCAAATTGTAGGTGTCTTTGTTTCCACAGTATTTTCAATTTTGATATTTTTAGGTCAAACCGTTCTTGTCTTTCAGTCACATAATGGAGGTCTATGGTCACCACCTTAAAGAGCATGCACAGAGAAGTTCAAATTAAACATGATTTAATGACTCGTAAATGTAGACATTGATGGCCTAAGACACAAAACGAGCGGTTTGTATGAGAAAACGAACAGTATTTATTTCGTTTTTACCTCTTGTAACCACAGCCACGTCCAAGTGATCTGAGGGCACGGGCACTTTGTGGCTGTGGTTACAAGAGGTAAAAACAATATAAATACTGTTTGTTTTCTCACACAAACCGCTCATTTAGTATTTTAGGCCATCAATGTGTACTTACATTTACGAGTCATTAAATCATGTTTAATCTGTGCATGCTCTTTGAGGTGGTGACCATAGACCTCCATTATATGACTGACAGACAAGAACGGTTTGACCTAAATTATCAAAATTGAAACTACTGTGGAAACAAAGACACCTACATCTTAGATGCCCTTGAGGTAAGCTAAAACATACCAAAAAATAATTTCAAAGTGAACTATACCTTTAAATATTGGTCTGGCTAAATGAAAGAGATGCAAAGATTTACTGTCCTTAAAGAAATAAATCAGTAAAATAAATCTGTCACAATGACAGTATGCTAATGTTCTTGTCTATGTGAACAGACACATTTACTCGCCCTCAAGTTGTTGCAAACCTGTATGAGTTTCTTTCTTCTGCTGAACACAAAGCAAGATATTTTGAAGAACCATTGGGACTTTGGCACCATTGACTTCCATAGTAATTTTTTGGTAACACTTTACAATAAGGTCCGTTAGTTAATGTTAGTTAACTACATTAGTTAATATGAACTAATAATGAAGAATCTCATACAGGTTTGCAACAACTTGAGGGTGAGTAAATGATGACAGAATTAAAATTTTTGGGTGGAGTATCCCTTTAACAGTTGTTCACTTTTTTTCTCTTTTTTCTGTTTTGTTTTGTTTTTTACCCCAACATGAAGTTTGTCCATGAAAATTCATGAAAAACACATTAACAGTTGTTCCTTTAAATTAACAACCAAACAACACATTTTCATACTGAGCCTTCATTTAGTGATAAATGTGATAGCATTAAAACTCTTTATATGTTACTTAAGATATTGGAAGGCTAAAATAGAGAATTTAATGGGTATCCCAAGGTGTCTAACACCTTCTTGGAGCCAAAACAGTGTTGTTGTACTCCAGCCATATACTGTATATTTATACTGCTGTCTCTTATTCACAGGGTAAAAGCAAAGAAAGGGGTGAACCTCCTCAGCACCAAGTCGAAGAGTAACCAGTGGAGGGTTGAATGGGATGTGCAGTCCGGAGCCAAACACTCGATTGCAACCGTGGAAGCCAGCAAGATCAAAGGAGTCACTGTGTAAGTCAGCTTCCCCGCATTTGTACACTGATCTAGGAACAGCTTCTCCAGTGGGAAGCTAAGCAGTGCCTAGTGCATAGTAATTGGTGCTTTCAAATCAGCAAAAAAAAAAAGACAACCTAAACTTTCATGTTTGAATCATCACACACACCCAACATCTGCTAGTTAATCCAAATAACATTCGACTAAAACAGAACGCCGCCTGTTCAGTTAAGACCTTTGTTTAAGGATGTTACTCTTTAATTGGAGAGGCTTATACTTAATGAAACGTTTGTAGTCATATTAATGGGTACTTCCTGTGTATTCATTCATACTAAATTATTATTGCAGGGCTTTACGACAAAACCAGCTCTTTAAAGACGGCCTGTTGTCAAAAATAAAGACGTACACAGTCCAATTGAAAATCAAATATCCAATTGAAACCATAATTTGGAATCAGTCAAATAAAGTAATCCTGGATATAACAAAAATGAAACAAATGCCAATTTATCCAGATTGTTTTGTATACACTCCAACTAGAAACAGCAGACAATATATTTTCACTCCAGATTTCTATAGGAATCTACAAAACTCTAGAAGGTTTTTATCTATGTCATCGTCATGATCATTGGGTGATTCATCTAGCCTGTAGAGTCAGGGGTGATTTACCTTTTTTCAGGGAGATCAAGACGTGGAAATTGAATGTCGACACAGAGATTACCAGACAGGTCATCTGAATTCAACATCATGCTATTTGGTTCATGTTTCTAAGCCTCTTAGCATCCTTATTCTCCCTACTGTATTAAGTGGACACTGGCAAAAAAAATAATAATGTTCTTTCTAACATGTGACGAGAAATTGTCACTCACCTGCAACTCTGCTACTGGGAAACCTGTATTTGTGTTTATTCTGACATCTGCAAGCAGGTTTCATCAGTTTGGAGCGGAAGGCTACAGTTAGAAAAAAAGAAGGAAAAAACAGTCAATTAAGACCATTCAGCCCACTTCTTAGCCCAATACTATACAGTAGAGATATGGGTTTCCAGGTTTTACCAGGCATATTGTTTTTACTAATGCATCTGTTTTGTTTTTATTTCAGTCATTATCATTCTCTGTAAAACTAAAATCTCAGATGGTAAACACAAAATGTCTGTCACTTGATCCAGTATCCATAGCCTTTAAACTCTGAAAAAGCTATGTGATTCTGCATACTAAAGCAATTTCAAGCCATACTGTATTTTTAAGCCCAATAACATAACATGAAATTCAATTCTAATGGTTTAACAGTGATATGTGGATTGTTACAAGTATAGTTGATATATGCTAGCACTAACTTCCATATGATCCAGCTCTTAGTACTAGAACACATGATGATGGTGTGTTGTACGCTATTTGTCAAATGTTTGGGCTAGGTACGATTTTTTTAAAGTATTTTATGCTTACCAAGGCTGCATTTATTTGATCGAAAATACAGTAAAAATAGTAATATTGTGATTATATTATAGATTGCAGTTTAAAACTAGAATGTACATTTCCAGAGGAAAATGTGAAGTGGTGCTTGCAGTGGCAAAAAGCTCGCTCGGTTGCTAGAGTGTGGTACATTATTGCATACGAGCCAACAACCATGTCTGTACGATATTCAGGTGCTGAGATATGGCTCATTCATGTGTTCAGGTGGTTACTAGGGTACTCTATATGGTTGCTATGGTGTGATTATACAGTTTATGAGATCACATTTAAAGACTAGTTGACAGTCTGAGTCAAAAAAGGCAAATTCCATGTTTTTTCTATTTTCTGGAGCTAAGATATGGCTTGAATATGTTGTTTTATGGTTGCTAGGCTGCCCTAAGTGGTTGCTAGGGTGTGAATATGAAGTTAGTATGTCACTACTTGTTGGCTGCATGATAGGCCGAGTCAAAAGAGGCCAATCCCAAGTCTCTATGAGCTTCTGGTCAAAAGATATGATCTCACAAATTTTGTGCCAATGTTAAGTCTATGGGACTTTTACGGCCAATTAATCACCCGCCAGACGAACATCGTACAACCAATCGCTTAGAAAAGTGCCTATCGCCCACAGTTGCTAGGGTGCTGTAACTGGTTGCTATGGTGTGGTTATGAAGTGCTATGAGTCGTTAAAGTTTGTCTCAATGTTAAGTCTATGGGATTTTTTGGAAATTTGTTCGCCCCTGGGGCGGAACACCGTACCCCGATCTCTTATAAAACTCATAGGACACTTCTCCTCAATAGGCCGCACGATTTGACGCCTCATTCATGGGTCTGTGACAAAAACTGTGGACGTAGGAGTGTGCCAAACTTTTTCCTGGAATAGTATATGCTATACTAGAAAATGTTCATAACATTGTGGTCAATGGGGACATTTTTGGGCAGCTCCTGCCCCCCAGGGGTGCAACTTTTACCCCATTGTGAGGTATGTTCTTACAGAGCCTGTCAGCCTCTTCAAATGTGGTAAATCGCAGGCTTCTGTGAAATCCTCGCTCGGAGCTATGAATCGCCAAAGTTCGTCGCAATGTTAAGTCTATGGGATTTTTCGGCCAATTTTTCGCCCCTGGGGCAAACATCGTACCCCCGATCGCTTAGAAAAGTCATAGCACACCATTCCCGAATAATCCGCACGATTTGATGCCTCATTCATGAGTCTGTGACAAAAACTGCGGGAGGAGTAGCGCACCAAACTTTTTGGCTGACTTAAAAAACACAATAGTAATAGTGTTGCCTTGCTTTCAGCAAGCACCACTAATAAAAGCTTTTTATTGGGTTATATTTTAAAATGTTATTTATTCCTGTGATACAATTGAATTTTCAGCATCATTACTCCAGTCTTTATTTACAGCGTCATCTAACTGACGCTAAAGGTAAAGCGTCAGTTAGATGACGCCCTAAGATAGCGTCATGTAACTGACGTTAAAGAGTGTCCTGAAAACGTCGGATGTTGACGTATGGTCAAAAGCGTCAGTTAGATATACATTGTGTTGCACATTAACAATGTAAAAGTCTTTAGTCATTTTTCTTCAATTTAATGCATCCTTGTATTTCTTTTAAAAAAAAAATCTTACTAACCCCAAACTTTTGAACGGTTGTGTATATTTGGATGTTCACTGAAACATACAATGTGGGCATATTGACAACATGTAAATTATACATTTACCTATGCACAGCTTTAAATATGTAGAAATCTTTATGAATCCTTTATATCCTATTTATAATTTAAATATAACTGCATAGTCCCCGTATGACATAGTTGTCATACGGGGTGGTTGTATGAACACAAAAAAGATGAACGCAAAAAGATCACCCCTCAAACCGTATTCACTTTATAGCCCTTAATCCTGTAATTGTGGACAAATGTGGGCACAGAGGACTCAGGTGTGATCCTAATTTTTATTTATTATAAATGTTATCACTGTCTTTGATAAAGTTTTGTCTATCAATTTATGGTGTTTTATTTTATTTTGGGGGTATTTTTGAATTTATTTACTTTAAAAAGTACCATATTTTTATGTAAATTATTTCTATGTAAATGAATTACTATGTAGTTTTATTATTATTATTTATAATAATATTATTATTATTACTTTTAACTACATTAAAATATCATTCCAATACACTCTAAAAATTGCTGGGTTGTTTTAAACCAACTTTGGGTCAAATATGGACAAAGCCAGCCACTGGGTTACATTTTTTTAATTGCATTTTTAACCCAACGTTTGGGTTTGTCCATATTTGACCCAAAGTTGGGTTAAAACGACCCAGCATTTTTAGAGTGTAAGTTCTTATAGCTAAAACCTAAAGATGAAGTGACTTTGTCACCAGAAGTTCACCTGGTGTCTTATTTTGGCTTATTTTAGAATGCTCTAAATTACAGTTTTTCCTATTCATATACACTCACCGGCCACTTTATTAGGTACACCTGTCCAACTGCTCGTTAACACTTAATTTCTAAGCAGCCAATCACATGGCGGCAACTCAGTGCATTTAGGCATGTAGACATGGTCAAGACAATCTCCTGCAGTTCAAACCGAGCATCAGTATGGGGAAGAAAGGTGATTTGAGTGACTTTGAACGTGGCATGATTGTTGGTGCCAGAAGGGCTGGTCTGAGTAGTTCAGAAACTGCTAATCTACTGGGATTTTCACGCACAACCATCTCTAGGGTTTACAGAGAATGGTCCGAAAAGAAAAAACATCCAGTGAGCGGCAGTTCTGTGGGCGGAAATGCCTTGTTGATGCCAGAGGTCAGAGGAGAATTGCCAGACTGGTTCAGAGCTGATAGAAGGGCAACAGTGACTCAAATAACCACCCGTTACAACCAAGGTGGGCAGAAGAGCATCTCTGAACGCACAGTACGTCGAACTTTGAGGCAGATGGGCTACAGCAGCAGAAGGCCACACCGGGTGCCACTCCTTTCAGCTAAGAACAGGAAACTGAGGCTACAATTTGCACAAGCTCATCGAAATTGGACAATAGAAAATTGGAAAAACGTTGCCTGGTCTGATGAGTCTCGATTTCTGCTGCGACATTCGGATGGTAGGGTCAGAATTTGGCGTCTACAACATGAAAGCATGGATCCATCCTGCCTTGTATCAATGGTTCAGGCTGGTGGTGGTGGTGTCATGGTGTGGGGAATATTTTCTTGGCACTCTTTGGGCCCCTTGGTACCAATTGAGCACCGTAGCAACGCCACAGCCTACCTGAGTATTGTTGCTGACCATGTCCATCCCTTTATGACCACAATGTACCCAACTTCTGATGGCTACTTTCAGCAGGATAATGCGCCATATCATAAAGCTGGAATCATCTCAGACTGGTTTCTTGAACATGACAATGAGTTCGCTGTACTCAAATGGCCTCCACAGTCACCAGATCTCAATCCAATAGAGCATCTTTGAGATGTGGTGGAACGGGAGATTCGCATCATGGATGTGCAGCCGACAAATCTGCGGCAACTGTGTGATGCCATCATGTCAATATGGACCAAACTCCCTGAGGAATGCTTCCAGCACCTTGTTGAATCTATGCCACGAAGAATTGAGGCAGTTCTGAAGGCAAAAGGGTGTCGAACCCGTTACTAGCATGGGGTACCTAATAAAGTGGCCGGTGAGTGTATATGGGTGCCCATTTTTGACCCAAATACAAGATTAAGGATTTTTTTTTTTACCCACTTAACATTGTTAAATTGAGTCAAAAAGTGTGTGTGTTCAGGAGGCAAACTTAGGAAAAGTAGCTAAGTCGTGTAGCGCTCAGATCAAGGGAAGTATTTTTTAAAAATAAATCAAAACTATTTTGCCCACATTTGTCCAGACTATGATTTTAGGGTTAATAAATCCAATGGGTAATGCGGACAGGACGAGAGCTACATAAAACACATCACCAGACACCGAACTGAAACACAACTGAACATTATTAGTGTCCGTGACAACAATGATGATGAAACATAACGATTCCAAACTAATGTGATTGTGACAATTCAGTTTTTTTTTACATGATTTATTACTATTATTAGTTTTTGCACTCACTTTTCAACCAATTCATCATACTGTCTGACACTTGAAAAATAAAAAGAATTCTCCTTTTACATGGAATGACTGAAAGTCTGAAAGTTTTTGCCATAAAAAACTTATTATCACAGTTTATGTGGAGCACATTGCACCAGTCTCTGACATGTTGTCAAGCGCCAATGTGACACCAGACTGTAGAAAGGTGTTGCTTGTTATTTTTAATGCAGGTTTAAACAGCTTTGCACTTTTCTCCACAACAAACAGAACTCACCGCTTGTTTTGGGACTATTTCACAGCTGAACTCAATGGTTTCGGAGAATACACGTCTAGATGTGGCTGGGGCCTTTTTGCATCGTAACAAAGTTGTTGTCTGGGAAGATTAATAATTTTTATTGATGCCGTTTCCTCGTATAGATTTTCTGTTAGCACGGCTCGTTCTGTCCACAGACTTCGGCTCTCTTCTTATACTTGCAAATTTCTTTGCATACGCCGCCCATTATCTTTCACCATCTATCTTTTTTTTAATGAGTGATCTCGACTGCTGGAAGCAAACATTGCGAATGTGGTTTGGGGCTGGGCTAGGAGGCATTGCCAGCATTATTTGTCAATATAAGACAAGCTTCATCATTCCATTAGTGTATTTTCAATTAGAGATTCAGTTGCTCATGCCAATTCTTTCTCTCCTTATGTTTCTGCACTGAGAGTTAAGCAAGCCTAAAATGAGTCTAAAAGCAGGGCGTTCTGAAAGCTGACAGTGCTTCATGACTGATTGTTAGCTAAACTCTTCCCTGGCCTCCTCTCCTGTTGTGCAGGACAATCAATTCTCAGCAATGGCTAAATAATTAAGGCAATATTAACTTTGTTAATGCAGTGCCCAATGAATTGGCATCAAGAAAGCAAATGTGTTTGATAGAGATTGATTCACTGTTCGCCTTAAACAAAGGAAACAAAACAAAAGGAAAAGTGATTCAACTTTTAGTAGAAGTCACACTTAATTGACTTTATTGGCCACATCAATTTCAAATTAGCCAAACAACAATCAGTAACAAAACAGTATACGATTTTGGGCTGTCCCAAACGAAATATGACTAATCGTGGCGATTTTTTGTGGTCGTGGCTCAGAGACGATTGTTTGTGATCAAAGATAGTCTGTGATAATTCTCTGACACGGTCAGAATACATCTTCAGACTTAAGCCAATGAAAATGCAACATGAATAGGCGTATTGATCAATGGGACATGGCGCTAAAACATAAAACTACTTGCATCAAGATCCATTTGCAAAACTGGCATGCCAAGTTGGCCACTTTTCTCTTCGATCCTTTCCCATGATCGCATCCTTATTCTCCTGTTTCACTTCCTCCTCTGTTTTCCATTGCACATAAAGACCACATTTCCCAAAGTCATCTTGCTTTATTTGTTTACCACTAGCACATGCTGAATGATTTTATTCTTCTATACTAACAATTTATTAGATGTCGTTCATTCGTACAGTCTACATATACGTTGTACCCAAAGTTTATTAGATCCATGTCGGTACATTGTAATTTGTAATGATCTTGTTGTATTGTCGAAATTGCACAGTCTGTACAAAGGGGCATTGTAAACCATAACATTTGGCCACTGTAGTGTAGTTGTCCATAAGTACATTGTAGTGTACTTGTCTATGTAGTTGTCTATATCCATACAAAATCCCAACCATGTATCACACGAAATACGTTCTGAGGAAACTATTTTGCAAATCGCAATTACGTTACATGCCAACATATAAGCAGTGCTATTACGTTGGTCCTTAACCTAATACTATTGCAGTGCTATTACGTTTGTCCTGAACATAATACATCCAAAGCAGATTTCTTTACTATTTATGCATAATCGTGGCATTAAAGTTTTGACTCTATTGCATTCAACTGTCTTATCAATTAAGTTTTTTTTCGCATTTATTAATATATAGGCCAACGTTACTCATAAATATATTTACACAAAAAGCATTTTCTCCAATAAAACACAACATACTGATACATTCACAAAAGACAGAAATTTTATTAGCTTGAGGTAAACCAAATCCTAGAATCCATACGTTGTTTGCAAGAAACAGATCCAAATTCAGCCTTTTATCCAGTGATCTTCGTCTTCATTTCTCAGCAGCGACCGCAAACGTCAAATCCGCGCTGGTGATGAATTCAAATTCGAAAAATGCGCCTTCAAGAAGCGTTACGACATGTTTTACGGCAGTGATATTAAACGCTCATTGGCTCTCACCTGCTTCGTCACAGATTGCGACATGCCGTGTTTCAGTCGGTGTAGTACATTCATTTGAAATGGAGAAGAGCGCACGCCTTCAGAGAGCGAACCGAAATCAGATTAACATTTTCATGAATTAATGTCAATAACTTTAATTCTGATCTGTAACTCATACACAACTACTATAACACTGCCAGAGGACTGTGACTGCAACGCATCATCATGTGAACGTCTTTTGGTAATGTTAACGTTACTGGTTTTGACATTTTCTCAATAAATAAATTATTGTGAAATGTATACTTGTCTGTCTGTTATATGTTTTTATTCTTCACAATTGTGTTAGCCTAACGTAGTTTTTAGAATGGTTAGGTTTAGGGATAGGAGTAGGATTAGTGGCTCAAAATATATTTCAATGCTAAAACATCTCTGTCCATTACGTTTCATCCTTTTTATATTCTGTATAAAATGAATGTTTAGGTTTTGGGAGTAGGATTAAGGGGTCTGTTATATTTATCTTTAAAAGTGAAAAGTATATCGTTATGACATGAAAACGTAAATATTCAACGTTTTTTAGCTGTAAAAACGTAATAATGTTACGTTTAAATGTTGCAATACGTCCATATTATACGTTTTAGCATCTATCCAAACGTATAAAACGTACGTTTTATATCTTTGAAGATTACGTATTGTTACCTACGTATTAACAATGATACATATTACGTTAAGGACCAACGTAATAGCACTGCTTATATGTTGGCATGTAACGTAATTGCGATTTGCAAAATAGTTTCCTCAGAACGTATTTCGTGTGATACAGGGTTGCAACCTCCATACAGCTTATGTACACTAATGAAGGCACTTAAAAATATGTGAATATCTTTGTACTGCTGTCTGAAGGCAGATGAAGAAATAACGTTCCAATATGAAGTTTAATGTGGATAATACAAATAATAATCAGACAGGCAGGGCAACACACACTAAATGTAACGTAGACCAAACGCTGAAGGACTTTGAGGGAAGAACTTTAGTAACTCAGACAGGATAATTAATGATGTGCACCTGAACATATAACTATAGAAGTAACTATAGAAACAAAGGAGTGGTGGGAAAATCAAACAAAGGAACACATGATGTGAATGAAAACAAACTAAAAGTCCATGAATACTGTACACAAGACACTGCTTTTTAACTAAAAAGTGTAAAACTTTTTATGTGTTTTGGCTGTTCGGTTTCAGGACTGCATTTTTAAGGCACTTAATATATATATATATATATATATATATTAGGGCTGTCAGTTAAACGCGTTATTAACGGCGTTAACACAAACCCATTTTAACGGCGTTAATTCTTTTTATCGCGATTAACGGTCTTTTGTCCCTAGCAAACTTTGTAGTTTTTTCACATACTTTTGCAACAGGACGCGCATGCGTCCTGATCCATTTCAGCGTCTCCGCTCGTCATCCACTCAAGCCCGGCTCGCAAGCTGAAACGAGTGTGTGTGTGCGGCGTGCCTGTTGTTTTGTTTCCGGTCTAGCTAGATCCGCTTGCGCTTTGGTCGAAGAAGCAATGTAACGTCCTCGCGCGGCACAAGCCATTGAAATGAATGGGTTTCAGAGCGCAGCGCGAGGCCGTTTTGTGCCGCACACACTCGTTTCAGCTTGCGAGCCGGCCAAATAGTAACGTTATGTTTTGAGTGGATGACGACGCGCTGAACGCTGAAAATGGATGCCAATGAGATTCTGAATGTAAAGTTTACTTTTAAAAAGTTGCCAAATTGTCCCATTGATAAGACCAAAGCGATCTGGTATGTTTTGTCATTATGAACTGAGCTATCATCATTACAGCACGTCCAGCCTGAAAACACCACTTGATGATGGCCAAGCAAACACACACACACACACAAACACACCCGATGATGCAATTCTCCACCCCCCTCGTCAATATCAGCGACCTCGTCAGTATTTCTTTCACCCTTTTATTGATGGACAGTGTTACATTGTGTGAGAGATTATTTAGGCGTATATATGTTAGAGTGAAATTGAACACTATTCCAATGTTATTTTCAATAATAATAATAAAAAAAACATTTGCACTAAACAAGCCAATCCACTTTTCCATGTTGATAAGAGCATTAAAATGAGAAAAATGTAACAAAAAGAAATCAAAAGACATTAAGAATAGATAAAAATGTGCGATTAATCGCGAGTTAACTATGACATTAATGGTCGACATTACCCGTGATTAAATATTTTAAATCGTTGACACGCACGTACACACACACACATATATATACACACACACACACACACATATATATATATATATATATATACACACACACACACACATATATATAAAAAATATTTCTGAATATTAATAAAATCCCCAACTAAGCAAGCCAAAAGCCAATGGTGAAAGTACGTTTTGGCCGTTCGTTTTCATGACAACTGCGTTTTGGGTCCCTGAAAACATGTTTCAACTGTGCACGTTTTTGAAAACGGTCTTCGTGTTAACAACAAAAACGCGAATTTCTAAAGACAAACTCAGTAATGTTTAATTTTTGTTGTAAAAACGTTATTAATTTAGTTAATTTATATATATATTCTAAATTATATAAATTATATAAATTATATATTAATTTATATATTATATCGTCTTATACATGTCAAGTCCAGAATATTAATCGCAAAGCATTCATTATTATTAAATATTATTAGCCTATTTAATAATTAATAATAAATAATAATTATTATTTTTTAAATAATTATTATTATTTTTATGAATAATAATAATATCGATTTAACTATTTTTGTAATTGCAGTGCATTCGTTGAGAGCCTAAATGAAAGCAATTTGTTTGTGGATTGTAGCCTAAAACATATCTGCAACATTTATCAAGCTCACGGATAATTGTGCGTGCATTTCTTATAATTATTATGATTCTAAACTCATAATAAAGTATACTATAAAAAACATAAGTCCAGAATTTGAACGCAAAGCGTTTCATTTGAAGTTAATCATTTCCCTCCCATAATAAGTCATTATAAGAACGCTAAATATAGCTTAACGCATATAGAATGCGCCCCTTATTATGTCGAAATAACGAGATATTTATGTCGAAATAACGACTTATTATGTCGTTATAACGAGATATTTGTCGTTTTAACGAGATATTATGTTGTTATAACGAGATATTATGTCGTTTTAAAGACTTATTAAGTCGTTTTAAGGACTTAGTATGTCGTTATTACGAGATATTATGTCGTTTTAACGAGATATTATGTCGTTTTAACGACTTACTATGTCGTTATAACAAGATATTATGTCGTTTTAATCGACATAGTACTCGTTATAACGAGATATTATGTCGTTAAATCACTTAAGCTTGTTAAACGACATAGTATCTCGTTATAACGAGATATTATGTTGTTAAAACGACATAATAAGTTGTTAAAACGACATAATATGTCGTTATAACGAGATTATTTTCTTTTTTTCTCACCTTGCGGTTCAGGCTTCCGTACAAGTTAGTTTTGAAATGACATATATTGTTCAAAATTTAAGTCTTAATGCAGTTTAAGATTCAGTTTTGTATGCATTTAAAATAAATGGTAATATTGTAAAGTATTTTTTGGTCAATTTAATGTATCCTTGCTAAATAAAAATATTCATTTCTTTTAAAAAGAAAAAGAAATGTCTTTCTTTTTTGAAACAGTATTTTCATGCATTCACTTAATATTGCCTTGGGACATGTTGGCTAAAAGTGAAATTAGTTCTTAGAAAAGATCTTGCATCATTTGTTTCAAGATGTCCTTCGTTTGATATTTTTGATATTCAATTCAATGACATTCCTACATTTGAAGTGCGGCTTAAGTACACTAAGCCTGTAAAAAATGATTTCGGTTCAATTTAATGTGATTTTTCGTATTGCGCACTAGAAGAAGTTGTTGGTTTTGCTGTTCTGACACATTAATTAGCCCCCACAGATAACATTTTGATAACCCTGCAGCATTTTTCCACTCCCAGCAAGGGAATTTATTTTTTGGCCGCCTCTCTCAGCATGGTTGTCAGCTGCTATCAGCACATCTACCTGTATAACAGGAGTCTCAGATAAAGGAAATAATCCTTGATGAGTGTGCATGAGATCAACAGACAGAACTCATTTAGCCTGTCACTATCCATGATGGAGGTTTCCTGCAGAGGCTCTGAAGAAACTATATCTGCTGGGCACCGTTGCCGTTTTCCCGTGTCACCAATTTAATTCCAGTATGTTGCTGAGCTGTTGTGCTCAGCTGTTTTTATGACTACATCTGTGTTCATTTCACCAATGCACTTCACATCAAAGATTATTGGTATGTCAATGTGCAGTATTTTTGCTTTTATTGTTTTGTTGATGTGTATTCAATGTGCATTTTTTCCCTATCTCAGCTTAATTTGCACTTTTTATAATTCAGATTGTTTCAAAGCAGCTTTACAGAGATAACAGGAAAATAATGCAGCAAAGTTTGTTTCCATAAGAAAATAGTGTCACAGTCCAGCTTAAGCTCAGTGATGTTTCATTATTGTTGTAAAAAAGTTATTAATTTAGTTCATTTATATACGTTTGTGTGTGTGTGTGTGTGTGTGTGTGTGTGTGTGTGTGTGTGTGTGTGTGTGTGTGTGTGTGTGTGTGTGTGTGTGTGTGTGTGTGTGTGTGTGTGTGTGTGTGTGTGTGTGTGTGTGTGTGTGTGTGTGTGTGTGTGTGTGTGTGTGTGTGTGTGTGTGTGTGTGTGTGTGTGTGTGTGTGTGTGTGTGTGTGTGTGTATATATAGGCTATATATATATATATATATATATATATATATATATAATTAAGAAGTATATATATATATATATATATATATATATATATATATATATATATATATATATATATACAGTTGTGCACAAAATTAACCACACCCCTGGTAAATATGAAAAAAAATGGCTGTAAAAAATTAATTTGCATCTGTTTATCCTTTCTTTCATTCAAAAAATTGGCAAAAATCTAACCTTTCTGTGAAGTAAAATAATTGAAATGGGGAGAAATCACATTATAAAATAAATGTTTTTCTTCAAAACACGTTGGCCACAATTATTCATACCCCTAGAAGTTTTTTATGAATAAAATGTCTATGAAGGATATTCCCAATAATATTTACCTTTTTTTTAGCACACCAGGGTGACTAGGAACATGAAATTGTCCAGTCATGACTAAACGCCTTGTTTCACAGGAGTTTTGATATGAGGAAGCACAAAGGCCAAATTCCCTGAATCATCCATCACAATTAATAAAACCAAAGAACATGGTTCTGATGTGCATCAAAAGATTGTTGAGCTTCACAAAATAGAAAGTGGATGTAAGAAAAAAAGCTAAAGAATTGAAAATTCCCATTTTGACCATCAGGGCAATAATTAAGAAGTTATAATCAACTAAAGATGTTACGATTCTGCCAGGAAGAGGATGTGTGTCTATATTTTCTTAATGGATGGTGATGAAAGTTTGAGTGGCCTAAGATTCTTCAAGGATCACAGATGGAGAATTGCAGAGATTAGTTGAGTCTTGGGGGTCAGAAAGCCTATTAAAAAAAATCAACAACCAGAGGTTTTTAAGAAAAATGCTCCTCGCTCATCCAAAAACAAACTCCAGCATATTCAGTGGTCAGACAGGACTGGATCTTCAAACGGCACAGGGTTCTGTGGTCAGATGAGACTAAAAAAAAATAGCTTTTTGGCAGCAAACACATTAGATGGGTTTGGTACACACAAGGATAGAAAAGTACCCCATGTGTACAATTTAATATACCATTAGATCTTTAATGTTGAGGGCCTATTTTTCTGCAGGAGGTCCTGGACTTCTTGATCAGATACACGGCATTGTGGATTCTATCAAATATCCACAAATAAAAAATCAAAACCTGACACCTTCAAATCTTATAATGGGCCATGGTTGGAATTTCCATCAGGACAATGATCCAAAACAAACGTTCCATACAAACGTTCCAGACCCTGACCTGAACCATATAGAAAATGAGTGGTCTGAACTGTAGAGAAGAAGCACCAACATGGATCTGGGAATCTGAAGGATCTGGAGAGATTCTGTATGGAGGAATGGTCTCTGATCTCTTGTCAGGTGTTCTCCAAACTCATCAGGCATTATAGCAGAAAACTCAGAGCAGTTATTTTGGCAAAAGGAGATTGCAAAAAGGTATTTAATAAAAGGGTATGAATAATTGTGGCCAACGTGTTTTGGAGAAAACATTTATTTTATAATGTGACCCCCAAATCCAGCTCAGTTCAGTTCTCATATAATGGTGTCAATGCAGGCAGATTAATAATATTTATGAATATAAAATGTTATGTCCCCAACTAAGCACGCCAAAAGCCTATGGCGAAAAGTAAGAAACTAAGTAACTTAGAAAAGACAACTAAGTAAGCCATTTATAAGTCCCTTTGAAAAGTATAAAAAGCAGGGTTTTTTTTATTTGTTGGCCACAGAAATGCAGTTTGAATTTTTAGAAGAATTACTAAATCATAACAATGTTGTACTGTAATTCGTTTCCTTGTTTTAGTTAGATCAAAACAAGGGAACAAATGAATTCAATGTGGGCACAATTTACTGAAAAGAAACGAATTAATAAATTGTGAATCGCTGAGAAGAATGCAGCCTGTCTATGCACAAAGACAAGCATGATGATACAAATGGTGAACAGTCCCAGTGCTTATACTTGAGTGTTTGGAATTATTTCCTTAAATTTAAAATAGGTAAATCCATTTTTAGCCCCTGTAAACCAGTCCTAAACAACAGATGGGCCGTTGCCGGTTCTCTGATTGATTAATTTCCTGGATGTTTCAATATATAATACCAAATACATGACAGAACATCTGTTTTTGTTTAAGGCCAGCATATTAAACTATTTAAGCTTTAAATACATACCTGACCCTAATTAGACTTGTCTGAATTATCCTAATGGCTACATTTGGTGGATAGCCAGTATTTTTTACTTCTTCTTTCCAGCATTAGTATTGATTATTTAAGTGTGCTGCTCTCTGTCACATGATCATCTTTGTATCTCTTCAGGGACGTGGCTGCCAACATTGAAATTATGCAGCTAGACTTTGAGATGGAGAACTTCACCAGCCAATCAGTCACCAGAAGAATCAACTGGAATATTGATTACCGGGGCCAGAATCCAGTGCCGGATGCAGAGAAGGTGGTCACTGAGCTGACGGTTGTGCAGAAGGACATCCAAGCCATCATTCCACTTTCAATGGTAAGATTTTTTTTCCTGTCTGCCACCTGGGGTCATAAAGTATGTGAACTGAGATTGCGTTTCAGTCCATTTTAAATGCAATTGAACTTGTCAAATAATACAATAGATCACAACAGTTACAGCCCACTTTTTCAGCAGCCTTGGTTTTCCCCATCCATTTTCCTCCTAGGAATTTCGAAAAGCTTTATAATGAAGACTTTAAGCCAGAAACCACAAAATTTGAATTGGAGGCACACACACATACACACACACAAAGCAAAGTTGTGAAAAATCAGGCAAGAAAATTTCAGCCTCAAAAAAATCATGACAATTCTGCTTGCTGCAATCACAACTTTCACCTGAAAATCTGCAATCTCTTTTGAATAAAAAAATGATATGGAAATCACATTGAAGTTTGGGTTCCACAGAAGCATATTCCATGCAGCAACCTAAGAGCTCAGCGTAGGCCGACTTTAATAGGTTTATACTTTATCGTCAGGCATGACATCTGTGGCCACTCAGAATTGGAATGCCTGTCAATCACAAAATATCTCACACATAACCCTTTCATTTTTATTTATCCACAATTGTGGCTTTTATGATGAAACTTTCAGCTCCAAATAAAGGTAATCAGATTTAATTTAGGCCCATTTAATACTAAAAATCAGTTATTAATATAAATTAATATAAATGAGATTTTGGTTTTAACAATATTTACTGTGCCTTTGAGTGATAAATGCTACGTATGGACATTTATCAGAAATTAGCACTGCATAGAAAGTCTACAGCACTTCTACAGTATTTCAATAAACACATTGGTAACACTTTGCAATAAGGCTCATTAAAGCTACACTGTGTGAGTTTTACCCCCATTTAGTGGTGAAAAGGTATATGACCATCCAGTGAATATTAGTTTCTGTTCCTCTCAATTGCGATTTTGTTTTAACTCCTACGGTGGCCAATGTAGTCCAAGATTAACATGGCTTCCAGTTCGACCTCATCCATGAGTGTTAACTCAAACGTAAATGTGAAAGGCGAAGCTTGAATTAACGGGTATGTCCCTCTTTGGCTAATGTACTTTCAAGATGAAGCGGCAACATGGCGATCGACATTAGAACCCCTTACCCGTATGTATTTTCAATGGCATATTATACACTCACTAGATATTTTTATTACTTGAACGAAAGTAAATATACATTAATGAGCACATATATTTTTGAAAAAACTAAGTGTTTTTAGCTAAAAATAAACTTAAAGAGTTACACAGTGTAGCTTTAACAATATTTACTGTGCCTTTGAGTGATAAATGCTATGTATGGACATTTATCAGAAATTAGCACTGCATAGAAAGTCTACGGCACTTCTATTTCAATAGACACATTGGTAACAGTTTGCAATAAGGTTCATTAATGTTAGTTAAAAAAATACAGTTGTTCATTGTCAAAGATTAATAAAACTGTAACAAATGTATTTTTCATTGTTAGTTCATGTTAGTTAATACATTAATGTTTAGTACATTTTAAATCTTTGTTTTTTATAATATTTTGTCTTGCTTTAAAGAAGTAAACTTATTTTGATGTTGACTAAAAACTTAAGTACTAAATGTAAAGTACCTGTCCATTTGAACTATTATATATTATATATTTAAAGTTAATATATTTGCAATGTACTAAAGTAAAACTTCACTACAAATACGTAATTAAGAAAATCTATTTAAATGCATGACATATATTAGTTTATCATAATTCCTTGTCAGTACATTCTGACACAACTATGTTTATAAAGATAATTATGAACTTCAATTAAAGATGTACTTTTGTAAAGTGCAAATAAAGTGCTACATATTTTTCATTAGGGTGTTCACATTATCTCATATTATAAGATATGTAATTCACGCTTTTTCTGTAGGATTTTTAAGGTTTTAATATGTCTATGTAAAGGGCTGGGGATTTCTCATGCTCACTCCAGAAGTACTGTACAAAACTCAATTGTTTCACCTTTTAAAATGTATCTCTGGTTGGCTGAAGCCACTCGCTCTCCGTCATATATTTGTGTATGTTTAAACTCTAGAATGATTCAGTACACGGGAACCAGGTTTTTTTTTTTTGAAGTTGCTTTGACCTGTCAGTATCCTCCATCTCCCCTGAAACCTATCGGTGTGTTTCAGAAGCCCTGTGCCGGCAGAATATAGCAGTTCAAATAACAAGAACTGAATACAAAACAAGACAGTCATGAGGGAAATACTAAAAACTGCAGCAGTGCAGGAGCCAAGGCTTCAATTTTTCACTACCTCCCTTCATGCTCACACACAAAAAAATCCAAGAACAGATATAAGCTCTGTTCCAAAACCAAGTCAGCTGCTTCCTTTATCGTAGGCAGCATTTTAAGACATCATAGGTGGGCTCCTCACATGAAGGCTGTTCCAACAGGTGGGCAATTTAATTATGCTGCTTCCTAAAATATCGTACAGTGTAAAAAATAAAGCTGTAATTTTTACGATAAAATCGTTTACGTCAAAAATACGGTAGCACCGTTATTGGTTTTACAGGCTTAACTTAATTTACAGTAGTAAACTGTATTTCATTATCTGATATAATGCTAATTTACCAATCTATTAAAGGATTGATATCTGCTTTATACCATTGTAATACACTGACAACCAACAATCATCACAGCAGTGATGAGTCGCATGATGGATCAAAGCTCATCACTAACAGTCTTCCATTAGTTATATAAAGAAGCTGCACAGTGTTATTCACACAAACATGTATAGGTGTAATCATGGTAACACAACATGGTAACGCACATGGAATAAAAAAAATATATAATAAACATTAATTTTATATATATAATATAAAATAATTAAATAATAATTAAATATATAATAAACATTAATTTATCAACAGTAAATGTAACAAAAAACCCTAATGTACATAACTGATTAGAAAAACAAAAACAAGAAAACTATGAGGAACCATAGTTATTTCAACAAAAATACATAATGTAAAGTGTCACACATGGAATTGTGGGAATGTCAATTTACGGTTTTTCACTGTAAATTATACAATGAGTTGTTCTTTTTCACTTTCAAAAACTGTAAATTTAACGGTATTTTACAGTAATGTTCCATGAGATCTGTCACAGTTATTTACCGTATATAGTACGGAAACTTTCTGTTAACCAATTAAACAGAATGGTAACAGTCTTTTACCATTAAAATCGCAATTATTTTTTGGCCAAATTCTAATGCAGCACCGGATTTATTCTTTACAGAGAAAAATATTTGTATTAGGGGTTCAAACACATAGTGTTGAAACCCTATTGTTATTGTTAATTTTCCCATTATGCAGCATTCTCTATCTAAAACTGATTGGGCAGACCGAACCGTAAGTCGTAAAGACTTGAAACTTTGAGGGCTGGTGGTACTCACACCACCTACAACGTCACCAAGGCCCGCCTAGATCGGCCTGACGGGGGCGCTACGGCTTACTAAAATGGCTTAGCTCCTAAACTGTTAGGCGTTGACTAAAGTTTCTTGCCTCGGATTTGCCCGCACTTCAGGCGACAATTTTTTTAGTAATTTGGGGTTTTGTGAAAAACCTACTTGTGCGCGCTAGTCCTTGACTTTTAGTCCAATCGGAACTAAACCAGTGCAGCAAGATTCTCTGGAGTCTGATTGTCAAAAATTATCAAGAAAATTCTAAATTTCGCTGCATGGTCGCTAGGGGGTGCCAAAATGTTCTATATGTCAGCGGCCATATTTACAAAAATGGCTATAACTCATGAACGGAACTAGATACCTCAGACGATGGGCCACTTGGTGGTGCCAAAAAATATATAAATGTCTATAACCACCCAACCGTTTGCCCAAACGGCTTGAAGATTGGCATGCGCCGTCTTTGTACGAGCTGCCACGATAGTCTGAGGACATTGGCGTATCTGAAAAAACATGGCCGTCAATGAAATTTGAGTAGCTATCAGACAAGGTTACCAAAGGCTGATCAGAACAAAACTCAGTAAGCATGTCCGACTCATGGTAACCTTCTAGAATAATGAAATTTGAATTTTGGTGTTCTCAAATGTTATGAGTTAAGTTATTGAATTTGACTTTGTGTATGATATTGTGAGCTAGCAGTAACTGCAAGCACTCTGATTTAAAGCAAGCAAGCACTCTCATTTAAAGTTCGTAATTTCAGTGGTTTTACTCAATATGGAGAAGTTTCAGTTATATAAAGTATTGGAATGCAGTGAAGTTTAATTGTGTAATAAGAAATATCCTTGTTTTAGTGGACTCAATTAAAATAAGTTCAGAGTACTCATTTTATCTAATTAACCCACTGGTACCAAAACACGCCCCGCGTTTTGATCTTTTTTTTTCACATAGCTGCGAGATAGACTTAAAATACTCCATCATTAATGGTCATATAAATAAAATCAATACATGATTTTAAACTATAGAGGGTCTTCTTTTTTGTGTTCACTCTTATTAACATCAAAACGTTTTTGTAAAATAAATAAAATAAACAGGATGCACTTTCAGCTCACTTTGTCTCTGCAAAAATCTTTTTTGAAACGCGTCTGAAAAATGTCACAGAGACACGGAAGATTTCTCTTTATGAAGCTAACATTCTCCTCTTTTAAATGAAGTAATTTATTTAAAAAAGCATATTTTGTTTGTGTTTTATGGCCTTATTTCAGACACTTTAATTTTTAGTTTTTTCAATAACCACGGATAAACAATATTCTCTCAAAAAATACAAACATGTACATACATGTTGCTCACATATTATGGTAGCCCTCTTTGTGCTAAATATAGTGTAATTTCACCTGTGCCATTAATGTGTTGATAAGCAACTGAAAAAAGCACAAATGTCAAAAAAATCACAAATGTCAGGACATGTCAGTACATCTCAAGGACCCCAAATACACCTTGGTCCCCAGGGGTTAATTGAATTGAGGTAATCGGTGTCCTCAAATGTTTAGCTGGAACTTGTTGGGTTTTACAGTGATGGCGGCTGATCACTACAACTGTTATGAATGTATAATTTAAACATTTTTTAATTCATATTATAAAGCTAAAATATGAAAATCACACACAAACCATCAACCTTCTTATCCGTGTGTTTATTAGCATCTGATTTCAAGTGTAAAATGTTTCTTTGGTTCGATCTTCACAGAGCACAGGACAGTGCTCATGCAGAAGGTCAGGATTATGGTTACGTTGACTCACATACAATGATTGACAGCTGTAGAGATCAAATGTACGTGCGACGAGTCATAAACTGACGCAAATTAGGAAAAGAGAGACAGAGCTCGTTCTGAACATCTCTTCAGCGCTTCAGATCGCATAATTCAGTGGGAAATAAATAGAAAGGGTATTCTATATGACAAAATATTTTGCAAACGTGGTAATAAATCAATATTTCTACATACATGCACGTTTGAACTAAAAGCCCTAACGGACACTGTCTATTGCATGTATGTGAACACAAATAAACTGATCTTTGCATATAAAGGGGTTAAATATCTATATCTAAAACACAAAACCACCACACAATAGCAGAGGATAGCACACATTGGCTCATTCTGCCCTGTAAAAATAATCAGTTTCAAGGGTTTTCATATTTTAAACTTTATAAAATCATTAAAATAACATTACAAATGACTGTCATTATTTATCTCTTTAATTGTTCATTTTATGCATCATATTTTGCAATATCACATGATGATTGCAATAGACGTGAAAATTATATTTTTAAATGGGGAGGCCCAGAAGATGAGCATTTATTTAACCATGGCTTATTTCAAATATCTATAACTACAACAAATTGTGTCTGTGTGCAAGCATGTTTGATTGAGTTGACATGGAGAATGTGCCTTGCTTTAGTGGAAGCAACTCCGCATTTAAATGAAAGCAAGCTATGATTAGGTCCTCTGCTGGTTATAATAGTCTTTTTTTTTCTTACTACTTACTAATGTGTTTCTATAATTCATATTTAGAAATAAAAATAAAAAATCACTATTATAACATTTACAATCATATTTAGTAAAAACCCATCACTTCAAGATGACACTTGGCAAATTATTGCTGAAGTGAAAAGTTTCAAAAAGTGAGCTTGAAAAAAGTTAGAAAACAAAACGTTAGAAGAATTCTAAACTGTAGACTAATCAATTAAACAAAGAATAACTATGAAAACCAAGAAAACAGAACAGAGTTCACCCATTCAGCTGATTATGTTTCATTTCCTCAACAACCTCTGTACTCCTAGTTAGGCTAGCCACTTATTAGCTAAAGCCTTTTACAGGACAAGTAAAAACTAAAAATAGAATAAAAGGTGAAAATATCTTAGACTTTGTGTTTAACACAGACCTTATTTTAAAAAATGTATGGACCTCTTGATGGAAATATATGCTGTGATGTTATTTCCATCCAAAGGTGCATTAACTTTTGGTCAGGATCTTGTATTGAAAATGCAGGAGTCCAGCACTGAAGTCTCTCTCCAGCACATCCCAAAGACTTTCAATTAATTTAAAGCTGTAGTCTGAGTCATTTCCTCTTGTCGCCATCTCCCTAGTTTAAAATCTGCAATTGCAGTTAATTGCAGAATTATCAACTTTACCTTTAGAAGTGCAACAATATCTGTTACTTTAATTTCCTATTATCACTGTAAGCCACTTTGAATCAATCTTTTGTTAAAAGTGCTATATAAATGAAGATGACAAAAGATATATATATATATATATATATATATATTAATGCTGTCAAACGATTAAAATATTTAATCGCGATTAATCGCATTAATGTCATAGTTAACTCTTGATTAATCGCACATTTTTATCGTATTCTATATATCTTTTGATTTCTTTTGATTTCTTTTTGTTACATTATTTTTTCTCATTTTAAATGCTCTTATCAACATGGAAAAGTGGATTGGCTTGTTTAGTGCAAATGTTTTTTTATTATTAGCTTATTATTGAAAATAACATTGGAATAGTGATACAATTTCACACTATATAAATAATCTCTCACACAATGTAACACTGTCTACCAATAAAAGGGTGAAAAAAATACTGACAGGTCCTAATATTGACGAGGGGTGGAGAATTCACATCAGCTGTGTGTGTGCTTGGCCATCATCAAGTGGTGTTTCAGGCTGGACGTGCTGCGATGATGATAGCTCAGTTCACAACGACAAAACACACAGATCACTTGGTCTTGTCAATGGGACAGTTTGGCAACTTTTTAAAAGTAAACTTTCCAATTCAGAATCTTAGGGCATCCATTTCGGTGTCTCGCGCTCGTCATCCACTCAAAACATAACGTTACTATTTGGCCGGCTCGCAAGCCCAAACGAGTGTGTGCGGCACAAAACATCCTCGCGCTGCGCTCTGAAACCCATTCATTTCAATGGCTTGCGCCGCGCGAGGACGTTTTGTTGCTTCTTCAGACCAAAGAGCAAGCGGATCTAGCTAGATCAGGAAACAAAACAACAGGCATGCCACAAACACACGTTTTCGGCTTTGAGTGGATGACGAGCGCGAGACGGCGAAATGGATCAGGACGCATGCCGCGTCCTGTTGCAAAAGCATGTGACAAAAAGACCGTTAATCGCGCGAATAAAAAAATTAACGCCGTTAAAATGGGTTTGCGTTACGTTAACAACGCGATTAAACTGACAGCCCTAAGTATAAACTGACAGCCCTATATATGTGTGTGTGTGTGTGTGTGTGTGTGTGTGTGAGAAGAAGTCAGATGCAAAAGCCTCTAAGGTGTCACTCAAATTTTCTTCTAAAATTACCATTTTTATCGAGCGTGTATGTTTAGAGTTCAGTAAATTTGCCAGCCAAAATGGCGATGGAGGATTACCTATTAATTGTGCATTGGCACTGAAACTACTGAACTTAAATGTGACAAGCTTGATAAAAATGGTCATTCTAGAAGAAAATTTCAAATGGCATTCAGAGGCTTTTGCAGCTGCACTCTTCATATATAAACTCACACACTCGTTCACTCCACCAGCATCACACACACATGATTGACTGCATCTTTAAGAGATTCTCTATATACTATCTGTATGGGTCTTGTCAATAAAAAAAAATAATAAAAAGGGTGGTCGCTCTTTAAAAAGTTTGAAAACCACTGTCCTACATGGTTGTTTAGGGAATGAAAAGCTACACACTCCATCGATTAGGGTTAGAGGAACTGTTGCCAAAGATATAACATGCTAGAAACATAGTTTTCACTGCAATAATGACCCAAATTATAGACTCTCAATCATTTGCCCATTTAATTCTATTGGTCAGACAGTGCATGTAATCCTGAACCACTCTATTAAAAGCTGTGTAACTTACCATAAACAGCTCCGACAGAGCTTTATGATTGGCACAAAGCAGACTTCAGTGTGTCAGTGTGTTCTGACCTCATACATGCTCATATCGGCAATCCTGTTCTTTGATCATAAATGGCATCTTACCGGTAATTTACTGGTAATGCTCTCATACCGGGAAATTGCCAAAACTGATTTACTGGCATTTTTGAAAAGGTCTTGTTCACACATGATTTCTTAACAGTAATTTACCGTTTAGTCAAGCCTTTTTGTATACGTTTTAGGCTATGTAGACTATTCCAAATCAGTCATTACAGGGCTCTATAGCAGTTAGGACACTACCACAGAGGGCAGTTGTCTAGGTAGGCAGTAGACAGCGTGGCAGCTCACTAGATTGTGTAGCTAAACACACGCACGATGTGTGTGTTCTGTAGCTGGAAGATATGAGATATACACAATATGCCATGTATTTATGTGGGCTTTATGCATGAAAAGACCTTCTTTTTACATTTTCTAAATACTCAAGAGGTCTGCTCACCCTCATTGGGGGATTTGGAAGTAGGAAGCAATCAGAGAGGCTCATATAAGAGGTGTTTATAGACACAACAATGGCAGAAACTATATGTTGCATGCCAAGCACACAAAAATAATGCTGCACTTATTTAGGCGAGCAAATCCCACTTTATACACCCACAGAGCCACATTCAAATTCAGTGCATCTAATGAGTATCCTACATACAGAGCAGAGATGTACACACATGCATTTCTTTTGAATTTCTGAAGTATCACATGTATAAATCCATGGATACAAAGCAAATTATGAGAGAGAGGGGTGTATATATAGACTGCTATTCAAAGTCTGAGACCACACTGAAAATAGATATATAAAATAAAAAGTATAACAAATAAGATATGTATATTATATTATTGCCAGCAAGGGTTGCAATAAAAATGCTAAATAAAGGCAGGATCTAATCGCAGTGCTATAAACTGAAATTTCTGGAAACAAAAATACAAGAAACAAAACTACACCTATTAACGACTATACGAGAGGTAATTAGACAAGAGCACATGAGGGCAAATCAAAAACCATGGCAACAGATGAGCAAAAAAAAAACACATGCAGAAAACTGATCTGAAAACAGTGCAAAACTAACTCAAAGTCCAAACAAAGCAAAGGACAAACACAGACCAGATTAGGGTAATTAGGAATGCTAATGGTTAATCAACAATCGATTACATTGTTGATAATGATATAATCAAGTAAAACTTATCAATGGTCAATTAAGCCAGGTCACCATTAGATTGCATAGTCTTAATGCGGCTCGCGCAAAACACGTCCAGCAGACACAAAAGGAAAAATGAAGCGAGCTCACTGTAGTAAGTGTATTAAAGATTTGACAGTTATCGTGATAATAATCGATATTGACTGACTGATATATTATCGTGATAATTGTTGTGTTGTTCCTGTGTTATTGATACTTAGGAAAAGGAAACCTTCGGTTTGTTACTCTTAAGAAAATGGAAGCTTTAATGAAACTTATTACTTTTAATGAAAGTCGACTAAAAAGACTTTTGAAAGGAAGTTATTCTTACAAAATTCATGTAGGTCATAAATGTAAATCTAAGGGACATAAAAAGGTCTTAAAAAGTCTTAAATTTGACTGACTAAACTCTGCAGAAACACTGTGACGGCCATATCCCCAAAGCTTTATGAAAAAAAAAAATGTAAAAAAAGTTAATGATACATTTATTGTTAATTTAAAGACGATCCTTTATATGGGAATTTATGTAAATTGACATCCCATAGTGACTATTATATTATATTATATCATATCATATTATATTATATTATAATATTTAAATGTGAAAATAAACAAAAAACAAAGTTTTTTTTAAGATTTTGATATTGGAAACAAAAAAACTGATACTAATCAGTATTCAGAAAATGTTTGTATCATATTCAAATTTACCTGGTGCACATGTGCAGTGCTGTGATATGTAGGTTAACATATGTTTTACATCTTACGAAATGCGTATTTATTTATGTTTTACGTCTTATGAACTGATCTGCCAAAAAAAAATCTTGTGACACACTGTCATCAGTTTTAAAAATAGATATTGTGTTTGCGGTAGCATTATCACACAGTGTCGAATTTTGTCCGGAATACAAAAAAATGTATGAATCGGTTGTAAAGTTAGGGATTCATAAACTGAACTTTCAGAACATGAAAATTGGAATTGAATTCATATTGACTGAAGAAAATGAATACATGTAAACATACTGTTTTCTGCAAATGAAGAAAACATTCTGGACAATTCTGTTCATTTTGAGATGAACGGACATTTGCCCCTACAAATGAAAAGCTATGACTTGTGTAACCTCAGCCATTTTTCCCAACAAGGTCTTTCTGGCCACAATTAGCCCTCTTACCTCACAAAGCCAGTCTCTCAACCTCCATTACCATGAACTGCTCTTTCAAGCTCGGCCAGTTGGAGACTCACACAGAATCAGATCCACACGTTCCCTTGAAATAGCTAGATTTTGGCATGTGAAGGCAGTCCTCGATAAGCACACGGGGGACAGATGATGTGTTAGCTACATGGGCTTCACTGCTGTTCCTGCTTCAATAGTACATCATAAATAAAATATGTCACGGACTTCCAATTGGGACTTGTATCATGCAAACACTTTCAAAGCAGGGGATAGTCCTGGTATATGAAAGAGGATAGATTCTGGACGTAAGGTCATCATGACCTTATTTTGTCCCCTCAGGCTCTAAACATGAGGAATTTAACACTAACTTGACCCTTTAAAAAAATACTTTCTTACTTAATCCTGTAAAGTCTGATAAATTATTTATGTATAAATTTATCCACCTATTCTACACCCTTTCTATTTCCCATGATTCATAGTGGGCTCATCTGACTAAACGTTTTCTACTTCCGGTTGAAGTATTTGTTTACATACACTAGCACAGAAAAATATCAGTCTACACCACTGATCTATATAGAATGTCATTATATAGATCAGTGGTCTACACATGCAGAGCGAAATACACATAACACAACAAATCTTTAACTTTTAGGTGGCAAAATATTATTTTTTAGTAATTCATTTGAATTACACTGCACAAAACAAAAGTAATAGCCTACTAACCGAATGAAGAAAGGTCGGCCTCCATAGAGCATAAAATATTATTTGAATTTTACTTTTCGTGTTCGCATTTATGAGAAAGAAAAAACAATGTTACGGACATGACATTTCTCCGTTACGGACATGACCGCTCTGAAATCGACTTTAAGACTTTCTATTTTATTTTATATTATTAATTGTATCTTAATTTTAATCAATGTTTCATCAACCAATTGCCTGGTTTTAATAAATAAGAAGTAAATATAGTAGTAAATAGATCATCATGATGTGGCGCTGGTGCGCAAACTGGACTATGGTCTCTGTAAAGGAACCGAAACTCGGCGTATAATGTAGGCCTACCTTACCTCACAGACCTGAGAAATATATAGAATATGTATTTCCTGAAAGCAGAGGTAGACAGGAGACAAAGTGCTAACCAGCCTGAGCTTATTGCTTGGGTTATGCAGCAGCAGTAGGGTGTGATAGCAAACTGTCGGATGTTCATATATTGCTAGATTAGGGAGATTGTCCAGTCATGCATCAGCTAACCTTTGGAAGTTATGAAGAAAAGAAAAAAGTTCATTTTGTTTTTATCTGTGATTTAATAAAAACATTTTTTTTTTTAGTTTTTAGCGATATGTGGAGATGAAACAATCTGAAACACATGGAAAAAGCATATAAGACCAGATTCTAACTGTAAGTTGGCAACCGGAGTCGTTGTCATGGCAGCTCTTGGCGCATTGTTTAGAGCAGAATAAGGTGGATATACACTCACCTAAAGGATTATTAGGAACACCATACTAATACTGTGTTTTGACCCCCGTTTCACCGTTCCGTTTCTTAATTGTACATGGCATTGATTCAACAAGGTGCTGAAAGCATTCTTTAGTAATGTTGGCCCATATTGATAGAATAGCATCTTGCAGTTGATGGAGATTTGTGGGATGCATGATTACTCTATTGAGTTCTTCAGCAATTGAGTTGCTCTATTCTGGTGACAGTGTGGACCATATTAGTACAGTGAACTCAGTCATGTTCAAGAAATCAGTTTGAAATGATTCCAGAGCCTTGTGACATGGTGCATTATCCCTGCTGGAAGTAGCCATCAGAGGATGGGTACATGCAGCCATAAAGGGATGGACATGGTCAGAAACAATGCTCAGGTAGGCTGTGGCATTTAAATGATGCCTAACTGGCTCTTAGGGGCCTAAACTGTGCCAAGAAAACATTCCCCACACCATTACACCACCACCACCAGTCTGCACAGTGGTAACAAGGCATGATGGATCCATGTTCTCATTCTGTTAAGTCAAATTTTGACTCAACCATCTGAAACGCTCGAACAGAAATTGAGACTGATCAAACCAATTTTTGTGAGCTCTTGCAAATTTTAGCCTCTTTTTCCTATTTTGTAGTGGAGTTGAGTGGTATCCGATGGGCTCTTCTGCTGTTGTAGACCATCCGTCTCAAGGTTGTGCGTGTTGTGGCTTCATAAATGCTGCACACCTCGGTTGTAACGAGTTGTTATTTCAGTCAAAGTTGCTCTTCTATCAGCTTGAATCAGTCGGCCCATTCTCCTCTGACCTCTAGCACCAACAAGGTGTTTTTGCCTACAGGACTGCCACATACTGAATGTTTTTACCTTGTCACACCATTCTTTGTAAACCCTATTAATGGTTGTGGTAAAAATCCCAGTAACTGAGCAGATTGGGACTCAGTACTCATACTCAGATTGGCCCGTCTGGCACCAACAACCAGTCATAAGTCATAACTGAAACAATTTTTTATAGTATTTCATTGAATCTAGTCTTACCTTACTTTGAAGGTTAAAAATCTTGCTTCAGTCAGGAATATATTGTTTTATGTCATGGAAGTCAAATTGGTTACGAAATACAAAACTGTAAAATGCTCATATTTTATTGCAAGCTATGCATCCACAGCAACATACATCCTTGTTAATCCCCATAAAGCATTTGCTGCTCTACACCGAGCTGGTTATTCGTAGTAGAGTGCACAAAACTGTAAATAGCTTAGAAGAATCTCATCATAAGGGCAGTCTGTCACCTCGGCAGCGTTGACTGCTCTTTGTGTTAGAGCAGAACGCTATATTACTATTATTCAAAAATGATCAAAAACCATGTTATTGTTTTTTTTTTTTTTTTTGTATCATTGTAATCTAACCACGGCATTACGATGAGAATCATGTAACATATTGATCAATAATCAAAGTAGTGGTATGCAGTCAAACCAAAAATGATCCAGACATCATATATGATTTGTTATATTTTTATACTGGGTTCAGGACACTATACATTTATGGAAGTTAGGATAGCAATGTGTATTATAAATTTTGGTTTGACTGTATATCATAGTAAAAATTAAAGGAATACTATGGTAGGGTCTATATACACTCGCCTAAAGGATTATTAGGAACACCATATTAATACTGTGTTTGACCCCCTTTCGCCCTCAGAACTGCCTTAATTCTACATGTCATTGATTCAACAAGGTGCTGAAAGTGACTCATTGTCATGTTCAAGAAACCAATTTGAAATGATTCAAGCTTTGTGACATGGTGCATTATCCTGCTGGAAGTAGCCATCAGAGGATGGGTACATGGTGGCCATAAAGGGATGGACATGGTCAGAAACAATGCTCAGATAGGCCTTGGCATTTAAACGATACCCAATTGGCACTAAGCGGCCTAAAGTGTGCCAAGAAAACATCCCCCACACCATTACACCACCACCAGCAGCCTGCACAGTGGTAACAAGGCATGATGGATCCATGTTCTCACTCTGTTTACGCCAAATTCTGACTCTACCATTTGAACGTCTCAACAGAAATCGAGACTCATCAGACCAGGCCACATTTTTCCAGTCTTCAACTGTCTAAATTTGGTGAGCTCTTGCAAATTGTAGCCCTTTTTACTATTTGCAGTGGAGTTGAGTGGTACCAGCCCGTCTGGCACCAGCAACCATGCCACGCTCAAAATTGCTTAAATCACCTTTCTTTCCCATTCTGACATTCAGTTGGGAGTTCAGGAGATTGTCTTGACCAGGACTACACACCTAAATGCATTGAAGCAACTCCAATGTGATTGGTTGATTAGATAATTGCATTAATGAGAAAATGAACAGGTGTTCCTAATAATCCTTTAGGTGAGTGTAGAACCTTGAAGGGTTCCGTCAGGCACTTGATATATACATTTTAGGAGATCATCATGGAATCTTTTTGATGGATTTTGTTTTAATTAATACATTTTTCTTTCATTTTTATTACATTTTATATATTAAGCAGCTTGTAAACGTACTTTATCGCTAGAAAAAAAATTAAAAATCTGAAAGTTTTATGGAATGATTTAAGGGATTTCCTTTTCGCATGATGGGTTCTTTAAAATTGTGTCACAAAAAAATGTTTTTTTCTTTCTTAGAGTAATAATTTTTTATCATAATATCTTATGGTAATACTACAGCATTCATTGAATCAAAGTACAAAGTCCATGGTGTTAAACCTTAATGTTGTTATTCTTGTAATTTTTTTTTTCTGTGCTTAGTTATTATTTGCTGGAAATAAATCTGTATTTGAATCGGCTTCCTTTGCTGAGAGTCCCTGTGTGTCCATGACCGTCTGTTCAGCTTTTTGCTTGGAGTGAAGGAAATGGCAGCGGTAGGCAACACCAGCACAAAAGGCTTTTCCTGAACATGAATCGTATGAATTAAATAAATTCAATGGGTGGATGTTGTTGACCTTTAAAGTTTACCTTGCATAAAAATGAGATGTCAGGGAAGGAATTGAGCTGGTAGGCTGCAGGATGAAAAGCCATTGCACGGGCATATAATGAATTTTATTTCTTAGTGCAAGTACCCAAGACTTCCATTTAAAAAAGGCAGGCAGGCCAGTAATGCACTTTGAATTAAAATTATGATTATGCTGTTTCAGCTAAAGCTATCAGAGTAATTATCAGCTAATAACTCATTTGCTCAGTGGGGAGATATTAAAGAGAACCTAATTCAGAAGTTATTTCCAAGCCGAACATTTATGACCCATTTTATCTGGTGACTTTTTTCATGCAAAAAAAGTGAATAAATGTGATTTGAGTCATACAGCTGACTTGTGATGCAATAATGTGACAAGTGATAATTCCCATGGTGCTATTCCACTGTGATTGTTATTATGGTAATTCTTTATTTCGATAGTCCACTTTAGAAATTCTACTAACTACAAATAATTTTGCAACTACATGTCAACTCACTCTCATTGAAGTATTAGAAGACTATTAGGTTATGATTCGAGTTCAGTTGACGTACTTTCAAAGTTACTTATAGTCAGTAGAATGTCTTTTAGGGCAGCATAAAAAAAAAGTATCAGCAAATATTAAGAACAAATCATACTAATACTCTAATACTGGCAACTTAGTTGACATGTACAGTAGTTCTAAATTTAATTATAGTCCATAGAATATATAATGTGTAGTACAATCTATATATTTCATTTTACATCTTGTAGTTGTCTATTAAAAATGAAAGTGCCATTTTTTAATGTGCAAATGCTCTAGCACCCTAGCAGCGAAATCTGCAAACAAACAAAAACTAAAATAGTTTATAGTAGTCCTCAAAATGGTTGATATTTACAGCAACAATTTGACTTCAATTTGATTTCAAAACAAGAATTCGCAGAAGTTATTGCTCCACCCCTGGATGGTTGACCAGCCCATCACATGCTAACACACAAATTCAAACCTATAGAAATGTTAGTATCTATTCCATGACACCTCATCTGAAACCTCACATATGTTCTGCATTATCACTATCAATGACTGGTGCCGCACTTTAAAAGCAGTCTATATTAGCAGTTTACATTATTGTCAACCCTCGCTGATCACCTGAACGGGCACTCATGTTAAATGTTTTTTAAAAGAACAACACAGTGATGTTGATTGAAAACCAGTTCAAATAAGACTGCGGGTTTTTTATTCATACTAGCATGCTTTTATTTCCTACTATATTAAATGCCTGCTTTAAAGCAAAGGGGCTCAGTGGAAAGTTTCCCCTCTAATGTGCTGTTTTGATTGAAGCTTGAGGGAGAGAGAACTGCATAATCTTTGCTTTATTCCTGTGGGCCACAAGGGAAATAATTTACAGTTAGTTGTGCAACATCCCTGCAGCAATTCTATCCAAAATAATGAATTGATTTTTTTCTTGGAAAGCCATTGCGAAAGCCAATGTGCTCTTTAATTGGCTTCAGCTTTTGAGATGTAATTGAAAGCATAGATTTATTTGCATGTGTCATCCAACAGGAAAACTTTTAAATTGGGAAGCTCATGAACAAGAGTATTTTCAAAGTTAATCCATTACCGTGGAGTGCTGTTACTGCCGTAGCCCGAGAGGTTTGTACAAAGTGAATGAGAACCTCAATCCCATTTGAGTTTGTCAAATGACACCGTTGAACATGTGCATCCTTTTCTTCAATCTTCATACATTTTACAGGATGTATTCTTCTCTTTTACTATTTTATTAACCGTTTAAAGATGTAGATTCATATCCTGGTTTAGCCTTGATTCCAGAAAAGACCTTTAAATGCTTTCACAGCTAGTGGATTATTATGTAATCTCTTGTGGACATTACTGAAGATGCTCTTGCCATTTTTTTTTATTAATTTTAGTAATTCAGCTCATTAATTCTCATTAATGTCCTTGACACAGTACACAAGTTACAATTAACTAGAAAATGTAGGTCATAACACTATTACGGCGCTTTCACTTGTCTGTATATTAAGTTATGTTCACTTCTTTTAATATTTTTAAAAAGCGAAACCACGACTGTTGAAGGGATACTTTACCCTAAAGTGAAAATTAAATCATAATTTACTCACCCTGTGGTTGTCCTAATGCCGTATGCCCTTTATGGAACATGAAAGGAGAATGAAAAAATAATAATTTTGTCCTGCTCATGCTCGTTAATATGTGATGTGATTTGGGAAAACCCACCTCATAGTGAAATGTGACCTATTACATATAATTATGGAGTATATACTCATATGAAAGCTGGTATCAAGCCCTTTCCAAGTCTGTTTTTATTTTTTTCATACCTTGTTGGTAGCAAAAGTTATGTTTATCTGAAGTTGGCTGATCGCTATGCTTTTCAGGAACGGAATTTTGAGAGAAACTGGTTTAGTTAACTCTTTTTTATCGCCTTTTTTAATTTAGTAATCATCATAAATTTGAAAGCTTGCAAACTCAAAATTCAGTTCATTATGACATCTTTTTGGGCACTAACATCAGGAATTAACAGATTGAGGCGAGCAAGATCGGAGCAGACTGTTCTTTCCTGTTCTCCTCCATCTCAAGAGTAACGTTATAAAACTGCGTGTCATTACAGTTCTAACAGGATTGGCATGAAATGCGCACTGATAGAACTTCACTGTGCATGTTATGTAGTTTATTAGATTGATAGGTAAACTATCTTTGTAGTGTTAAGAGACGGACAGGTATGGGCGAGTTTTTGCACCTCTGCTGGGGCGTTAGAAATGGTCGCACTAGAGAAAGAGAGTACTTTCAGCTTGCCACTATAAATCGCTATTTTTCTGCACTAAACACAATAATTTTGCCAAGATATTTTCAGAGATAAGAGACAAGATGTTATAGAATCATAATTTAATGATTTATTTTACAAAAAAATGACAGTCTAACTGTTTTTTGATCTTCCTGAAAACAGCCCAACGCGACATCTGACGGGTTTTCCCAGATCGCATCGCATATAATAGTAGTGAATAATGACACAAAAAAAGAAACAAAAGTATAACAGAATGATCCTATGGGACACATTCTGTATTACAAGTTTTCTGGGTATACGATGAGGGTTTGGTGAAAAACAAACTGAAATGCATTATTTAATGACATTTTCTGGAGTGAATACAGATGCTTCATCTTTTGTGTGAAGTACTATAAACTTCATAAAACTCATTTGGCCAGCATTCGGACGGGTTCCGCTACAGCAGGCTTGTACTAATTGTGGATAAAAGACCAAGGCCAACCCTATCAGATACCTCCAGAACACTTTGAATGGTACAATACGTATCACATGGGATCATTCTGTGATACTTTCATGTCTTTTTTTAAAAAGCTTGATGCTGGTCAGTAATCTTTGCCATTATATTGACAAGCCATGTTTTTAGAAATATCAAAAATTCTCATTTTGTGGTTCATAAAACAATTAATGACATGCAGCATTAGAACAAAACCAGGTGAGTAAATTATGACTTAATTTTCATTTTAAAGGAGTAGTTCACTTTTTAAATAAACTTTTGCTGATAATTTACTCACCCCCATGTCATCCAAGATATCCATGTCATTCTTTCTTCAATCGAAAAGAAATTAAGGTTTTTGATGAATACATTCCAGGATTTTTCTCTATATAATGGACTTTACTGGTAACTGGCTTATTCTGTATTTAGCTTGATAAGCCCTTTATTAATCGTCTGGAATCGTTAAAGCCCTTTGAACAGTTTGCTGTTTGCACTGAAACTGTCGTTTGGACCTTAGAACCTTTTGATTACCAGTAAAGTGCATTATATGGAGAAAATCCTGGAATGTTTTCATCAAAAACCTTTAATTCTTTCAACTGAAGAAAGAAAGACATGGACATCTTGGATGACATGGGGGAGTAAATGTACTACTCCTTTAAGTTGAACTATCCTTTAATAAGCCATGTATATGACATAACTCTGTACAAATTAATACAAGCATATTTCAGAAAAACAGAATATTAGTTTATTCGGGTTTTGATAGTATGGTCAATACATTTACATGGCACACAATTGGAATACAACCAAATTTTGGTTTTAAATTTAAAGCAGGGGATCTGTGAAAGTTATGTGAGTTCCAGAAAATAATGCTGAAAAATAGCCAAATATTTACTTATTATTGATTTTTAAACTTAATACTTTAATAAAAACAAGAAATGCATCCCAATGCAGCATTTCAGTTATGATATTTGATTTTAAAAAAATCATTTGAGTTAAATGAATGCCTTTTTGAGATGTATTGGCCTATACTGGTTTTGTGGTTTATCCCCATTTTGCACTTTTCCCAGCAGCGCCCGGAGAGTGGCCATCCAGAGAGAATTCCCGATGGGCGGCTCATAGAATTGGACCAGCAGTGCCACTTAGAAATAAAGGCAGTTTTACACAGGACTCGGAAAGCGCAAGTGTCTATTTCTTTTTCACTGAGAGAGCCTTGGAAAGCAGCATTAAACTCCCGGGCTGAAAATGGGCCCTACTACGAGCCCTGCTTCCCAGCATGCACTGGGGCATGAATAATGAATATGGTTGCATTGTTTGACTGTATGCCAGTTTTATGTACATTGTTTTTGTTGATGATGATGTTAGCAAGTAGTAACTTGAGTTGTCTTGTGATGTCAGGATGAATTTGTTTCTGTTTTCCAAAGGGTTGTAACCCTTGATGTGATTCATGTACTGACATCCGGTTTGTGGTGCATTAAGGTATTGTGTGTGTGATTGTGTTTGTGCGTTTTCTTCTTCTTGAGAAGTGTTAATATGATGTAGTGGGTGACTGCATTGTAAATAGTAAATGGACTGCATTTATGTAGCACTTTCATAGACCCAATGGCCACCAAAGCCCTTTACATTTTGCCTCACATTTACCCATTCATACACTCATTCATACACCGACGGTGGTGTCAGCCATGCAAGGCGCCATCCAGCTCGTCAGGAGCAGCTGGGGTTAGGTGTCTTGCTCATGGACACCAAGACACTTTGGTTATTACTAGACACTAGACATGTATTATACAATACAATATTGAATTACTTGTTAACAATTAGATTAGGGAACACTATTCACTATTAGCTATAGTTGCTTTTAAGCATGCATATTACTAGCATATAGGTTGTTTATTAGTACTTTATAAAGCTTTAAAAATATATTATATTCTACACCCCTTAACCCTACGCTATATCTAAACATAACCACTACAGCAACTACCTTACTTACTTAAATTGAATTGAAGATTTTCACTATTCTACAATAACCACAGCCCGTTTTCATCCCAAGGTGTCATGTAACTGACGCTTTTGGCCATGTGTCATCTAACTGATGCTTTAGGCACCCTTTAGTGTCAGTTGGATGATGCTTTTCTCAGTAGTCTAACCCTAACCCTACCCTGGTCCTAACCCTACCCACGTCATCTAACTGATGCTAAAGGTAAAGCTAAAGGGTGCCTGAAGCGTCGGATGTTGAAGCATGGTCAAAATCGTCAGTTAGGTTACGCCTTGGGATGAGAATGCATTGATAACCATGCTATTTGATTATCAAAAATACACATATTTTAAATAAGTTGCCTTGTCGCCTAAATCTAAGGGGACACATTCCTGTGATGAGAGCTCTTCTGATTTCAAGTGTCTCAAGTTTCAAAACCATTCGAGCTGGAATTTTTACTGATTGGACATTTTTCTTGCTCGTAGCTTTTGAATTGAAAACTGATTGTATTTAAGCAGTGTAGCACTGACTCCGGAGCTTTCCAGAACATTCTTATTTTTTTGGAGCAGTGAACTTCTGCTAACCTCTTAAGTTAACTCATGCTCTCGCTTCTCTTTCTTCCATATTCAGGACACTGAGATTATCAACACGGCAGTTCTGACTGGCCGAACTGTGGCCATCCCTGTCAAGGTGGTTTCCATTGAGATAAATGGAGCAGTCACTGATGTGTCATCCTTTGTGCAGTGCAAGTCATTCAACGAGGACACCGTCAAGGTACGTCACGTCTACGTTGAGAGGTTTCGTGAACTAGGATGTTGTCTACTATTCTCCTAATCAATCGCGGACAGCTTAAGAGACCATAAAATGGCCATCAAAACCTCATTTAAGCTGAGTTTATATATGCTCTTGTGGCCACTGCTTTTGTGATCCCCTAGGGATTCGATGCCTTTTCAGTCTTAGACAGTACATCAAAAGTGTTCAGCGCTCTACAGAACAACATCTCCCACTGAACAGTCGCAGACATCACACACTTGACCTGTGTTTAATGCTGTTAAATGAATAGTCTCCTAGAAAGCAGTGCACCAAAGCTATTTTTATTAAAGGGATACTTCACCTCTGGAAAGATGAATGTGTATTTAAAATGGGTCATTTGTGTAGAAAGAAATGTGAAATTATTTTTGAATTTGGAGCTTTCTAGACTGAGAAAAGCCAGAATTTTTTTTTTTATTATGTGGATGAAAGACAACAACTCCCAGAATGCACTTGCTTCGCTGCCCTCAGGAGGCCACGCCTACCGGTAACAGAGCGCAGTAGTTAAACAAGAAGTCTAGGCTACTAGTGAGTCTCCGTGATGAGTCTGCCCGGGATTTTGAGATGACTCAAACTGCACAGGATTTGGCTTTTGCGTTCTACAGTCGCCTTTCATTATGTTTATTGTGGCGAGCGGGACAAGTGAGGGCCATTGGAGAACGGCGTGAGGCCGGTGGCATGATTACCGATGAGCAACACCTGTGAGACGCCGCACCAGTCTTGTATCTCTCACGGAGGAGCGGGAATTTTCTTATCAATGTTAAAACGCCGAAATTAACCGATTACCTGTTTAGCGTTCAGGTAAACACTACATTCAGATTCACCAATCGGAATGAATTCAGTTAGGTTGAAACAAAAGGTTTGCATGTAAACAATGAATGGCGACTGCAGAAAGCAAAAGCTGAATCCCGAACATCGAACGTTCGAACATGTCCAGGATAAATCTCTCGTCTCAGGAGGATGAGGGTGGAAAGCACAGTCATTTGAAAATAACTACAGGTTTTCTACTAATACAAAGCTTAAAGGGGAAATGAAGCAGTGCATCAAGTTTACAAGATTTACAAGATGGATTTCCAATATAATCGTCAATTATTAGAAACATGAGAAATGTAAACATTTAGAAGAAAAAACTTTATATCTTTCGCGCCAGGGCGCACCATTGTGGAGTATTCGAACATATGACGTCACAGGGTTGGTTGGTTTCAGTTTAACAGGCTCTGGGCAGTGAAAATCGCGAACATCAAACTGTGTTTACACCAGTGTTTTGACCGCGAACGACTAATGTTAGGTACAGTCATTAGACAAAAAGACAACGTCTGATGTAATATGTTGACAAACTGCACATAGAAACATTGTTGGCGATGTCTGCCGTCATATTCCCGTCTCGTCAACACCATGGCATGTAAGTTACGTTGCTATGTAGAAAAGCCGGTGGTGATTTGGGGGCGAAGAGCGGGTTTGCAACGCCACCAGGTGTCAGTGTGGCTGTTGTTCTGCGATGCCTACCGGTGTCAGAGTCCATCTGCTGTCAAGAGGTTGATCTTGAGACATGTATTGCGTGGTCAATTCTGCATCAACGGCGCGCACGTTTACGTATGCTGTGCCGTGAGGTAAGTTAGACGTGTTGGAAGCGGCGATGCTTTCCTTTGAAGGATGTCAGATCGGATACACTTTTTCCAAGTACATGTAGGCTGTAGCTACTAGCACTACCAGTGCGAAAACATGAACGTTTCATTTCCCCTTTAACTAAATAACGTTACATGCTAACTTACATGTTGTTGACGAGACCGGAATATGATGGCAAACATCGCAAACAATGTTTCTATGTGCAGTTTGTCAACATATAACATTAGACGTCGTCTTTTTGTCTAATGACTGTACCTAACATTAGTCGTTCGCGGTCAAAACACTGGTGTAAACACAGTTTGATGTTGCGATTTTCACTGCCCAAAGCCTGTTAAACTTGAGCCAACCAACCCCGTGACGTCACATGTTAGAATACTCCACAATGGCGGTGCCCTGGTAAAGCCCTATAAAGTTTTTTCTTTTTTTCTTCTAAATGTTTACATTTGTCATGTTTCTTATACAGTATAATTGTTGATTATATTGGAAATCCATCTTGTAAATCATGTAAACTTGATTCACTGCTTCATTTCCCCTTTAATGCTAAATCCTGAAGTATCCCTTTAAGGCAAGACACTGCAGCCAAACCATTCCTTTTTTTCAGCCACTGGATAATTTTGAGCTTTTAGGCTAGTTGCAGCCAAAACATATCTTGAACAGACTACTGGAAAGACTACAATACACATTTGAGTTTGTATTGTGTCTTTATGTATTTGCATCTGTAGATTTCAATTACAGTACATATCTTTGGTCTTTTCTCTTTCGCATGCACTGAACAAGTAGCACTCCCATATCAAACCTTATAGGTTTACTAGGTTTTTAAAGATGGGTTTGTTCATACAACAATATGGACATTTTCCTATTATTTATTTATTTATTTATTTTATTTATTTATTTTTTTTTGGCTTTTGACAGTAATGTATGACTTTTAAGGGCCAGATTTACTAAACAGGTCAAATTAGCATTACTCTGACAGGATTCTTTTAACATCAAAAGAGTAAATCTGGCCCTTAGAGTAATAAAAAATATCAACATTATCCATTAGATTACAGTAACCTACTGTATAGGAGACCTTTGGGTCAAAAAGCTTTGAGAACTACTTCTTTAAATCCTCATAATCTGGTTCTTGGATTAAGTTCCGTCTCAATTGAAGCGCTAAGTTTGTGTATTTGAGTCAATGAATGAATTTATTTCTCTTTATTTGCACAAGGGGGCAGTTGGTTCTTCCTGAGGGCTTGTAAATACAGAACGAAAACATTTTGCAGTGTCCTTTGCTGAAGGAAACAATCATTTCAGCAATATTCACCATACTGTTCCATAGCACAGCAGAATCTGAAAGGAGAAATCCAATTCGAACTATAAACCGATATCAAAAATGTAGCGAAATTATAATATGCCTCGGAGTGTCATCTGTCCGCCAAGATTGAGATCCATAAGTCATCCAAGAGGGGCCGTGAGGGCATCCTTTGTTTATCTGTTTTAAGATTCAGAATAGCCTTGTGTGCCGCAGTGCCTGGGCAGAGCATTAGCTCTGGTGTTATTGAGTGGGTTTGCTTGGCCGCCGGGCTATTGAACTTTGGAGGCTAATTCAAGATGAGCCCTTCAAGCTGAGACAACATGAGTCCTGACAGTTCAATAAAATGCTCTGTGTAGTGGCCAAAAAAAAAGCATCATAAAGAAGGAAAAAGTTACAGGGCCCACTAACATCTTTTTTTTTTTTTTGCTTATCTTATTCAAAAGGTAGTCACGAGTATCTATTGAAACACGGCTTCATTTGCCTAGAGCCAAAGCTTTTACTTCTGCACAGGGACACCAGAACAGATGGTTACATGTAGAGCTGTGAGAATGGCGTTTTATGTTGCATGCATGGAAATGACTTTTAATATCATGTTTGCCGCAGGTTCTGTATACAGGCTGGTAATAAAATAAGACCAGTGAGGTGTGTCTTTTCAAATTTGTGCACACATTTGGATGGTATAGTTATTTGTTGGTGTTTTTGTTTGTGTGTGCAATGAACGTCTGCATTGCTCTGTGTGTTATATCTGTGTGTTGAATGATGAGACCCTGTGGGGCTTTGTGTTTTGAAGCAGGAATCTGTGAACAGTCTCTCCCAGCTGATCTCTCCTCTCAGAAGCTCAGCTAGTCACACGGGCCATCTGAGAACACACGATTTCCCATTCCGGAATCCTCACTGCACACATTGCCAACACGGCAAACACACATTTAGACATGAATCGCCACGTGATAGATGAATCACGCACATTGATTCCGGTGCAATGACTGAATAATATGTATTATGTATAATAATAGCAAATGTCACGTGATTATCTTCGGCCTTTAAATATGATGTATTTTGTTCTTTTAAATGTTAAAATACGTTCTATCCCAGGTTAATTGTAAAGCATAAATACTATGAAATCGATAGTTTCGGTACTGATTGGTCAATACAGAATTCCTGTTGTACTACGAAATACAAGGATGGCACTGTATTTAGTGTATATAATAACATTCTGGCTAAAACATATAAGCTGATAATTATTTAAAAAAATATTATTTGATATATAACTAATAATTTAGCTACAATAAAATACAATACTATTTTGAGCTGTATTATATGTTGAGATTTGCAAGATTACTGACAGTGTTGTTAAACTATTAATATATATATATATATATATATATATATATATATATATATATATATATACACATATATATATATATATATATATACTACATGGTGCATTATCCTGCTGAAAGTAGCCATCAGAAGATTGGGTACATTGTGGTCATAAAGGATGGAACATGGTCAGCAACATACTTAGGTAGGCTGTGGCCGTTACAACGATGCTCAGTTGGTACCAAGGGGCCCAAAGAGTGCCAAGAAAATATTCCCCACACCATGACACCACCACCACCAGCCTGAACCATTGATACAAGGCAGGATGGATCCATGCTTTCATGTTGTAGACGCTAAATTCTGACCCTACCATCCGAATGTCGCACAGAAATCGAGACTCATCAGACCAGGTAAGTGTTTTCCAATCTTCTATTGTCCAATTTTGATGAGCTGTGCAAATTGTAGCCTCAGTTTCCTGTTCTTAGCTGAAAGGAGTGGCACCCGGTGTGGTCTTCTGCTGCTGTAGCCCATCTGCCTCAAAGTTTAGCGCACTGTGCGTTCAGAGAATGCTCTTCTGCCCACCTTGGTCGTAACGGGTGGTCATTTGAGTCACTGTTGCCCTTCTATCAGCTCGAACCAGTCTGGCCATTCTCCTCTGACCTCTGGCATCAACAAGGCATTTCCGCCCACAGAACTGCCGCTCACTGGATGTTTTTTCTTTTTCTGACCATTCTCTGTAAACCCTAGAGATGGTTGTGCGTGAAAATCCCAGTAGATTAGCAGTTTCTGATATACTCAGACCAGCCCTTCTGGCACCAACAATCATGCCACGTTCAAAGTCACTCAAATCACCTTTCTTCCCCATACTGATGCTTCGTTTGAACTGCAGGAGATTGTCTTGACCATGTCTACATGCCTAAATGCACTGGCAGTTGCCGCCATGTTATTGGCTGCTTAGAAATTAAGTGTTAACGAGCAGTTGGACAGGTGTACCTAATAAAGTGGCCGGTGAGTGTATATATATACTCTGAGGCCTGGGTAATAAGTATCTCAAAATTCTCAATATTAATAACGATTCTCATTTTGCAACCGATATCGATTCTTAATATCTCAAGAATCGATTCAGTTATCCTGTTTCATTTGAATGAATGGAACATTGTATCGCGGCTGCGTGCATCCAAAAAATTGCAATGATCTTTGTCCTTTGTTACTATTGATATGAAACAAAGTCTCAATTTTCAAATTATGTCCATTTTCTTTAGAAATTCAAAAACATAATTAACGTTTTGGCGCTGTGGCGTGAGATCGCTCTGGCGCAGCTAAAGAGAAGCAGCTGATCTCTCTTCCGGCTTAATAATACCAGTTACAGCGCGAAATAAACATGAATGAGCATCTGAAAGTGTGTTAAAAGATAGAGTACAACTTATCGAAATCCGTATCATGTCACATTGATTCGCTCAATCAGCGTTTCAATCGTGGAAAGACGTCAGTTAAACAGCTTGTAATCAATGTCATGTATCGTAATATTTACCTCATAACCCACATAAACTCGTTAGTAAGCTAGAAAAAATAACTCCAGAGAGGAGCATTTTGCTAAATATATACATCATATTACATATATGCATTATAATCTTAATGTTCTTCAATATTTAATGCATATTTGAATAAATCTGGCAAGTTTTTATGACAGCCACCATTTAAATGTTTATATTTCATATAATCTTCTTATTATAAAAATAAATAAAAGTGTAATTTAAGTGTTTGTATAGCTACAAAACAGTTAATTATTACCTTCATATTAGGCGAATGAAGCCTAGTAGGCTACAACTAGACTTACAGCATTAGTTAAGAGATTTCCTTGAGAAAATTTGCCATTTATTGTAACTGATATCCAAAACAATCAATATTGAATCGAATAGAATCTGAATCGAAATCAAAACGAATTGCAAGCTTGTGAATCGAAATTGAAATCGAATTGTGAAATTTGTGTCAATACCCAGCCCTAATATATATATATATATATATATATATATATATATATATATATATATATATATATATATATATATATATATATATATATATATATATATATAATTTTAAGTGAGTGTTGACAGTGAAATAAATCTAAATGTAAAAACAATATTCAAATATTAAAAATCCAATATAATGGATTAAAATGTCAATTATAATCTCCTAGAATGGATCTCCTTATCATCCCTATATTTATACTAATTGGTATACTAATTGATATTAATCATCCAGGTGGATGCTGTACATTGGTAGTGGTTGAGGAAATTCCCTCTTCAATGTATAGCGCTTTGAGTGACAAAAAAAAACTATATAAATGTAATGAATTATTATTATTATTATAAATATCGGTAATTACATTTTTTGGTGCAACTCACTTTTGCAGTGACTATATTCACAATATAGCTTGGCCAGAATGTTATTGCATTAATTTAGCAGAACTGGAACGCTGAATTGACCAATCATCATTCAGGACTGGAACTCTCTATTTTATACCAATGTTTTAAACACGAAACCATTCTGGTTCTGTAGAGGCTACCTGTCAAATTAAATCAAATCTCCAGTTTCTGCTTCAAGCTATCGGCAGTATGTTCATCTTTAACAATGTATAGTCGGCCTTCGCATGATACCATCAACACAGATATAAGTGCATCTGCTTAACTGTGTGCCGGCAGCCTGTATGGTGGAGGGTTACAGGAGGTGTTTGTTGGATTAAACACAGCTGGCGGGTGTGTGGAGCTGGAGGCCCCTCGATGGGTGGCACTGTCCTGACCTCGCCTTTGCCACTCCTCCAGAACCACGCAAGGTGCCAGGGCAGATTAGTGACTCCGTGGAACTCTGACTGCTGGCTGGCACATAAAAAGTACTTCCAGCCGGCCCCTGCTGGCTACTGATGCCCACAGTCCTTAACTGCTTTTGACTTAAAAATTATCCATCCAAGTTTATTAGAAGCCCCAGGAGCAAGTGGGTCAAGACTGAGCTCACATCAACAGAAGTGGCACAGCAGGAACACATTCACAAGACTGTAGAGTGCAGTGGGAACCAGACAGGACATGAGCAACACTGCAAAACTACTGCTGCTTCTGTTGTGGCCACCCATTTGATAGTTACAAGAGTGACTATTTTTTGGGGGCTTACAAGTGTTAATATTACTGTTAAAGGGTACATATCATGCTTTTAAATCATTCATTTTTACTTATAAATCATACATTTGTGGTCTATATAAAGCATAACTGCAATGCTTGGGTCTAAATTCCTCATTATTATAGCTCCACAGGCCCCTTTTTTACCCCTTTTCTGATGTGCTTCTGTGAGCAAGTCGTTTCAATGTGGCCCCTTTAAATAAAAAGGCTTACCGTCTTACCCTGCCTGCTTTCCAGGTCGCTGAGTTCACTGTCCGCTCAACTCTCCGCGTTTGGCCATTATTGTAGTTTGATAAGAGATACGATTACTATAGCTTCAAAGAACATTTTTATTCACACGTTAACAAAATGTCAACAACGGAAGACTTGTCCACCAAGCCTTACATATTCGAGCCAGAGCGAGCGATTTGAAAAAGATGACAAAGACGAACCTGCAGAACAACGTCTTAAGTTCATATGGAGGCAGGTATGTAAGTTAACTATGTTGTGTTATTAGTGAAAGTTGACGATTTCTCTAGTTAAAACAAGCACACTGACAAGATAAATGACTGCGGTCTGATCTTACCACTTAAAATCTGTATTGATAATAAAATGATAACTTGCGTTTAGAAAGCATCAGGAAACACAGCAGCAAATTATAGAAGTCGATCGGCAAACCCTTCTGTATACTGGCGGAGGTTGTTGAAGTGGGGATCCTTGAAGTGCTTCAGGTCACTACATCCAACAACGGAACATTTTGACTAGCCCTTTTGTAACTTCTGCATGATTGAGCTTGGACTACAAAATCGAGTGCGAGAAATAATAATTGCTGGAAGTGTTGGACCGGTAGTCGATGTCGAGCCCGTTCTCATCCTTTATCGTCATATAGAATGCTATATGCAAAAACGGCGCTATACTACGCACATGGCACCCTTTATCGTTAATATAACATGCGAACCCAAGGCGTAATAAGTCAAATAAATCCTTTAGCGTAATATGAGACTACCCTACCCCACACCTAAACCTAACCATCACAGCGTGTGTTAAATTAACTATAACGGATGCCATGTGCGTAGTATAGCGCCGTTTTGTCATATAGAGTTCTATATGACGATAAAGGATGAGAATGCGTTGTGATGTCCTTATTTGGCAGTTCCACTACAAATACTTTGACGTGCTTGATCAAAAAATGTCATAGACAACAGAAAAATCTGAACAGGTTGAAAAATATGACCAAAACAGAATATAAAGATATAAATGAAACACCTGAAGAGAATAATTTAATCTTTTCTGTACTTTTAAACACCAAATCTACAACAAAATGCATTTAAGGGCTAAAAAGTGGATTTTGCATGATATGTCCCCTTTAACAATAGTTCAACCTCAAATTAAAATTCTGTCATCAGTATGTCATCCTCATGGCATTTACATTTATTCTCTTTTACAAGGAAATATTTTGAGGAATATCCAAGCTTTTTGAAGGTGTTATGTGTGTAATTTTCTGAACACTCCCCCTCTATACCATTGGTCGACAGAACACATGGTACAGCCCTGAACTTTTCCCATTGGTTGAGCTAACATTGTGTAGTCTGGCTGATTGGGATGCAAACAAGGATGCGTTTTCCCGAAAGCATTGTTAACCAACTATGGTTGCAAGTTCCGTCGTTATCAGCATAGTTCCGTCGTTATCAGCATAGTTCAATGAGTCAATGTTTCCCTAAACCATTGTTCCAACGAACATTTGCAAACAGCATCGCAAAGTTGTGTGGTTGGAACGACAGATCTCGAGCTGTGGTTAGAAGCATCGTTTCTAGATTGCATGACATGTAGACTTAAAATAAGCAAGCTGACATTCAGTACAACCTGTGTCTTTTATTTAGAATACATTCAAATGTAATTTACGTCTTTGAGTTTGTCAAGAGATTTAAAGCACTGTTTTTGAAGACTGCCCATGTGCGAACATGCTTTAAGAACAAGCCTATGATTGAATCTGTCATGGAACATTCGTGACTAGCTAGTTGATTTCTTTAACGATGCATCGTACTATAAAGGTAGTGAAGCATTGAGTTACATTGTTGTACGGGAAACTCACCCCAGAGCAATATTCTGATACCGCCACAAAGTGTTTTTGACTTAATAGGATAGTTCACCACAAAAGTAAAATTCTGTTTTATATTTTAAAAATGTCGGTAAGGACCCCATTGACTTCCATAATATATTTTTGGTAACACTTTACAATAAGGTTCATTTATTAAACATTAGTTCATGCATTAACTAGACATGAACTAAGCCATTTGTTACTGTATTTGTTCTTCTTTGTTAACATTAGTTAATACAAATCTAGCTGTTCATTGTTTGTTCATGTTAGTTCACAGTGCATTAACTAATGTAAACAAGATTTTAATAAAGTATTAGTAAATGTTGAAATTAACATTATCAAAGATTAACAAATGCTGAAGAAGTATTGTTCATTCTTTGTTAATGTTAACTAATGTAGTAACTAATGAACCTTATTGTAAAGTGTTACCATATTTTTCATACTATGGAAGTTTGTTGGGCCCATCAATTGTTTGGTTACCCATAATCTTCAAAATATCTTCTTTTGTGCTTAACAGAAGAAAGAAATTCATATACGTTTGGAACAACTTGAGGGTGAGTAAATGATGACCAGATTTTCATTTTTGGTTGAACTGTCCCTTTAAAATAGTCTCAAAATAGATTTTACCTGCATTCTATTGATAAGAATTGAGTGTAGGTATAAATTATCTTGGTGCAATAGTTGCTGCAATGTAAAGTAAGGAGAACCCCATAGCAGATCTAGACAGGGGTGGAGAAAGGCTAAAGAAAATGATCGAGCACACTGTACTCAGCTGGAGCAGTTTGGGATGGGAACAAATAAGGTTGTGTAGATAAGAAAAAGAAATTGATTGGCTGTGCAGCTGGCTTGAAAGAATACATAAAGCTACTTGGACCCCTAAAATAAGGGGTCTTAAAAGTATGACTTGTACAGTTTCTTTTTTTTTCTTTTTTACTATTAAAACTTTACTAGAGGTTTCAAGCAAGGAAGGAAATGTTTCATTTGCACATGAAAACGCTCTCTGTACCTCCTGTGTTATCCTCTGTTTTTTTTCACCATATGCCCTTTTTTCAGCAGTATTATTCATAGTTTTTCTCAATGAATAACAGTCCCTTTAAAAAAGAAATGAAGTGGGCAAGCAGAGATTCCCGCAGGTTCTCCTAAAGGCTACTGGGGAGAGAGACATCTCCTCTGATCAATTCCCTGTATTGATGGTATGGATAAGAGAGGGAGCTGTCTAGCAGTCCTACATATTTTATTACACAGATATCCCCCTCTATGATGAATCTTCAGTCTTGGATGGACTGCAGCTCCCGACCTCCATTTGAGGAGATTAGGTTCTGATTACAGTGTCAGCTGCCTTAGACCCCTAGATAAATCATAGATGGAACCCAGAAGCAAAGCTTCAGCTATCTATTACAGTAAATAATTTATTATTAAAGACTGCTGACTGTACATATGAAATTGTTTGCAGACCAGAAGGACTAATGTGGGGGGGGGGGGTCTATTCTTTAAGTTTTCTTTGGTAACCCTTTGGGTGCTAAATGAAATTTCCAAATCTTGGGGATTTAAATGTGTGTGTAGTGTGTTCATTGACGTGTGTTTGTGTGCTCAGGAAAAAAAAGGCAGAATGCCGTGAATAACAACTGCTGCTTCAAAAAAAAAATGCCTCAGGAAAAAAGCTGTCAGACCCAGATCCTATGGGGTGTTATTTTAGGAAACATGTTTCAAGTAAAAAGACCTCTTTTGCAATTTAAAAATTCTTTTGAATGGATTATTTCCATGGTTTACTTGATGCTTTTCAAATGACACTTTAACCCTTTCTGGTGCTAATTGATTTGAAAGATCATTAATTTGAAACTACGCCTGTCATTTAATTTAATGTGTTATTTAGCTAATACAATTATTATATTGGAGCTGTTCACATAGGATGCATTCTTGGTTCAAAAACAGCTGAACGTAGCCCAATTCAGTGGTTGCTCATGATGTGAGATGCTAAAAAAAAGGCCTTTCATCTGAGCATGAAGCATTGCTGTGTAGACTATTGGGTAGTCTGCTGTGGAGTCGGCATCATTTTGAGGGGATTTCACAGCAAATATTGATATGTAATTAATTTTGATGTGCTTTAATTCACATGCCTATTACAAACCGGCATCCTTGCAGTTGCCCGTGAACAGCTTTTGTTTTGTGCAGACTCTCCAGAGGATGCGGTGAAAGCAATCAAACCTCTCTTTGCTCTCCTCAACAGGTGTCCATGAACTGTGACTATGTGTTTGTGAATGGAAAAGAGACGCGTGGCTCCATGAACGCTCGGGTGATTTTCAGCTATGAGCACCTGAGTGCCCCTCTTGAGCTTACTGTCTGGGTGCCCAAACTGCCCCTCAAAGTGGAGCTCTCAGACAACAGACTGAGCTTCATCAAGGGCTGGAGGGTGCCGATCTTACCCGACCGCAGGTAAGACACCACCATATCTCTGCTCTCAAATATTCTTAAACTCTGAATGAATGTTTGTAAGCAATAAGGGACTGTTTGGTATTTATGGAATGGACTTCCGGAGGAAAATAGGGGAGGGTCATGTCTTTTTATTCTTTGTTGAGGCGAGGGTCATCCAATTTTTTTAGTCCAGGGGTAGGGTCTCCCAACTTTTGTATTCATGAAAACAGCCAAATTTATAGGGGTGATGAACTGAGAAATCAAATTTTCCTTGAGCTTTTGACATCTAAGAGGTCATATTATAAGAATATCCTGTAAGTTTCAGAACTGAAAGCGTCCTTGTTAGTCCAATAAAAGCTTTTATTGACACCAGTCTCAGCAAACGACTCATTTTTCAAAGTGGGGAACTATGACGTCAAAGAGGATAAAACACCACCCCGCAGAAGAAGATCAAACGCCTACTTCAACACGGCCGGTTTAGCCCCGCCCACCGATTCGCGCATTACACGCATAGCTAAATAACATAGATGCCTACCTCGTAATGACAAACCGGATCGAGCTACCAAGCAATACAAAATATTGTGCAGTGCCTGGTGGAAGAAGACAGTCGCTGCATAAGCTTCCTCTGGATTCCAATAGGACTGCATGGTTAAACTTTATTTTTAATGACGTTCCAGCTGATGAGGTAAAACATTGTCGATCTGTTCGGTTCATTTCACTGAGGATTGTTTTATAGACAAGACTGGATTTGCAGACCGATTAAGAGTAAAGAACGTGCTGTGCCATCTATATTGGATCTGACAGGAATAGTGCAACACATGGACTCTGGGTCGAACATGTATGGGCGAATCATTCCGGTTGCCATTTTACAACATTGGACGTTTTCAAAACAATTTCCCCCACGTGCACCGACGATTAAGTTGAAACTCATTATAATATGCAAAACTGTTATCCACTCACAGCAGTGGGCGTTTACTTCCAAGTCTTTAGTGCGAGACGCCCCATAAAAACCGAGCGTTTTTCAGCTAGGCTCAAAACTAGGGTACAAAATAGCCTATTACTTATTCATTTTGATGTTTTTGAATGCAAAAACCAAGCGAACGTCATAAGTTGACCTCAGACAACAATATAAATAAAATTTAAAAAGCCAGTTCATGACCTCTTTTAAAAGTAACGTTTGTTTGGTTAATATTTTAATATACTATAATACAACAAAACAGGGTGCGGGATACGGTGATGATGCTTTCATGTAACATGTAAGGGTAGGGCTGCCAATAAAGCACCTAAAAAGCCGTCACAAAGAACTGGCACAAATAATGATTAGGAATATGTTAAATATAGCAAGGAGACATTTACATTTTTTATTAAAAAACAAGTGTTTTCTGTGTCAGTGTCGGCTGCGAAGATACAGTTACAGTACTGACTCGCGATCTTTGCAGACTGCACATTTCAGACGGATTAGACATAAGCAGAGAGGCAGTGCAGGGGCGTAGAATTTAGTAGGGACGCTAGGGACGTGTCCCTACCAATATCCAGTGACACTGATATATCCATAGCAATAATTTCGATCAAAACTCAAAATTTATTTATAAATTGATTAGGGCTGGGCAAAAAATAGATTTTTCGATTAATTGTTTTTAAAAATGTGGACGATTCAAAATTGATTCTCAACGGCCACGAATCTGCAGGTACACACTCGCGTTTGGGAGTCGGGACGTGACGGAATATTCACTTGCACAATCGGCCCGCATTGCACCGGTAACTAACGTTTATCATTGGATTACCAGTATAAACATTCCAGCAATGTTAAACCATCCCCAGCTCGCGCAATCTCAGAGATGTCTTTCACTGCGCGCACATACAGTACAGCCTAAATCCGCCTCACAAACAGCTTGCCAGAAACAAAAGTTTTATCCCTGGATTATATCGCTTTAAAAGTTAAAAGCAAAATTATGTCAAAACTGTCTTGGTGAGTAACTTTGTAAAGACAGTCGGTTATGTCCTAAAATTAGCATTAAACGCGTGTGACAGAAAGTTATAATGAAACAGTAATGGATTTGCGCACTAGTTCTTAAAGTGAACGCAGCCATACGTGTCTGTCATTAATTCTGTTGTCATGACAACATAATATAGCATTAATTGTAAGCAATCAGAATTAATAGCCTATGTATTTAATTCAGTCTGGACTAAAAAGACTATCCAGTGTTATTTTACATTGGATTACTTTATACTTTAAACTACCCTAAAATGTTTCTTTATTTGTGTCTTTATTCTATTGTATTTATTTGTGCTACTTTTTCAATTTAATTCAAAGATTGAAATCAAGCTTCCATGTGCATCTTGCATCAAAATCCTGTCCATTCATCGTATGCATTTAGTGTATAGGCTAGTGTACCTAAAATAAAGAGTTTTACAGGGTGTGTCTCTTAATTTATATGTATTAATAACCACTAGTAAACTTATGTTCTTTTTTATATAAATATAGGATTTGTATTACATCTACAGTATATTCATTATAATCGAAGAATATAATCAAGAATCAAATCAGGAATCGAAATTGAAAATCGAATCGAGAATCGAAATTGAATTGAATCTGAGAGCTTTCGAACAGAAATCGAATCGAAATTGAACATGTGAACAGATACCCAGCCCTAAAATTGATGTCCCGTCCCCACCAATTTCAAAATCAAACCTACGCCTCTGGAGCAGTGTGTTTTCTTTTGTTTTAAATGAAATATGTGATTTATTAAATCCAGTCAGTAAGTAGACTAAGAAGAACTGTTAAAAGGACAAGATAATGCAGCGGACATTCAAATGTATATTTTATTATTACGAATGTAGGACTCGACTTGATGGAAAATGTTATGTCTATTGTAAATGCAGGTACATCCACTTACTCAATCTCTCACTATACTCTAATGTTACTCTATAAATATGTTTCCTTTCTAAGAGTAGTTCCTAGGAGTGTTGTGGAGGGATATGTAGAACCGTTTGGTGAGGCGGATATAGCTATGTTTTATCGTGAATTAAAACTCAGCTATTGACCAATCAGGACTGGAACTAACCATTTTATAAATGCATATTAATTTCCCCAGTATAGCATCTTTAATGCATGTTTTATTTTATTATTCTGCTTGTTTATTTAAACATAATACTTGAAGGCGATGTGAGGGTGATAAAGCGGTGTAATATTTTAATTAGTGTAGTTGTTAAAAGCTTTAACTCTAGGTCACTAAGAGCTGTGTTAGTTACAGTGCAACCATGGAGCTGATGCCGCATGAGACCCGAATGTCATTCTTCATACAGCCCATTTACTGTGATTTTGACAAATTGAAGCTGCGGTGTATCGCACAGTGCACGGCTGAATATCAGCACAGGACATTTTTCATGAGGAAACTCTCCAGAATTAATCATGATAGAAAACATCCTGGTAACTCACTGGTATCATTATTGCTCCCTTTCAGAGGTCTTTCTTTTGGGATGTAAATCTCTAATTAAATTCATTCAAATGGGCCATTAATATGGAAATATGATCTGATTTGGTTATGCTAATCCTGTTTGGGTGCAAATCTTCAATCTAGATCTAGCCTTCATGTAGGGCCGGCGGTATGACGCATATACCATGCAAAGGTAGAAATAAGTCATCTATTACAAATTCAGCTGTAGATATTTAACTTTGATATCTTAAATAACATTGGAACATTTAGAAACATCATATACAGCTGCTAGAAAATCTAGATAGTGTATTGCAGTACACTCAAAGTCTATCAGTGCAGTTATTCTTTCAGTATTTTACCCGTTTCATATGGACAATTCACACGCAATACAAGCGTGTCATTACATTTGCATTTGACCTCAATTTGAGTGTCTTTGATTTAGCTTCCTCCCAGAACCTGAGATCTCCAAGGCTTTGTTCACACATACAATCTCTGTGTGATCGGCTTGAATTCTGATTTGTTTTTTCAGATGCAATCTTTATCCCGGTGCTTGCACTGTCTTTTTGCAAGTGAAGAGATCCGATCTATTGAATTTATATGGTTACTATAGTAATGACTTAAACGTCAGCATAGCACAAAAAGACGTACGAGAGTAGCTGTCACCATGGAAGGAAAGAGAAGATGACAAAACGTTTTTTTCTCTGCTGATATTCTTGACATCTTGTCACAGTGCTAAGCTACGGTGCATAAAACCCAGCCGTGGCACCAGCTAATCCTGATTGATACTCATGATTTCTTTCAGTTCCTTTTTAAATAGAATAATTCAAAAAGAAATGTAAAAAATAATAAGAATATGTGTAATCTCTGCAAGCTTATGCATTTGTGTGGATGACACTAATATCAGAACATTGTCTGTTTTTATTTTATCTACAAAATCAGTTGTTTTTAAGATACCCTAATAAGATTCACATTGACAAGTCCAACTTCACGTATGTACTGTATTGCTTATCAAACAAGGTTGATTGGATTTGAAAGTGTGTGTGTGTAGTACAGTGCAAAAGTCCTAGGCACATTAGTACTTTAATTAGTCTGACAGTATATATAGTTTGTTACTATTTAAACAAAACTGTTTTCTGTTTTAATATATTTTGTCATTTAATATCACATGTAATTTATTCCTGTGACCAGTCTTCATTGTCACATGATCATATACTTTAGTTAAGAGCTTTATTAATTTATCCAAAGTTGAACATTTTTCAACTCTCGTAACCAGTAAAAAAACGCTGGGTGATTCAGGCATGAAAAACGCTCAGCACCTCATTACGCTCATGGCATTTAAAAAAACGTGGCGCTCAATTGAAAACAATTGAAAACATACGCCACTGGTGTAAGGTTTACACTGAGGGTACATTACGGCATGTTTACTATGTAACATTTGTAACAACACGTTATGGTTTTTGTGTTATTACAGAGAAAGCTCATTTCGGCCGCCTGTATCCGGGATCTTGTCCTTTCGGTCATGACCCAAAGATCATGACCATAGGTGAGAGTAGGAACGTAGATTGACCGGTAAATCGAGAGCTTCACCTTGCGGCTCTGCTTCTTCTTTACCACGACAGACCTATACATTGACCGCATTACTGCAGAAACTGCACAGATCCGTCTGTCAAACTGCTGTTCCATCCTTCCCTCACTCGTGAACAAAACCCCAAGATACTTAAACTCCTCCACTTGAGGCAGGATCTCTCCACCAACCTGAAGTGGGCAAGCCACCCTTTTCCGACTGAGGACCATGGTCTCGGATTTGGAGGTGCTGATTCTCATTGCAGCCGCTTCACACTCGCCTGCAAACCGTCCCAGTGCATGCGGTCCTGTTTTCTTACTTAAAGTATATTACAAACTTTTCATTTAGACCCTGAAGAATTCAATTAACTTGTATGAAAATGGCATTATATGCAGTGTTGGGGAGTAGTTAACTACAAGTAGCGTAGCTACTAACTTAACTACATTTTTCAGTAGCTTGGCAGTAGCTCAGTTGCTTTTTAAACAGTGTAGCTTTTCCAGTAGCTAACTACTTTTTGCAGCAAGTAGCGGTGTAGCGCGAGCAAAAGCTACATTGCTACATTGTCGAACCTGCGCGAATCTGCGCGATGCAGGGATATTCTTCTTCTTGTTAGATTACAAACTCATTTTTTTTGCCATTACCGCTACATGTTGTTGCGGTATTGCGCTAAGGTTCTTGCGGCTAACGGTTCACTGATGTACAGAAGTGGGTTGACACACCCATATTATGATTATATAGCAAGACGTGATGGCAGATTTGGAGGATGGAGAAAATGTTCTACATGCAATTTACGTTGGATGTATATTTCGTTCTTGCAATGTTGTAGGCTATTCGTTGCAATTTTGCACTTTTGAAACTCTTTGAAATCGTAATTGCATTGCCTTGTTTTAAACACTAAATATTTTACTTAAAACATTCCTCAGAGATTTATTCAGTTATTTATAATATACGTTGTTCAAAAAAAAGCAAAAGTAGTTTCAATGTAGCTAACTACTTTTTGATAGTAACTTGTAGTGTAGCTAACTACTTTTCTAAACGGGTAGCTTGACTGTTGTTTAACTACTTTAACCAGAGCCGGACAGTATTGGAGTACATTTACTTGAGTACAGTACTTAAGTACAATTTTGAGGGATCTGTACTTTTACTCGAGTATCATTTTTGGGGAGTACTCATGACTTTACTCAAGTACATTTGAGAAGGGAAATATTGTACTCTTTACTCCACTACATTTCTATTCATAACCGTGAGTAAAAAGTAACTACTTAAAAAAAATGGAAAATAAGAAAAATCTCGGAAACCCTCAATTTTTTGTTTCGCTCTCGAACGAATGTTATGTAACGGAGGCCAGCTAGTAGTTGCTGTGCGAGTAAACCTCACTCCCCTGATCTCAATAGGCGCTCTCAGCGACAGACGCTAGCGGCTGCAGTCTTAGCCTCCTTGTAGGTGCGACTGACTCTCATGCCGGAGACCCGGGTTCGGAGGCCCGCTCGGAGCGGGGTCGAGTAGGACCCGGGTGGAAGGGTTACATTGGTGCCGTGACCCGGATGAGAGTGAGGTTAAGGGGAGATGAGATGTAACAGAGGCCAGCTAGTAGTTACTGTGCGAGTAAACCTCACTCCCCTGATCTCAATAGGCACTCTCACGAAAGATGTTGCTAAAAATCCCACACTGCACCTTTAAGTAAAGCAACATGGTAAAAAGGTAAATATATGACTTGATTTTACTTTAAATTCCTTTTACATTCTCCAAGGTATTGACATTAACATTTTTCATAACTCCATGTAGGCCGTTTCTGTTCATAAATGTAAGCACTGGGGCAGTAGTATTGCAATGTTTCAGAAAATGCTACTCTTGTACTCTTGATACTCAAGTACTTTATAAAAACAAGTACTTCAGTACTTTTACTCAAGTAGACATCTGACTGTAGTACTTTTACTTGTACTTGAGTAAAATTTAGCAAGGGGTATCTGTACTTTACTCAAGTAATAAAGCTGTGTACTCTGTCCGCCTCTGACTTTAACTTACGAATAGCTTGTACGCTTGTCAAACTACAGTTTCAGAGTAGCTTCCCCAACACTGATTATATGACCCCTTTAAGAATAAATTAAGCTTTCTCAGCACGAACAGTCTTTGGTGTGTCTTTTTAACAATTGCATCAGAATTCTGGTCAAACTTTAACTTATCAAATGTTCCCAGGTACTTATATTGCTCCACTTCCTCCCACACGTGTGCCATTAATGACAAAAGGTTGAAGTGCCAATGTTCTCCTACTAAAGTTAATTACCATCTCTTTAGATTTTGAGACATTCAGATCTAGGTTCATACTATTACACCAAGAAATGAAATTGTACAAAACAGAACCATATTCCTGACCTGAATGTGAAAGCAAGGAAAGCAACACAGTATCATCCGCAAATTTAATCAAATATTAATCACCTATTATCTTGTAAGCTCTGGCAGTTATTTGTGTATAATATAAACAAGATAGGAGAGATCACACATCCTTGAGGGTACCTGGGATAACACCTTGTTAATCCTAACCCTCTGTTGCTTGTTTGTTAAAAAATTCATGATCCATAGAACTAAACCACGATCAAAATTAAACTGACTTATAAGTCTTTGCCCTAACGTAACAGGATTGCGCTCATTTTCCAGATGACGACAAAGAGTATTTAGCAAAAAATCACTTTTGCATCATCTACACTTCTTCTGGTGTTGAAGAACACACGTTCTTTAAATCAGAACATGTGTTCAAGAACATATCCCAATCAGTACAATCAAAACAACCCTTCAAAATTTCAATATTAGAGGGTGACCATTCTTTCACATTTCGTATTTTCTTCACTTTCTTCACTTGCTTTACAATGGGGATGTATTCAGAATTCAGTAAAGCTATTATGATCAGCTGAACCAAGAGGAGGTAAAGACAGTGACCTGTACGCTTCCAGGATTGGACCATAACATCTATCCAGGATATTAGCAGCGCAAGTAGCACATGTAATATATTGATGGTAGTCTTTTAGATGCTTATATAGATGCTAAAGAAAAAATATCTTATTATTAATGTTGAAAATTGTTTAATATTTTTGAGCATTTATTTGAAATAGAAATCTTTTGCAACATAATAAATGTCTTTATTCTCTATTGACCAATTCAATATCCTTTCTGAATTAATTTCTTTTAACTGACCCAAACTTGTGAACTTTATGACTGATCATTTACAATAAGATTAGAAACAGACATTAAGAGGATACATTTGGTTAGTTTTGATATCATTTGGAAGCATGAAAGCCATATTCTGTGCAAAAACCCACTCGATTCGTTTACTTATTCACCGTTTAATACATAGTGAATTTCACATGTAAGCGTAAATTATTGATTTCAGGCACAGCGGTAACACTACTGTTTTGTGTAGGCCATTAAATACGTGGTAGCTACATCCCAAGTTAAATGTTATATTATTATTATTTGAATCTGATCTAACCTGAGACTTATTTTATAGATTTTTATTAAACAATTAACTGGATTTGGATACCTTATTTTCCTTCCCTCGTCCTTTCTTTCATTTTCTCCCTCCTCTGCTCTTGTCCATTTCATTCCACCACATTGCTCAATGTTGAGACGTGTCAGTGGGCAGGTTTCTCGCATTGGCCTTCCACACCAATTGATTGATGTAGCTCACTAAACTGGTGAAACAGTGATGTGTCTGCAAAACCTGACTCTCATTTTTATTGGATGAGCAAGTTTCCGTGCATGAAATCTCCGGTTCTCTTAACACCCTAATGAGTTCAAGGAAGGCTCCGCTCTTGAGGTGTGTTCTTCTGGCCTGAAACTTGCATTAACCTGTGTGAGGAAACAAGAGAGTACAACTGTCCTCAAGAACACAGAAAGCTTCTGTCTGCAACAAGGTTCTTCAACTGATGCAAGAGCTTCTTGTTTTTCCCCTCCAACTGGAGCGTGTGTTTAACTCAGAAGAGAACAAAGTGCTGGTTTCACAAAGATAGACTTTGACTACGGCTGAGATATAGAAGATAGTCAGATTTTCAGATAGACATCTAAATCAGACCGTTGCTAGGGCTGGGAATCGATTTCGAGGCATTAGGAATTGAGGGTCGATTCAAAAGGTTGGAATCGATTCCATTAATGGGAATCGACTCCTCCTTTAAGATTTTTTCATCAAAAATCTAAAGAACCCACTCCACTAACTGCACCAACTTTGTGCTGTTTTTAGCTCTGCTTTCTGTTTTCATCTGCATTTTTACGTCATCCGAGCCGACAATCAAAAGGAGGCGTCGGTCATCCTCGCAGATCACGCCTTTTGTGGAGTTTCTCAAAAAACATTTATTTACCTAATAAATTTTACCTGTTAAAACACACACACAACCCCTATAAACAATGACAGATGTTGATTTTTGGCAAGGAAAAAGCCATTTATTTGTTTTTGATATTACCATCGATAAATAAACATGAATGAATCAATAGAATCCATAGAGATACGCAAGCATGTCTGTGTTTATCTCTACAGCCCATAGCTACCGTTACAGCCACGTCTCCGGTTTCCAACATTTTCAAATATAACGACAACAACTCCTCTCCCGTGGCATCATGGGATAGTAAAGTGTCCATCGTATGCGCACTTCAGAATCTCGCCGGAAGTAGTAGGTCATCCGGGTACTTTTCGTCTACTGATTTTCGAATTCTATGATTTCGGACATACTACTCTGCTCGCGTACTGTTTTTCGCATACTATATAGTATTCGATTTCGGACGCAGTCTGGTTGTTACTGCTGGTTGCCACGGTAACATATATACTGCGTTCACAATGTTTGTTATGTAACTGATTGTTAACTGCTGGTTTTCAAGGTAACAGATTCTTGGACCTAAGTTAGCCTGGGGGGAAGCTGTAATTGTTTTGGTCTAAATTAAGTCAGTCTTTAGTTTTGTGAAACAGTCTAAAGCCCGGAACACACCAAGCCGACGGTCAGCCGTCTGGCAGATTTTTGCATCGGCCAACTACGTTTCCTCGGTGTGATGCGCACGGTTCCGTGCCGTTGGCTGAAAATAGTCCTCGTTGGCTTTGTCTCGCCCGATTCGACATGTTGAATCGGCGTTGGGCCGTTGAGGAAAGAGAGAACTCTGATTGGCTGTTTAGCTTAGTGAAAGAGTCAGTGCAAGAGAATGAACGCAAAACAGCAAGCAAAGAAGTCAAACGGTAACGATAGAAGGCTGTTCTCATGTCACGTCTTCTTACCCGAGTGTTCCTCTGGCGAATATTTCAATATCAACATGAGCGAGAGTGGAATAAAGAAAGTGTTTAGCAGGATTTATATTCAAAACGGGAAGCACGCGCTGCTTTGTTTACGTTATGTGTATCTGCAGCCGACAGCATCGGTTTTCCTTTTTGAATGACGAATATAGACTATATATATTTGCAGATATATAGACAGTTGGCTTATTAAACGTAGAACACACAGTCTAGCTGACAGTCAGCTGCAGTTCTGTCGGTGTGTTCAAGTGCAGCTTTTTACCTCGACGAGAGGCGACAACACAGTTGGCTTTCATCAGCGCTAGTTCGTTGGCGTTGGCTTGGTGTGTTCCGGGCTTAACTTGCATTAGACTAGTCTATGAGCAAATTTTACACTATAGGCCAGTCTAAAACAGCTTTGTGAAACCGACCCCTGCTTTCCACTATTATAAGTCTTCTACTTCTGTGTTTGTGTGCCTGTTAATCTCTCTTTGTTGCTGAGAAGTAACTGTCTCTCCTTACATGATAACGCAATGCTTTACATTCAGATTAGTTCAGGCTTATCGATGGACATGTATTGTCAGTCACATGTGTTGTCTGACAGCTGTCTCTACATCTCCAGTTATCTGATTAATTAGTTATGTGTGTAGAATGGGTGAATCTTTCAAGATCCACCCAGCCCTTACCCTGCTTCCTCTTGCTTTCTTCACACCGTGACACACTGCCAAAGGAACAGATTAGATAGATTAAATGTGAATGTGTGAGGCATCTAAGAGTCACTGATGCGAAAACTTTATGAAACAGATCTCCAGATGATGCACTTTTTCATACTGTTATGCAGTTCTAACAAACATTTTGGAGAGAATTTGTGACGGAGCGTTGTTTATATGTACACATTAACTATTTTAACACCCAATGCACTTACGAAATGCGAATTAATTAAGTAATGGCACAGGCATGCCAAAAAATCTTTGCTGAATGCAATTTACTCAACACAGATTCAGAAGCGGGTACAGTACACTTCAGTAACATTCACTATATAGAAAGTGTGGCCATCTGTGCAATGAGTCTGAATGCATTATTCAGCGCTGTGAATTATTCAGTTTTATATATGCTTTTGTGCATCATTTCAGATCATTGGATGAATAACTGCTGCTATAGCTCTATAGAAAATGCACACCAACTCCTCCCTTTAAATATATATGTTGGATTGGATATTTATATATTTACTGTATATATACAGTATGTATATACATCAAAGTTGTCCTAAGACAAGAACGGGTATTGTTTAAAATTAATGTATAACTTTGATGAAAGGTTTTAAATCCACTTCAAATGTTGACTACTGTATATTGGATGGATGGATGGATGGATGGATGGATGGATGGATGGATGGATGGATGGATGGATGGAGAGAGAGAGATGAAAAGCCACACTGATGCATATGAATGGCACATATATTCTGGTGTTAAATTCTTATCTAACTCACAATGACCTCTCCCTCATATCCTCAGAACGGCCAGAGACAGCGATGACGATGATGATGATGACCGTAAAGTGAGCCGTGGATGTACGCTTCAGTACCAGAGGGCCCAGGTTAAGGTTCTGACCCAGTTCCACACTACTTCCACTGAAGGCACCAACCAGATGATCACTATGCTGGGTCCTGACTGGCAAGTGGATGTGACTGAGCTGGTGCAAGACTCTCTGAAGGTGGTGGACGCCAGGGTGGCTGAGCTGGTGGACAGGACGGTGCTTGTGGGCAATGAGCTTGGATCATCCACTCTGAAGGTAGAATACAAATAAGAATGGACCTTATAAATTTTGGATTGATGGAATAATGAAGGGAGAGGTGAATGGATACAATGCAGCCATTTAATTTAGCAGTATTACATTCTCTTTATCCAACATTATTGGACACTGGTCCTTACTCATTGTTTTTATACCTGTCAAGACATGATGCAAAGTGTCTAAGGGACAATTGCTCAATCCCCTTCAAAACTTTACTTTCACTCTCTTCCCTGATGTTGTTTTATGCCTCGTTTCCACTGAGGGGTACGGTACGGTACGGTACAGTACAGTACGAGTCGGGTCGGGTACACCATGATCAGGCTTGCGTTTCCACCGCCAACAGTACCCTTACTTGATAGGCGTGGTGTTTGCTGGAAAGAAGCGATCGACGTCATTTTCGCGCGAAGAAAGCGACATAGTAAACCACAATGGATGACAGACAGCACAGCAGATCGTGTTCTTGCTTCTCAGCATGTTTGTCACTTGAAACAAGCGCTGGCATTAGGCGTTTCTCAATACCAAGTAGCCATCGCAAAGTCCGAACTCAGGAGAATGATCCCTGCTAATGGAACAGCGCGTTCTTGAGCGCAGCACTCAGCTCCCTCTGGCTCTGCGACTCCGGTTATCTCTGTATGTACATTTTAGGCAATAATAAAACGAAATATGTTATAAAACACCACTCTGCATCTTTTCGATTTCATTTCAATACATTTTAAACATTATAAAGCACACAAATGTGGTTCAGGCAACGCATAGCCTATTGATTATATTCACTGCATCTATGTAACGTTATATTTATAACAAAACTAAATATAAAACAACCCTGCCTCTTTTCGTTTAAATGTAAAAATATGAAACATATTCCAGGCAATATGTAATGTATTGCATATCGTATTGGTACAAATTTTGCAATAAACAACACATTATCTTGTAATAGAATTTAAAAAATGACAAAATTATCTCTTTTTGTTGCATTTCAGTTTTATCAATAATAGCCATTATAAAAGTATAAGTAAAAGGTACAAACAGATATACAGTAAAGCTTAAATAACATAAAGATACAATTCAGTCAGTCAAATATACAAATTCAGCGCTCAAAGATATGAAACTTCACGTAGCCTTCTGCCAAAGCTATTGGCCAGGGAACGAATTATAGATTCTACGAGACCAAAGATCACCTGTTAGGTTTATACAAGACGAACTATATCTCATGTTTAACCACTACAGAGCCGTCCGAGTCAGCGGCAAACATCAGAGCGACTAGCCGCGGAAAGACTGTTCCAGGCGGGGACACGAGCGCGAGCGTCCGGTGATCGCTTGAAATGGATCTCAGTCAAATTATCATAAATCTATAAATAAACCACAGATTTGAGCTTTAAAAAACTACTTTCTCGCCTGAAAAACTCTTAAAACTACATTTCGTGACACAATAACAGTAGAATTATATTTCAACTGTATGCTTCTAATGCCCTTGTAGCAAGCGCGAGTGACGATACTCTGTCCACCAATCACCGTTCTGCAGTGAGTCTAGCTCCACCTTTTAGTACCCTTTCACTGTGCTAGGTACCCCAACGAAAGGGTACCCAAAATAGTGGTACGGTACGGCTTCGCTTTTTGGTACCATTTACAACTTTTGACAGTGGAAATGCAAATAAATGTGTACCGTACCGTACCGCTCAGTGGAAACGAGGCATTAGACACTTGTATGGTGGTCTATTTTATTTTTACTTTTTTATTGCATCAGCTAGTGTAATAAAATCAAAGAAAAGTATAAATGAAATAAAATAGGCCACCCTGCCAGTGTTGTGACATGTCAAAACATTACATCAGGGAAGAAAGTAAACTTTGTACTTGGAATTATGAGAAATTGTTTTGTTTTCTCATCCGTTCTCTTTTCTTTTGTTACAACAATTGTTCATAGTCAGCCTGATAATTAAGTGTTTTGAACAGACAGATTGCTAAGAATATAAATGTAGTTTACTGATAAAATCAATAGGGGTCCTAAATCAATAATTTAAATTCTCATATTTAATTTATCTAAGTTAGCTCTGCCGTTGTCTTTGTCTTTTAATGCCCCGTTATGAAGCTATTCATATGCATATTTAGTCCCAGTAGGCTATTCAGAAACTGGGATGTTTGGGAAGAGCATTAGCAGTGCTTTATAAAAACTTCAATAGTGTTAAATTGGGGGAATCATTCTTGAAAGTGAAGTTTTCTCTCTATTGAATCAGCACACAATCAGTTCATTGTGTCCAAACAGAGCGAGATTTAATTGTTCATGACAGCTTCATCACACCTCTCCACAGTGCTGTCTGTTGTTTCGGCTTAAAAAAAATCTGTTTTTGCCCATAAAAAAGAAAAAAAATGGCTAATTTAACTTGGGAAAACAGCAAGGCCATTAATAATTAATGTCCAATGCAAATTTTCTGAATGTTTTTGCTGAATGCAAGCTGAAAATAAACGAGCCTGAGCACAGAAGCATCATTTCACCCTTCTGAAAACGAAAGAAAAAGAAACAAGGGAAAGGTATGAATAATGTTGTTTATTAGTCGACCACACCAGGGTTTTTTAGCTCATTTGGTGGGTCTTTGATCTTTCTCTGCCTGAGCGCTCATCCTCCACCCGTCACTTTGGCCCGAACACAAAGACGCTCCGCCGTTAAGCTTTGAACGTCTCCCGTGACGCATTGTTTTGATAATCTTATGAACGGCAGAAGGTATTGCTGACCCCTTCTCAGCGTCGACTGAGCTGTAATGGTCCTGGGAATCGATCTACAGTTGCATTAAGTGTACAATACTTAGCCTCTGAGCCTAATTCTTTGTATTTCCTATGACTTAATTGGCTCGCCAGGTCTACCAAGTACAGTAATTAGGTTTTGGGGGAATAGGCAGTCCCTTTTTAGCCTTTGAGCACACTCTATTCATGCATGCAAAGCTCTGGTTGTAATGCAAACATCAAAAGAAGGTATATCAGCAAGTATAATAAAACTAATTGCAACCGCCTGGATGCCACACAAACTAATCATTCTGGCAAGAATTTGTTTTTAGTTCCCTTTTTGCTATCTGCCATTCCTTTTCTCTCCTTCAAATTCGCTGCAACTTTGAAGCTTGCCTTGAACTCGGGAAATAAAAAATGCAGGAAGAAAACAGTTTAGTTCAATTATACATTCATCTGCTTCAAGACCACCCCCACCCACCAAGGTCTACATCTCTTTTCCAACCAAAGGAAGGGAGAGAGGATTGTATAGGACTGGATGGTCAATGGACTGTAACAGCCTTCCCCAAAACATTAGTGCATTGGGACACAAACAGTGTGCATCTGGGACACATGGGTCGCAAGTCCAGGCTGGATCAGGAAAAGCCTGGGTTGAGCTTCCGGACGCCAAGACTGCATCATGTTCTTCAGCGAGAGATGAGGCTTAAAAATGGATTTCTATGCCAAAGATGGTTGAGCATTGCCACTTCACCGACGACGTATAATCAGCAGCATGGCTAGTTCATAATCCTATATCAGCATTGAGGGCTTTTAGCTGGAGATGGGTAATTTTGAAGAGGGAAGTAATAGCAGCTTGGAAATGAAAATATTTGCTGTAGAGGTTGGAGATTTTTGAACACCATTACCAGACATTATGGACTTTATTGAGCTAAATTATCAAGAGCAAAATTTGCTTTGCTCCCTCGTGTGTGGATAAGTGTAACCAGCTCTGGCTTAGCAGTGATTAAGATAATAATAAGAAGGTTATATTATTGTTCTTTATTCAGTATAGCTGTAATTGAAAAGATAAGATCACTTTGCAAATGGCATTTTGACATTTGCACATGGTGTGAAAGGATCTGTCAACATCTTTAAGTGTTCTTCACTAGTCATAATTCTGTTTGTCATTGAGAGACTGAAGTGTAGGCCGCTGGCAACGATTCAGTTCCTTTTAAAATTCATCCAATCTCTATGTACTTCTCCCTCTTATTGTGTCTTTCTCGAGGCAAAAACGCTCCATGTAGGCTGGCTTGTTCTTGTCTTTCAAAATGTGAGTTTAAGTTAATCTTTCTGAATTATGAAAAGAGAAAAACTATCCCTATATCGAGGCTCGTGTTATCTAACGCTCTTGGGATTTTCAGGGTCTCATGGTTCAGCAAAGACACCCAGGAAATAAAATGAGATTCTCTGACCCTCCTAGTTGTTCCGCCCACTTGACTTTTCACTCGGTAAGTCCCTGGTGACCTTTAACGCTGGTAGGAGGTGAAGAAACGGTGACATAATGGGTTTGAAGTGTCAGGATTTATGTAGAGGCTGAGCGCTAGCCGTCCTCTGGAGAAGAGAAGCATTTACCCATTCTTCCTTTACTCGGTGGGCTGCATCTTGAATAGGTGGGATTACTCACTAAATGTTTCTGCTTGACAGGCATTGTAATTTCACTCCTCCCCATTCTTTCTTCCATTTAGACTGTCTTTACTCCTCCATTGTCTTTCTGTGTGTGAAAGCTCATCTTGTTTTGTTGATTTCAGGTTGAATCCCCACTGGCAGTGGAGGCGGTACTGGGTGAAACGCAGTTCTTTGTGGTAGACGAGAAAGTGTCCATTGCGGAGCTTCGCGTTCATGCCATCTCGGGACTGGCACTTAACCTTCAACCAAGCCCTGGCAACAGCCATACCATGGTTGCCAAGGCAACTGGCCTGCAGACACTCTCCGCTCTTAAGCAGGTATAGTTGATCCCTTCATTGTTTTTCGGACCTTCTAGAATAAATGACATTTCATCTGGATGGCTTGACAGTATATTGTTACATTTTATACAAAATACTGAATTTTTTTTTTTTTTTTTTTTTTTTAATGTGCAGTATGTTTGATTTGTTACTAGTCCATGGCAAGGTATTATTAACTAAAAAATAATAATAATACTTGAAATAACATACCAACAGTAAACATCAACTGAAATTGAATAATATATACAAATCTTAGGCTTATGATAACGCTGTGTTGAAAACCCTGTTACAGCTTTGGTGTTCCCGGTCAAAAATGACCGACCTTTTAAAAACTTGCCTGTAAATCACTCATTATGCTATATTATCGCCAAATATTGGATTAAATCATTTGGTCAACTTGTTTTATTTCAATAAAGACAGGATTTGCATTTCTTTTTGGAATTGATTGATCGTAGGCCTCATTACAGCTTATCCACCTCAGTTTTTGGAGAGAAAAAAAGCATTATTTGTGAATAATTTGATTTTTTATTTTTTTTTAAGCAAAAAATATTTATACTGTTTATCACACTAGTGTTCCTTAATGTTTTACCAGGACGTTTGTTTCAAAAGGCTTTTATTTTGTAAAAAAGGGATCAAAGTCACACTTGTGTTCCTGGCTAAAAATGACCGGCCTATTAAAAAGAGTTTATACATCAATCGTAATGCTATATTATTACCAAATATTGGATTACATTTTTTGTCAACTTGTTTTCTTTCAATTAGGACACTTATTAGGAAAAAGAAAATCTCCTGGTCAAAAGGACCTGAATACAACATTAGTGTAAAGCTAGTGTTGCCAAAGCTAAATTTCTTGTGTAAAACAAAGAAATAAAAATTTATAAATACTGATTTTTTTAACAAATAAAAATTAATAAAACTCACAACAAAATTGCTGAAACATTTACTAAAATTAAAGATAAAACTAAATATAAACACAAAATCTAATTCTAAATATTACAAAAAAAAACTGTAATATCATATCAATCATACTAAAATAACACTGTACCAAGCTCTAATAAACTTGTTCAAGATGGTCTACAAACTCTTTCTGGCCTCCATTTTTAGCTAGTCAATGCATAAACCAACTTATGAGTAGACTAAACCAGCTACAGACCATGTAAAACCATCCGAAGTGCATATTTTAGTTGAATTTTCATGGTATCATCTACTGTATGTGAATTTGTGTGAAATATAACAGGTCTTATAATTGACATTCTTAGGCCCGGAATGAAGGTGCAGTCTCAAGTCATATATTGTGTAACTGAAAAATCTTAGTTAATTTATACACAAAATACAAACTTGTATATTTGTGTAATTGTCTAAATATGACAGTATCATTTGTCATCATATACCCCTTTGCAGCTGAGTCCATGGAAAAGCTCCTGCAACCTTTGGCCTCCTGCAACTAATTATGCCAGTGACATTTATGTGAAATTCTTCCTTGTTGCTCAGGATTATTCTGCTCCTCAAGAGTTAACACTGGCTGGACAGCCTCATATTGATGAATTCAGTCTCCATGAAGGTTATTCACCATTGGCAAATTAGCCTCAGCCCAACCCTCACTACTTTAATAAAGGCTAGTTTGGCATTCAGACATATTCAAATCTCCTTTAATATCAGCACACCAAATGAGAAAGCATCTCGCTTATTAAGAAGCCACCGCCACCTCCGTTCTCTGGCGTCTCTCAAGTGTCATCAGGGGAGCTCCATGTGTTTGCTGTATAATCTTTCTCAAAGCATTAATTGGAGCGCATTCAATCGTATTTTCAAGCGAAGACCTCGGATTCTGCAGGGCTAATTTATACAATGTCTTGGGCAGGTCACGGAGCCCTGTCGCGAGAGCTCGCGGGCCTTTTTTCCCGCTCTGTACTTAGCCTGTGACCAACATCAGACGAGGGTGGCTGCTTTCAGTTCACGCATTAAAATCCACCGGTTCTCCCCGCTCTGTGCTTCGCCACCTTTGGTTTTAATTAGCGTAATGTATCAGCCTAAGTGCTTGTGGAGACTGTGCAATAAACATCACTGATGACCCTCCTCCTCCTCCACTACTACCAGTCCATCATTTCAATCCTTCAGTGCACTTGCCTACTTCACCTCTGCAGTCACAAAATACAGCAGTTTTGCAATAGTTTCTGCCTTCTGTTTTTAATGATTGATTTTCTGGTAACACTTTACAATGAGGTTCAGTTGGTTGGGATTAGTCAATTGGACAATAGTTCTTTACAGCATATACTAGTCTTTGTTCAAATGCGTTATTATAATCTAATAATTTATTAAAAGATAATTACAATTTCTATATATGCATTAAGTTTTAAGTTTAGAATAAATTACCATTTTTATGAACGAACATGAATTAACAGTGAACAAAAGTGAATTTATAACTTGGGGTTAATTAGCAGTGTTGGGGAAGCTACTCTGAAACTGTAGTTTGACAAGCTCATAAGTTAAAGTAGTTTAACTACAGTCAAGCTACCCGTTTAGAAAAGTAGTTAACTACACTACAAGTTACTATCAAAAAGTAGCTAGCTACATTGAAACTACTTTTGCTTTTTGAACAACGTATATTATAAATTACTGAATAAGTGTCTGAGGAATGTTTTAATTTAAATATTTAGTGTTTAAAACAAGGCAATGCAATTACAATTTCAAAGAGTATTGTATTATTACACACAACACCAAAATATATCTAACTGTTTGTCAAAAGTGCAACAAATAGCCTACAGCATTGCAAGTACGAAATATACATCCAATGTAAATTGCATGTAGAACATTTTCTGAAAAATACTGATTGAACTTGGACAAATGAGGCCATGGGTAATGAACGTTAGTTGTTTCTCCATCCTCCAAATCTGCCGTCACGTCTTGCTATATAATCATAATATGGCTGTGTCAACCCACTGTACGTCAGTGAACCATTAGCCGCAAGATGCGTGATTAAAAAACAGGTGGCGGTAATGGCAAAAAAAGAAGTTTGTAATATAACAAGAAGAAGAATATCCTTGCATCGCGCGGATTCGACAATGTAGCAATGTAGCTTTTGTTCACGCTACACTGCTACTTGCTGCAAAAAGTAGTTAGCTACTGGAAAAGCTACACTGTTTAAAAATCAATTGAGCTACTGCCAAGCTACTGAAAAATGTAGTGAAGTTAGTCAGCTACCCTACTTGTAGTTAACTACTCCCCAACACTGGTAATTAGTACATATACTCTTATGCTGTTTCTTCATGTAAGTTGACAATACATTAATTATTATTGATTCCTACAAACTTAAAATGTCATAACATATTTTTGGCACTATTCGGACGGTATATGTTTCTCACGTGGACGTCTGGAAAAATAAACTTGCCTGGCACCTCAGTGATAAAACGTGTCTTTTGATGGTGATTTTTTCATGGTTGCCACGTTTTGGTTTTGTTTAAATGTTATTGTTTAATTTTCATGTTCTTGATTCATGAGTACATATTCATATAGTCATGCGATCCTGTAATGTGTTCCCTTGTCTTATGCGTCATGTTCCGATTGCTTCATTGTTCACAGGTGTCCCTTGTCTTGTCATTAGTCTTGTGTGCATTTATGCCCTCATGTCTGCCACGTGTCCTTGTCCAGTATTGTTACCTTTAACCACTGGTGGGAAGTTTATGTCCATGTTTATGTTCTCATTTAAGTCTTGAGTTTCATGCCATGCCATGCTTTTGTTTTTTTTTTTGCAAATTACAGCGATGCGCAACCGTTACTGTACCGTACTCAGCAGTGGTCCAAAGGATTGTGAAATTTTAATTGATCTTTTCTTGTAAACTCAGTGATGTGGATTCAGACAGCTATTCATTTACCACACAAGCTAGGTGTTTGTGAAAAAAAAAAAAAAAACGGTAGGTTTTTCAGCCTGGGGATTTTTACGCAGGGAGTGAGAGAAAAACACTGACATTCTGAATTCAGATGTTGTGTTGTGTACAGTGTTACTGATTTTCTTTTCTTTCTTTTACACTTTAGATGCCCCTTACTTTTGTCTAACTGGCAGCCTTAAATAATTGATCTTGCTGTATGCTGGTGTAAGCGATTATTCTGTTTTAAAGTTCCATGTGTCTTGGATGTAAGAACACTTTACTTTTATAGTTTGTTGCGTGCAGTGAATTCAAACTAACTAAGATAGAGCTCAAAACCTTCAGCAGTTAGTAATGTAATGACTTATCTATGTAAAAGTTACAGTGTCATGTCCCATTTGACGCTTGTAGAAGAATCTATGACCATGTGTGATTGATGTAATTTTATTTAGTGGCTAGAGGTATCTCAAAAGGTCCGCGAGGACATCATGTCATTCTCAATGTATTATTCAGATCATGCATATCAAAGACTCTCTTCATCTTGACAAGCAGTGTTGACAGAGCCTGAGCTCGAATGTCAGAACAACCTTGAAGTTAGTGACACGACAGAAGAGATTTTTTACAGCCTCACAACAGGCCGCTGCTGAGGCAGATAAATACTTCTCTTCCGGAATATAAAAGCAAAGCAACACTTCATTTCTGACTAAAAGCACTCTGGCAGAGTGGTTTTATTTTGTCTGCCTGCCAACAGGTGTAAGGTGTTGTGCTGTTCCTTTAGCAGAGAGCAAGAGCAGGAAAACAACTGTCAAGCTCAGCTTTGTTATGAGGTGACAAGAACACAAGCGTCGCGCCAGTACTGCTTCCCCTTTGTCTGATTCTAACGGCCAAAGCAGGCAAGCACCTCTGATGTTAGCTATATTTTGCTTGCTCAAAAAAGTTGTCTTTTATGGACAGGATAATTGTGGGGCCAAAAAGTATTTAGTCAGCCACTGATTGTGCAAGTTCTCCTACTTAGAATGATGAGAGCGGTCTGTAATTTTCATCATAGGTACACTTCAACTATGAGAGACAAAATGAGAAGAAATAGATCTTTATTTGAAATAATTTCTTTGTAAATTAAGGTGGAAAATATGTATTTGGTCAATAACAAAGGTTCAGCTCAATACTTTGTAACATAACCTTGTTGGCAATGACAGAGCTCAAACATTTCCAGTAAGTCTTCACCAGCTTTGCACACACTGTAGCTGGTATTTTGGCCCATTCCTCCATGCATCTCTTCTAGAGCAGTGATGTTTCAGGGCTGTCACTAGGCAACACAGACTTTCAACTCTCTCCACAAATTTTCTATGAGGTTGAAGTCTGGAGACTGGCTATGCCACTCCAGGACCTTGCTTTTACGGAGCCACTCCTCCGTTACCCGGGCGGTGTTTTTGGGATTGTCATGCTGGAAGATCCACCCGCGTTTCATCTTCAAGGCTCTCACTGATGGAAGGACAATGAGATAAAATCTCACAATACATGGCCCTGTTCAGTCTTTCCTCAACATGGATCAGTTTTCCTTTCAGAAAAACAACCCCAAAGCATGTTTTCAACCCCATACTTCACAGTAGATATGGTGTTCTTGGGATGCAACTTCTTCCTCCAAAAACGACGAGTTGAGTTTTTACCAAAAAGTTCTATTTTGGTTTCATCTGACCACATGATATTCTCCCAATCCTCTTCTGGATCATCCATGTGCTCTCTTGCAAACTTCAGATGGTTCTGGACATGTACTGGCTTAAGCAGAGGGACACGTCTGGCACTGCAGGATTTGAGTCCCTCTCGGCGTAGTGTGTTACTGATGGTACCTTTGTTACTTTGGTCCTAGCTCTCTGCAGGTCACTCATCAGGTCTCTCCATGTAGTTCTGCGATTTTTGTCCACCAATCTAATGATCATTTTGACCCCACAGGATGAGATCTTGCGTGGAGCCCCAGATCGAAGGAGATTATCAGTGGTCTTGCATATCTTCCATTTTCTTACAATTGCTCCCAGAGTTGATGGTGTCCTTCGACAGCTCTTTGGTCTTGGCCATGGTTGATTTTGGAGTGTGACTGAGTTTTAGGCTGTGTACAGGTGTCTTTTATACAGATAACGGGTTCAAACAGGTGCCATTAATATAGGTAACGAGCAGAGGCGGACAAAGTACACAGCTTTATTACTTGAGTAAAATTACAGATACCCCTTGCTAAATTTTACTCAAGTACAAGTAAAAGTACTACAGTCAGATGTCTACTTGAGTAAAAGTACTGAAGTACGTGTTTTTTAAAAGTACTTGAGTATCAAGAGTACAAGAGTACATTTTCTAAATATTGCAATACTACTGCCACAGTGCTTACATTTATGAACAGAAACGTCCTACATGGAGTTATGAAAAATGTTAATGTCAATACCTTGGAGAATGTAAAAGGAATTTAAAGTAAAATCAAGTCATATATTTACCTTTTTATCATGTTGCTTTACTTAAAGGTGCAGTGTGGGATTTTTAGCAACATCTGTCGCTAGAGCGCCTATTGAGATCAGGGGAGTGAGGTTTACTCGCACAGCAACTACTAGCTGGCCTCTGTTACACTCACTCCCCTTAACCTCACTCACTTCCGGGTCACGGCACCAATGTAACCCTTCCACCCGGGTCCTACTCGACCCCGCTCCGAGGCGGGCCTCGAACCCGGGTCTCCGGCATGAGAGTCAGTCGCACTTACAAGGAGGCTAAAGACTGCAGCCTCTAGTGTCTTTCGCTAGAGCACCTATTGAGATCAGGGGAGTAAGGTTTACTCGCACAGCAACTACTGCCTGGCCTCTCATTACATAACATTCGTTTGAGAGCGAAACAACAAATTGAGGGTTTCCGAGATTTTTCTTATTTCCAATTTTTTTAAGTAGTTACTTTTTACTCACGGTTATGAATAGAAATGTAGTGGAGTAAAGAGTACAACATTTCCCTCTCAAATGTACTTGAGTAAAGTCATGAGTACTCCCCAAAAATGATACTCGAGTAAAGTACAGATCCCTCAAAATTGTACTTAAGTACTGTACTCAAGTAAATGTACTCCAATACTGTCCGGCTCTGGTAACGAGTAGAGGACATAAGAGCTTCTTAAAGAAGTTGTTACAAGTCTGTGAGAGCCAGAAATCTTGCTGTTTTGTGGGTGACCCAAATACTTAATTTTCACCATAATTTACAAATAAATTCTTGAAAAATCCTACAATGTGATTTCCTGGATTTTTTTTCTTATTTTGTCTCTCATATTTGAAGTGTACCTATGATGAAAATTACAGACCTCTCTCATCATTCTAAGTAGGAGAACTTGCACAATAAGTGGTTGACTAAATAGTTTTTGGGCCCACAGTATAAAATATGAATCTCCAGCACTCATCCAGTGTGGGCCCCCCTTAAGAGTGCATCACTGACAACAAAGTAAGAATACAAAGACAGAATTTGAAGGTTTACTGTGGTTTACTGGTTGAATGTATGCTCACAATTTATTTTGTTTTGTGTTTGTAGGAGGCCAGTTTGTCCATCTGGGTTTACTACAGTGACAATACTGCCGCCCCCTGAGTATGTACGACCCTAAAGACTACAACCTCAATGCCTCCACAGCAGATGATAAAGTGGTTTCGGTGGCTCAACAACCCCAGGGGCGGTGGCCAGTCATCGTTGCCGAGAGTGAGGGCACAGGAGAGGTGGTGCACGTGGAGATGACCATCAGCGAAACTTGCCAGAAGACTAAACGCAAGAGTGTAATTGCTTCATCTCCTGTGTTCGTCAAAGTCCGCTTTGGACCAGACGAAGACTCTGAGGAGGAAGTGGATACAGATACTGAAATAGACACTGGAATGGCTTCCAACACAAGAAAGCCAGCTATCGATCCCAACGTAGGTGGTGCAGGGTATGAGCCATCTAATGAGCAACCCGCAGCGTGCCCATTGATTACACCAACTTCCCTACAATAAGCAATTCCGAGGAACCGACTGAAGAAGATGAGGAGGATGACGAGGTTTGTGCACAATCCCCGTAGCACTGACCGACCTAGAGATCGGCATGTATGCTCTCCTTCGGCGTGTTTTGTCTCGCCATCCTGGTCTTTCTTATAAACTGCATTGTGTTTGTGTTGAAGTATCGCCATAAGCGCATCCCTCCTGAAGGCCAAGCCAACATGGACCATTCCCATCACTGGGTGTTCTTGGGTAACGGGGAACCCCTGCGCACCCAGAACGACCTCTCGCCTCAGACGGTGGAAAGCCCCAGCAACACCTTGGAGGGGGTACAGACATGTTGTCACGGGGACCACCACAGCAGCGGCAGTTCGCAGACCAGCGGTACAAAGCCAAGTCCACGGCCGAGGAGATGGCAGCTCCGGCGGTTCCACCAAAGACCACGGAGAAGATGCCAACTCGCCAACCTCCAAACGCAAGCGTGTCAAGTTCACCACCTTTACCCTTCCCACAGAGGATTTACCCTACAACTCCATCCCCATTGCCAATGAAGAGGACATTCAGTGGGTTTGCCAAGACATGGGCTTTCAGAACCCAGAGGACCTGCACGACTACATGCGCAGGATAAAGGAAATAGCCTGATCGGGTTAGATGCTTTCTAAAGACGTTCCTTTCTATTTTTCTCTCTCTTATTTTTCACTCTAGAGGAGGTACCTTTCATGAAAAAAGACAAAACAAAAAAACAACCAAGGCCTAATGTCCAGTTTTGTTGGGGTTTTCTGCACAGTGCTGTTTCCCTTACACATTGACACTATAAAAAATATATTCATGACGCTGCCAGGGAAGCCAAAGACAAGTCTAAGGGATTCTAGCTAAAATGGCTTTAGCGGTGTGTGTGATTGCTGCTCAGTAAGAAGGGTGAGTGTACAATCTTTCTGGGAAAACAGAGTTTTTAGTTGTGAACACTAATATCAAAATGGATCACTGAAGTACTCAATCATGTGTGGGTCACCCTACTGTGGATGGGATCTTTCTCAGAGGAATGCCTGGAGTCTTGGCACTGTGTCCATTTTTCTTCTTCTCTCTCTTCTTTTTAATCCAACAGATTCTTTTCCAACAAAGAGGCCTTTGAAGTGCAGATCTACTTTTGTCCCAGATTTGTGTTTGAGATGGATCATTTTCATGCCATTGTTGATAAACCTGACACTTAGCCACAGAAACTGTCAGGGATGTTCGTGAGAACGTGCCATGGATTCTTTTCTGTCAGTGTTGGAAAGGTGGAATGGTTTTATCCCCCTGTCCCTCTTTTCAGCGTTATCTCAGTTCAACACATGCCTTGGTTGTTGAATTAGCTATTCGTCTGTCTTTGGTATTTCATACTCATTCTCAATCTGGATCCCACCTCTGCTTCTCTCACTGTCTTGGTTAAGTCAAATGCCTTATTAAATGAATCTCAATAGTCACAACCTCTCTCTGTGCTGACACCACATTTGTTCATATTGGTAAGGGCCAAAGCAGGGGGCAACTCCACGGATGTCTGTATCTCAATGAAATGTGTCAGCATGGGGAAGACGAGAGCTTGTACATTGTGGAGTTAGGTTAGGTATCTTCTCCAACATTCCTCTGCATGAATGGAGACTTGGAGGCACAATTAGCGCAATTTTGTTTCTTTTTTACTTTGTATATGTTTGTATTGTGAGAATTATCTAATCATGCATAAATGATAATAGAGGACATATCATGTTACCATGCATTACATGCATGTGCCAGACCCTCCCTCCTATGTACATACCATGTTCAGTACATAACGACTGCTGACGATTGACTCTTGATTACTCAGTTAACCTGAGAAATAAGAGAGGCAGATCCCATATAGGAAGTCTGCAGCCAGATACTTGAATTTCAGTGAGGCTCTCGTTTCTCTTTTTCTCTCTTTACTGGACTCACCGTGAATTCCCATCCAGGTGGTAACAGAGTTAAGGATAAAATGCTATGCAAACACACTGGAGAGGGGCTGATTATTGTGGTTAGGTAAATCTGCCCTAGATATTATTATAGCACCACGATTACTTTCGTTGATATACCAAGAAATATCTCCAAGTAGTAAAGTAACATCTGCCATGGTGTAAATTGATTTAAGTTGCTGTTGTTGTTACTTTGAAACACACTAGAATTGTTAAAGAAAACACCACAAAATGCGGTAGCACAGTAGATCAGGCCCAAAAATGTAAACATTAACTAGTTTAGAAGCTGGTAACGGGTCCTGGAAGCTTTTTGTGGTGGGGCACAAAGAAGTTCTATCACTATTGCTGCTGACCAATCACAGGTTAGTTTCAGGGTTACAGTCCCAACCCTCAGTTTTCTTCAGGATGTCGAAATTCACACACTGTATTAAATGCTTATTTCCCACTGTGCTTATTTGTAACATGCAGGATTTACCTTTGACTTGTTTTTAATAGTCTTATTAGTCATTTTCCTGTGACCGGAGGGAACACCTATATTTGCTTTTTTGTTTTATAGTAATTTTATTTTATTATTATTATTTCGTTTTAAATAGATCACCCCTAATTTAATCAGAGACCCTTTGCACTCCAGATAAGAGTCACAGAGAATTTAATACAGACACCTCTCCACCTTTCTCCTATGATTTGTTGCCCCCTTCACCCTTAAAAAAAGGAATAAATAAACCCTCAATCATATGATGTGTGATGAAATGTTAATTGATGATGTAACACGTCAAGGTATTAGGTTTTGATTGACAGCTGGAGTGTTGGTCAAATGTTTAGTTTGGCCCACACTTTACAGATATGGAAGCTCAGAACTGAATGTAAACTTTTCAATGTACCTTGGTGATCAAAATGAACATAACTTCAAATGTATTATTAATGGGGTACGACTCAGATAACGACTACTAGCAAGTCTCTGGTAGCAGCTCATAGACTTTTCAGTGTTCGAAAATTATTTTCTATAAAAATTTATTATATTGAACCATCACCATCAGGACATTTTTGGTTTCATATTGTTTTTGTTTTTTTTACTTTCAACTGATGTACGTATGTATAGGAATCAGCAGTTGCAATATCTGTGCTTTCATTTTTCTTTTTCAAGAGGAGCTGCTACTAGGCCTTTGCCTTGACCACATGCTGTGTTGTGGTGTAGATTTGAGCTGTACTCTATGACCTGCTGAAGCACGGTACTGTCAGCCATGTGCTGTCACACCCTTAATGTACAGAGCACTGTTACAACATCCTGTATCCTCCCTAAAAAACAACTGTTGTATTTCCCTCCTTATATGTAAGTACTAAAGAAAATACAATGCTTAAACTACGTGTTACGTCTTTTACTTGACAATGTGTCTGTATTTTAATGCGCTATCCAAACAATAGATGTCTGAAATTACTTGAGCTCTCTAGACAGCTGTTCATTTATACAGACTATTGCTGTTTGTTAATAATAATCAATGCATTCCAATGGAAATGACAAAAAAAAAGTTTTCGAGCGGTTCCTGCTATTTTATTTTATAATGGCATTAGTAATCAGCGCACGAAGCAAGTTCCTACAGACGTACAGAGGCGAAAGCAAGTTATTATATTTGAATACCAGAAACATTTGGAAAGTTAATTGGATCAATTTGGACTTTTATTTTGTCAAATGTGTAAAAGTTTGTGTTTACATAATATACAGTATGTGGGTGCACTGTGTATAATTATTTTATATATATAAATGCACACACATGCTTGTATATATAAGAAACAAGAAATATTTTCATTTATATACAGTATATAAATTTATATATAATTTATATTATATATAAATATAAATATTTTACATAGAAATAATATTTTTTCTTAAATATACATGCATGTGTCTCTGTATTTATATATATATATATATATATATATATATATATATATATATATATATATATATATATATATATACTCAAAATAGTTATACACAGTGCACCCACATATAATAATGCCTAATGTTTCACTTTAAAGACCATGAGAATAATTATGTTTTAATAGTCTTTAGTCAGTCTATTCATAATAGAAATAATTATGAAATTACATAAGTGTGTGGGAAAAAATCCATAAACGTTTGGAACAACTTGAGGGTGCGTAATATTGATGACAGAATTTTCATTTTTTTTATGAACTAAGGTCAATTAACTGCATTAAATGTCAATTTAAACTATAATATATTGTGTTATAATGATTAAAAATGATATGCAATTAAATGTCCGAAAACATTCAGTTTGCACTAGAAAAAATATTTTTTTTCCATCATCAATTTGTAAACTTCATCATAGCCATTACACGTCACACAAGTCTTGAGATTTCATGGAAAATGTCAGACAAAACAAAAAATAATGTAATATTTTATAAGTGAACTTTAGTGTACTTTTAAAACAAGTATCACGGAAATAATGTACTTTAAAAGAATATACTTAAGTGCAAACTATTTATTATGATTTACTTTTATATTAAATGCAATAGGCTGTAATTTATATGTAGTTGTACATTTATATATGTTATTTCATAATAACTTCTATGCCAAATTTGGTACTGCCAAATGTTTTGGCAGGCATTTATGGACTAATATATACTTTAAAGCCATTTCTGTGAACACTTGTATGTCATATATTTGAATATTTTTACACATATGTAATGATGTAGCAATTAAGTACTTTTAAAATATATAGCACTAACTTTAAATCTAATGAATACAATTTTAAATAACATTTTTTAAAATAAAATTACAGTAAACATTATAATCAATTACTTTAGTCTTAGTAAGCCCGCACATTCAAAATACTTATTGAAACGTGACAAAGCATTATAAAAAAAAAAAAAAAAAAAAAAAACATGATTTAAAAAATGTTCTTTAAAGTAAAACTTTTATTTGACATTATTACAAAGTGCACTTTTGGTGTACTTTAAGAAATTGTCATGAAAGAGTGCTTTCTTTATTTACACTTTCATTTATATATTATCTCCAAATACATTTTTAAGTATAATTTTAAAGGAGCATAACGCAAGTCTCTGAGTTTTTGCAGAACTACGCCCCCTCTGGTGACAAATGAAACTGCGTGCGCGCTCATGGAATACCATAGACTTTATAGACTAGACATATACACGGAAATTGAATACACGCACGTTGGCACGAGCTGTTCATAACCAAAGGAGAATCAGGCACACATCTTTTGTTACAGTCATAATGAGGTAATACAGTTATAAATCTGCAAGTCATTTAAAATATATGAAAGGAAAGGCATTTGAGTAAATTACACACTTATGTAGGCCTATGTGTGAGTGAGGGGAAAACAGGGGTAGAAAACTTCGGCTTTTGTTTCCATTGATCTCCATGTTGAACTGTTTTATGTGCTTACTGTATCCACTTATGATTGTATTATTATGGAAACACGTTCATGAACACGTTTGAGCCCTAGAGCAGACCGCCCGAGATCTCTCCGTTTGTTGAAAGCCTTCCCCGATGTTGACTCTAGTCTTATTCCGACGCCTGGCACTGGACAGACAGAAGTTGTATTTTCTTTGTCTTACGTGGAGTTTGCGTTGGGGTTTGGAATGAACTACAAGCCGGTCTCTTTGGGGCTGTTTTTACACCTGGCCACAATGCGTTTTCTCAGATCTATTTGATTTATCAAAACGATTCCATTACCTGGTCGCATAAATGTGTTTTTGCTAAACGGATATTAATCTGATATTCAATTCCCGCGTTATATACAGATTTCATGAAGTGCACGTCACCGAAAGCAACAGATGAGCTGCATTTTATAAATCATCGGCTTCGGCTATTTCAAAATCAGCAAAGACAGCAATAAGAGAGAGCGGCAGAAGCCCTGGTATGAGATCATTTCATTTCTTAAGGCTACTTTTAATGAAGATAGTGGAGGTAGAAGGTAACTTAGTGTTAATCGTATGCGTCTTACTTTCACTTTCATTTGCGATAGATTGCGGCGCGCTGGCTTATAAATACACTCGCCTGCTCATCTGATGCACGTCGTCATATATGACTAAAACAACATGACATAGCCTGTTTTCAACAACCAGATGCATTTACACTTGTCCAGTTTCATCTGGAATACAGCCCAGACCACGTCCTCAATGGTTTGAGCTGTCGGATTCAAATCCGTCTGGATTCAACCTGGTCTTTTCACAATCGAATAAAGTTATCCGATCACAGAAAACGCATGAAGTGACCAGATGTAGACTAAACAGCCCCTTTGAATCCATCTTCTACTTTTGGGAAAGTTGCCTAAAGTTGCGTCGCTCGAGTTGTCTTCTCTGATACGGAGAACGGCGGCGAATACACTATCCTGCAGGCACATAGCCAGGCGAGCGTGAACGCGCATGACGTCACGCCCAGGCTCAGATTCGAGCCCGAATCCCTCTTATTTATTTCACTGTACAGGATTATAGAGGCGATCGCAGTGATCAGAGAAGGGCTCATTCAGCCCATCAGGCGATTGTTTCTGCATGTATGGGTTAGAAAACGGCAAATTTTAACATAAAATGTTGCGCAATGCACCTTTAACATTACATTTAATATAATCAAGCACAAACTTATACTTCATAAACTTTCAATGCAGAATGCAAGATTTTATTCAACATACTTTCTAATTGGATTTCAACATGTAAATGTGTTATAATAATACATATCCAAATGCTTTAAAATGGCTATATACTTCACGTTCATTGCTTCACACCATTACTTTTATTTCCATCATTGCTTTTACAATACCAGACTCGCACATAAACACTCTAGAGTTTAGTAGTAGGTAAAATGAGAATAACAACCGCCTTCATGGCATCTGTGACTGCCTTCGAGGATGTACACTCTGAGCTTAGAACTCCCATGGGAAATAATGTGGGTTTTCAACTGATGCAAAGACTTCTTCACTTACAGGTCTTGTTACATTGTGCCGAAATGTGAGAAAGGAAAAGTGTTTCTGTTGCTGTACATAAAACAACAGTAGACTTATACCTATTTTGCACCTTAGTGTCACATCATTTCGTGTACCAGTCCTGTATGTTTACCTCCCCTGTGTCAACATAAAACTTTACAAATCTTGGGTCTATTAGAATATGTTTTAATGCTCAAATATAATTATTATTATTTTTTTTTTTGCAGCACCTCTTTTTTCCAGTCTGTCAGTAACACTCTGTTCAGTTCCTTTTACTACGAAGCCCCTCCTTCTAAAAAATGTGTGCTCTGATTGGTCGGCTGGATCAGTGTTGTGATTGGTCAACTGTTTGAGCATGTTTCAGAAATGTCACGCCTCTTAAAGAGCAACATGCAGGTTGAATTTATTTCTGAATTGATACTTTAAATTGTCTGCAGAGGTCTTTTAAAAACACGTATGCAAAAATTTCTAATGAAATCTCATTTGATGTAGAGATTTTGATGAAAATGCGCTAGGCTCTGGAATACGCCTTTCCCGCAAGCAACGCGTCATATGACGTAGCCCGAGGAAAACAAATGAGCTCGTGGTCTGCTTTCATTGTTGGGTGTTGATGTAGTTCGAGCAGCAGTGAGAGACAGAAAGTTTTAGATCGAGTTTTAGAGAAGCCATAATGGTAAATTATTGTATTTGTGCTTGTTGCATGAATTCCAGCCTGTCAGGACATCATATCCATCATTTTCCTTCTAGGAAAAACAAGGCTTTTTTTGGTCTTGGGTGTGTTATGTGCAGGTGAATAGAGCAGACTTCACTGCCGCGTCTTTTACCACACACACTCGGTCGTTTGTGGCGCACATTTCACTCGGTTTAAATGGTATCACTAACTGCATTTGAAAAGCATTATTTATTTGTTGTCATGGCATGGTCATTATGTAGATAGTGCTAACCAGCTTGGATGGACTGCATAACACTGTCAGTGCAGAATATCAGAAGACAAAATGTTGCTGGCTTAAATTAAGACAATCTAAATGGATGTTTAATCAAGAACAAGGTCGAATGTATGTTTGCTTAAGCTGATTTATTACAAAACACCAAGGTATAGCCATACAGTAGATGAACCAGCCTTAGCCACAGTGCTAACTTACATGAACTCACTTGCCCTATTCGCCACTGGTTTTCTCGACACCACAACTCTAACGTTACTCTCTCCTCTGCCCATTGTTCGTCCCCGATCTCCCCTGACTTCTATATCACCTAGAAGGCTCATAATTATATGCCTGTGGGTCATCATAGGCATATTCGTCAACATCGCAGAACGCGGTTTCGTTATTCGCCTTTATTGTAACCTGAGCCTGAACTTGAACAGACTCCCTCGGCGATCGTCACTTCCGGTTAGTGCATCGTAGACGTGGGAGTTATTTTATCACAGTTTTTCTCAAAATATCATTAATGGCTAAATATATATTACTCCAGTTCAGAAAATCTAGTTTTTTTATCGTCAACATACACTATTCTATATAGGGGTGTCCAACCTGCATGTTGCTCTTTGACATAACCACCCGACCTTGACCACATTTTTTGCATATGACTTGGGTGGGAAGTATTTAAATGAGTAATATTGTGACCTATTTGAATCCCGGAAGAAAACTTAAGACTACAATGGAGGCTACTCTGCGAGTTCCGATATTGGTGCGCGCTGATATAGAAAATAACTCCCTTTGAAATGACTTTGTTCTTTGTAACTTTGCAGACCCTTTTCATGCTCAAATGCAACCAGGCATAATAGGTCCTCTTTAAACTCTCTGGAAACAATTCTCTGGAAGGTTGGGTGGGTATAATGTCTGTCATCAGGGAGAAATGCTCTAAATCACAGTGTAGATCTATTTGACTAGAGGGGGAAATCAGTAAATCTTCCTGAGTAAAAAAAAACAAACTTTCATCAACACATCAGACTAATAGGTGCCAACAGTAAAGTGAAGGCAGAACAAAGCCACGGTCTTCATTTAGGGAACAGTGGCACAAAGGTGACTGTAACAGAAGATTGATAGTATTAAGCTGAAAAAGAGAGGTAATATCACTCCCCAGGTAGCCTATGTGTGTGTGGGAACACGCATCAGCTGGCAAAGTAGCCTGTAATATAACCATGCAATGTTTCCAGACATTTCATCAGCTGGGAGTTGTCAGGAATGTCACCGCTTGAAGCCACTCATAATTAAAAGGTTGGGAGTTATCGCACATCACAGACTCGCCAGCATTTGATGGAGTGCATTTGGAATGTATCCTAATTGAAAGCTTTTATTGAAGAGATTAATTAAAATAAAAAAATTAAAGGGAAACAAGAAAATACTGTAGAGTAATGGTCTTGTTTTAGTTCTTGGCGCCTGTATATATCATTATTTTAGACCAATAATGATTCAACATGACTGTGTAAAGTTTAGTTTTTCAATTATGATAGAATGTCTAAGTATAACATTAATGTAATTTTTTTTTTCAATCAGAGTTTTGGTACAGCCCCCCAGGGTAGCTTTCAAAGTCTCTTTTACAGAATTTAATTTACATTTTAAAGAGTTCTAAAAAAATTGAATATACATACCGTCTCTTTAACTGCTTTGCAACTGTCATGCACAAAGGTCAGATGGAGGTGCACGTTATTCTCACTTAGGCTGTAAATTACGCAGAATTAATTTATTCTCCTGACTATATTTATATCTTTAAAATTTTCCTTTCTAATAAAAAAATAAAAACCTTATATAAATCTTCTGTTTATACATTCAGAAGGTCTTCCAGGTTTGTGGAATTGCACACACAGTCCAGCCAGGTGTGCTTATGCTAGAACACATGTAATATCTGAACTGGCTAGGTTTGTCGAATGTCACATTTGATTGCATGTTAAATATGTTCAAAAGAAGGGTCCAAAAGTTAAGACAAGACATCATCGCCCTTCACAAACAAAGAACAGGATGCAAAAAGATAGGGAAGGCATTAAATGTTCCTAGAGACACAGTTGGAAGTATAGTTAAAGTTAACAGTGGCTCCCTTTCAGTCAATAACGTCAGATGTAGTCGACATTGACTGAATGGGATCATCACCAGGGAGCCAGTCATCTTCAAGTACTATTGAACGAGCCAATTGAATTGGTGTCGATATGCATCACACACTCCACCCCCATGGCGCGGGTATAAATACGTAAGTGGATGTACTAACTTGTTGCCTTTCACTTTGGAGCCGATCAGTTTTGATGTCTCAGGAGAGTGCTGTTGGTTTCAGCGAGCAGAGTGTGTCGGTGGTCTTCTGGAAAGACTCTCCCGGTGCTGGTGGTTTGTTAGCTGAATTCAGTGTTGCCACGGCCATTCCCTGTGTGCTCTGCCGCTGGTGATGGGTCCCATTTCTAAAAGAGCAACACGGGTGTGTTTGCGCTTTTGTCAAGATGCCATTCCATCCGTGCATTTCTGGGTGCAGTAGGGCTCTGCCCCCCTTTGACGATCACGAGAGTTTGTATCACGTGTTTGGGCTTAAGGCACACTGAGACAGCTCTTGTGGAAGAATCATGTTCCCATTGCAGGGAACCATATCTTAAGGTCGAGACTCGCCTTTGTTCGCGAAGGTGGAGTCCCCATCCCCAGGCCCCGCTCTCAGTGTCTCTTCTAGGGTACCATCCCAGAAGAGGCCTGGAGTGCAATCTGAGCTGTGTGACCTGAGGATTACAGTGAGGGGTAATCTGCCAGGCAAATGCCTCTCTTGCATGCTGGTCCCTCTGTGCTGGACCAACCAGCCATCTCAGTTCGGGGCCCCTTCAGAGGACAGGATGTCCATCGCAGCATTGGAGGGGGAGCTGGGCTCTGGAGATGACGACTCGGCTGTGCTGTGTCCCTCTGGGAGACCAGCATTGCCTGCGAAGCCTTGCACCCTCTTGTTCGCCAGCCGGAACCTGGGTGCAGTTTGAAGACCCGGTCATCCGCCTTCTCCCATGCATTCCCTGCCGCTCAGTGGAGTTAGGTAAGTGCTGCACTGCACACTCAGACCCTGCTTCGGGGCCCCTCCAGGCCTCTCAGAGCTGGGTCCCTGTTCTCCCACCTCGCTGTCCCACCTCAGGTACATCTATGGTCTCCCTGAACCCTGGCATGGTGTGTGTAAGCCTGAAAGTGCTTTCAATACCGGTCCACCTGGCCCAAATCTTACCAACAGATTGGCTTGCGATTCATTTCGCTTGGCTTCTGCCCTGGCTCAGTGATATTCATCATACCTAGGTGTTGAGCAGAGATGCTTCTAAAATCGCAATGGATCAACTCTGATGTAGCCTCTTCCTTCAGCCAATATGAAGACCGGTTTCTATAAAACCGTACTTCATTGTACCCTAGATATTGTGGTGGGTTATGGCCATCTTGGACCTGCGTCAATTGGCTCTGTTTTGAAAACCTCCGTTCAAGTTGCTGTCACAAAGATGTATTTTCAAATCAAATGCTATGTCCCATAGGTTGGCCTGCAACATTCGACCTGAAGGACAGTACTTCAGATCTCTATCCTTCCGCTCGACAGACCATTCAGTGTTCTTGCATTCAAAGTTCTCGATAGCCAGTAGAGAACTTTATAGCCAGTTTAGGGGCTGTGTGTGTGTCAGTACGGATCCACTTTTGCAACATGACTGTCACGTGGTGTCGCAACGCCTTCCCACATGTGTACATTGAAGGGCATTTCCCAAGTTTACCGCTATGGGCATGGTTTTTGTAGTAGGAACGTCTAGAACAAATGGGACCCGCGATATTTTATTTTACTTAGTTTTGCCAAACACACATTGCAGTTTTAGTTAGTCATCGTTTTTTTGTAATGCCTCGTTTTTATTTCAGTTAACAACAATGTTTTTTTTCCCACCTAGTTTTCGGGTTTTTTTTATTTATTTATTTTTTGTTAATTCTTTTTTTTGCTTTCGTTAACGATTATAACCTTGATATAACCTTGATAAACACACACACACACACACTTCAGTTGCATAGCTTATAAAAAGACAGAATGTGCCTTCAGAGTACTAATTACAATGAAGGCCTGTAGCAGCTGAGCAGACAAGACTGCTGCATCATACCAGTCTCTTGTGGTGCTCAAAACCAATTCACAATTACTGAACAGACATTAAATTGTAAAATATCTGTAATATTTCTTTAAAAACAGTTTCTTTCTCTAGCTCAGAGCTATGGGTGTAATTATAGGAACTGTGCAGTCTCTAATATTGACTGCAGTTGAAGCTGTGTGTGGTTTTTGTTCACACTGCACACGAATTCTGTGAATAGGTTTTCAAATCCAATCTTTAGGACTGTCTGTCTGTCTGCACTTTTACAAATGATGAAATCCTAACCAACAGTGTAGTCAATGTCTACTGTATTTACATTGGCTGATTTCGAGTCTAGATGGGAGTTAAAAACATTAGATTATCATGTTTTTGCTGTTAACAAGACAGATGAGTCTACTATGTAAAAAATTGTGTTCCCTTTCAAAAGGGAATTCAACACTGCGTTGATGACTAATTGGGGAACGCCTCATGCGTGACAGGTGTCTCAAATCACAATCAAATCACAGCAATCACATTGACCGTCGACAGCCCGTGAATCATTAGCCCGAATGATTAACGTGTGACCTGCTGAGTATATAAGGGCGCCTTGCAACATGACAGATCATCTTATCGTCTTCAGGGACTGTTTGTCTGAATCTGCTACTCAGAGTCAGGTAAAATGAAATGTACAGAGAAGGCTAAGACCTTTCAGAAATTTATTAACCCGTATCCCAGGTTTTTGACTCTGTGTGATACACATGATCTGTGCGTTTTTTGGCTGGGAGAAGAGCACGCATGGGAGGTTCTCGAGGGACCCTCTCTGTGCAAACTGTGAGCATTTTTCTTTGAAAATGCTCTGCTCTTGCCTGGCCCTCCTCTCGAATGAAGAGGGCTCAGCAGCTGGGCCTCGCTGAGGCAGAGCGGCGACTTGCATCATGGGGCACAGAGATGGAGCTCGTCGATCACCTTGAGAGGGCTGTAAACCTCTCAGATGACTCGACAACTGACGAGGGCGAGCTACAGGTCGATGAGGAAGCTTTTCTCCTAATGTTCCTGCAGCTAGTGCTTTTCAGGACGTGCAGGAGATGGCGGAGGAGGTTTTTGATCAGGTAGATCCTGAACCTTCTCCGCCAGCCTGCCCCGTGTATGCAGAGCTGCTGGATGTTATGGAGTGCGCTGCCTGCAGGCTGCAGCTGCCATGGCAGCGCGCTAGAGGAGAGACCGCTCGCGGCAGCCTCGATGATCGCTTTCTCTCTGACCATAAACCACCAGCTCAGGTGAGCCTTCCATTCCTTCCTGACCTGCACATTGAGGTTGAGAAGGCATGGGAAGAACCAATACTCTGCTAGAGTCTACCAACATCAGTGGGCCAGTTTCTCTGATGTTGAGAGGATCCGAGAGTATAGGTATGTGTCGAATGCCCCCATTGACGAGATGTTTGCAAACTATCTCGTGTCTATGCCGGCGTCAGACACTGAAAGCTCCAACCCTGCCATCCAAGCCGCTTAAAAAAACCCGCTTTGAATGGCAGAGCATACACAGCAGCAGGTCAAGGCTACGTCCTGCCCTACACACCATGGCGGTGCTGTAGGTGTACCTGACTGACCTGCTGGGGGATCTTCAATCAGGGGGCAGGATTGTCCTGCCTGTCCTACTACAGATCTTGCTCTCTGGGCCACCAAACAGACTGCTGCCGCGATCGGCCAGTTGATGGCGGCGATGTTGGCTGTGGAGAGACATCTGTGGCTAAATGTAGCTGGCATTGGGGAGAAAGAGAAAGCCTTTCTACTCGATTCACCGGTCACGCCCTGTGAACTTTCTGAAGTTCAGGGAGGCGAAGGCGCGCTCAGCAGCAGTCAAATCCTGTATACCACTGAGATCCACGTCCACGCTCAGGCAGGCGGGAGGTCCCTGGTCCTTCATGGTCTGAGGACCATAGACAGGGCCAGCGATCCGAGCGTTGCCTCTTGTGCGCCCCCTCCACGTCGGAGCAGGATGAAGAGAACAGAATGCATGACTCCCGCAAGAAGAAGGATTTGAGGGTGGTCATCCAGCGCAAACGCACACAGCGTCAGTAATGGATGACCTCCCCAGAGGGCCATTTATTTGGCTCTCTCCTCTCAAAACTGACTTCCCAGCGTGATCACACCAGGCCTAGGGATGGGCCTATGATGAGTATGATGTTCTGATGGCCCGTCTAGGCTTGAGTTAAGTGAGAACGCCGTTTCTAGGCTTGTAAAGGGGTGGACCCCAGGGTCATATAGAACTGTCTGCCGAGTCTTCACTCTGCACGCCGCAGGTGAGCTCTTTGGTCTCTTAGTAGGGCTGGGTATCGTAACAAATGTTCGATACCGATACCTATGACTTCGATACAGGTTCCTGAACGATACCTTTTTTGATAACAATATTATGTAACCAGTTTTATCAATATAAATATTACCTACATTTTTATTTTATTTTTCATTTGTTGATTTTTTCACACTCATATTATGAGTATGTAAAAAAGCACCAATGCTAAAGTTTTCTGTTTCCTAATCATTTAACAACATGTTTTCTTTACTTCAATGAGCTCATTGTTTCTGCCTTATCTTAATACATTGTTTAAAAATGAAACTGAATGAAAATTAATTGAATGCATTACACTGTCACCTTTGATAATAACAGACTCTAAATTGTAATTTAGAAACATGCATTTTCTGTAAAGCTGCTTTGAAACGATATGTATTGTGAAAATGCTATACAAATAAAAGTGAAAAATTAAAGGCTACCGGGGGACGGGATATATGCCTCGACGCTCAGCACACGTGAAGTTTGGGACGCTTACACACACGCACACACACACACACACACTCACGTGCGACGAGCTACGTCTCTGAGCAGCCGCGTAAACTAGTGTTTTCTGCCACAGCCTATCATGCTGCGTGCTCATTGTTTCACTGACGTTGATGAGATTAACCACTTAGGTACCGAAATTTGGTACCGAAAAACAAGACCTGTTTCGATACTCGGTAGTACCGAGGGAGTCGGTCGGTACCTAAAAAGTACCGAACTCTGTACCCAGCCCTGACTCTTAAGAGTCATTTTCTGTGAATAAAATTTTTGTAATGTATCTCTCTACAGACCTCTTTCCCTGTATAGAGCTATGGGGTCGTGTCAAGGGTAAGGTAAGAGAATTCTCTGGATTATTGGGGCCTTGAAGTTCCTGTTTAGGTGGCTAGAATGATTGTAAGAAGCTCCAGTAGTTTGGGTTTTTCTTATATATCCACCTCAGGCTAGAGTCAGTTGGTCTTAGAGACCTGCGCGGACTGTTTCTCATCCCGCTCCCGCCCGCACCCGCCGTATTTCTGACCAATCCCGCCCGCTCCCGCAACGTATGCATTACACTCCCGCCCGCTCCCGCAATATGTATGTCCACTCCCGCCCGCACCCGCAAAACTCGGAGAATTAATCCCACACAATACTAGAAATGCATTGATTTTGTGTGTTCTCCCGTCCCGCAGGAAAAAAAACACGTATTTGTGTTGCTATTAAGAGATTCATGGGGTTGTTTGTTATGTTTTCCTGGCCTGCATGTATTCTGATGCACTGATCAGGAAGATGAATAGTAGCCTGGCTATCGGAGGACATCTATAGGCTACCGTGCATTTCTTTAGACTTCAAGTATTTTAATTTTAGCTATAGAAGTATTCCATCATATTATGGTCCTGGAGTAAATGTGCAGAAAGCATGTCTGAAAGCAGCTAGCCTTCGGAGAACGTTTTTTCTCAAAAAACGACAGTGCGCCTAGCCTATATGGATCAATTAGTTAACAACGTTCCGCGTTATTAAATTCACCCGCGAATTTGTGCTCGTGTCCATCTTATGCCCGCTTTGTCACACAGCCAGTTCAACCTCGTATAATCAGGTTATGTGCGTCTCCCGCTCACGAGCGCTCACTCTTAACAGACACGCGAACAGACACACGCACACACGCACGCACACACGCACGCACGCACGCACGCACACACACACGCGCAGGGACAGTGTGTGTGTGTCTGTTCGTGTGTCTGTTAAGAGTGAGCGCTCGTGAGCGGTCACAGAATGTTCATAAAGCGCTACCCATTCACAGTAACCGGGTCGTCTATTCAAAACAGCCAGCTGTTTGCTGTCAGCGAGCCGCTTAGGTTTTGTGCTATAAATACCTTGTTTGAGGTTCTTTTCCCACATCATTTATTGACATCTCCATCATGTCGCTGGGCTTCCTCACAATCCCGCAGGGTTTTTTGGCCGTCCAGTTCCCGCCCGCAGCAAAGTTCAAACCGCCCGCTCCTGCGAGATTTGCGTTGGGTTCCGCGGGACCCGGCGGGACTCAATCCCAATGCAGCTCTCTAGTTGGTCTCTCTCTCTCATAGAATTAAAACTGAAGATCTTATAGAACTGAAGTTTGACTGATGCTGGAGCTTCAGATAGATTTAATGTCCGGCCCAATAGTTGAGTACGTCTGACTCTTCCCTGAGTACATCGCCCCCCTGAGCTCTTTCTTGGGTTTTTCAGTGGGCTGAGCGATTCTGCAGCCCTTGTACAGAATTATGATAATATTTTTTTTTCTGTCGAGGCTGTGGCTCCTTCGAGCCCTCAGGTAGATCTATGCTTACTGGCTGGCCCTCACGAGGGCTGCCTCTGTAGCAGGCCTAAGCTGTCCCAGGGATGGTGAGGCACTCTGCTAAATAAAGCATTTCTGCCTCTTAGGCACCATAATGCTGTAGGCACTGTGTAAACAGCTTATCTGCCAAGGCTGTGTCATGAGGTAAGATTGGGCAGCCCCCTCCTTGACTGGGCAGCCCCCATGAGGGCACTGTAAGCCAGTCTACTTCTAAACGAGGTTGGCCTTGGTGGTTCGGCAGTTGACTCACTGACCGGTAGTAGGCCTTAATCAGGCCTCCTTAGGAGGTGAGTCCCAACATTGTGGGACATACTTTATAGCTGCTACCAGGTATAGTGAGGGCAGCAGGGGGTGCTATCCCTGTGGTCTGTGTGGGTCATAACACCCCAGTATAGTGATGGGGACACTAAACTTTCAAAAATAGCACCGTCCTTCGGATGAGACGTTAAACCGAGGCCCTGACTCTCTGTGGTCACAAAAAATCCCAGGATGTCTTTCGAAAGAGTAGGGGTGTAACCCCGGCATCCTGGCCAAATTTGCCCCTTGGCCTCTGTCCATCATGGCCACCTGAATCATCCCCATATATACTGATTGGCTTCATCACTGTCTCCTCTCCACCAGTAATCTGGTGTGTGGTGAGCGTTCTGGTGCAGTATGGCTGCTGTCACATCATCCAAATGGATGCTGCACATTGGTGGTGGTTGAGGAGATTCCCCCTTCTATGTAAAGCGCTTTGAGTGTCTAGAAAAGCGCTATATAAATGTAATGAATTATTATTATTATTAGGTAGCTAGCCATATTAGGCCTCCTGTGGGTGTGCCCAATAGTTTTGTTGGTGTAGTATGTTCCCAACAGTGTCCCTTTGTCGAATTATGTACTTGCTGTCAGCTAGTAGGCCCAACCAGGCCTCCCTGATAGGCGAGTGCCCAGCTGGCTGGCCTTGGAAGGCCGGCTCAAAGCGATCACCCAGACTGAGCGACCAGTTGCTATCAGGTAGTAGGCCCCTCAGGCCTCACTGAAGGTTATTTCCCACTTAAGATGGTTATCAGGTAGTGGGCCTCACCAGACCTACCTGAAGTTGAATTCCCACATACTATGGTTTCTAGGTAGAAGGCCTCATCTGGCCTCCCTGAAGGAGAATTCCCAAATGCTGTGGTTATCAGGTAGTAGGCCTCACCCGGCCTCCCTGAAGGAAATCCCCACCTACATTGGTGACCACATTCACTGTGGTCATCAGGTATTAGGCCCCACAGGCCTCCTTGAAGGTGTGCTCCCATATTCCCTGTGGTCACCAGGTGGGTAGTAGGAAAGTGAATTCCCACATTCTATGATTTCCAGGCCCCTCTGTAGGTGAATTCCCACATACGATGGTTGAGAGGTAATAGGCTTCTACAGGCCTCCCTGAAGGTGAACTCCCCACATTCCCTGTGGTTATCAGGTAGTAGGCCTCACCAGGCCTCCCTGAGGGTTAGTTCCCCAAGTACTATTGTTATCAGGCAGTAGGCCCTTACAGGCCTCCCTGAAAGAAAGCTGACCACATGCTGTGATTTTCAGGTAGTAGGCCCCTCCAGGCGACCCTGAAGTTGATCTCCCACATTCACTGTGGTTAACTAGTAGTAGGCCGCCCCAGGCCTCCTTGAAGGTGAGCTCCCACATTCACTGTGGTTATCAGGTAGCAGGCCTCCCTGAGAGTGAGTTACCCACGTACTTTGCTCATTAGGCAGTAGGCCCCTTCAGGCGTCCCTGAAGGAAAACTGACCACATACTGTGGCTTCAGGTTGTAGGCCTCTCCAGGCCTCCCTGTGAGTGGTTTCCTAGTGATGCTGGGTTCATGAAGCTAGCAGCCTCTTGCTATCAGTTCAGCTGGTCTTAGCAGGCAGCTGCTGAAGGCGAGCTTGCACCTTGGCTCATCTAAAGTGTTAATTCTCTGCTACTGTTCCCTCTCGGAACCTCTTTTTCTTGCTTACAGCCTGGTTTTGCCTACCAGGTGGACCATGTTCTTTCCTTATCGAGGGTCACTATGAGCACTCGTTCTCCTGAACCTGGTCAGACGGTCGTAGGGTTCTTGTGAGGCCTCCCAGTTAGATCAGTCCCTTGGCCTTCAAAGGCCTCCTCAGTGTTTTGAAACATAAACACTGGGTAGATACGTGGATTAGAGTAGAGAACTCCCCTTGCTGCCTAGGGTTGAATAGCACTATGCTGAGTGATACCCCCACGGGATATCCTGTCTCTGAGATACGGGTCGAGGGTTAACTGCCAGCTTTGCAGTCCCTTGGGCTGGATGCCTTACCTAGGCAAGTCTCCAGAGGCTCTATATTCGGGCACACAGGTAGTGGCCAGACTACGTGTCTATGTAACTGACGTTGGGTCAGGCCATCCTGGTGGCATTTCGGGGTGAGGACGTTCCCCTGAATAGTGACTGGCTGGGGTTCCTTAGCCACATTCCCTAGAAGCGGCCCCTTTAAATTGGAAACTGTGGTTCCGGGCCCTGAGCAGGGGACAGGTAGGCCTTTCATGTTACCATGTTTGGAGGTTTCCTGTGTGGCTTAGCTTGGGCTATGTCCGTAAGGAGTGCTGTCACTGACAGCCCAGTGTGACCTGAGGGTGAGTAGTTCTAGCATTTTATTTGAGTTTGCTGGTTCTGACAGTTGTCACTGCCACCTGGCATGCACTCCCCTTAGCAAGGCGGCGTGGGTATTTCGTTCCCCAATGCGTCATCAATGCAGTGTCTCGTTCCCTGTTCTCAGGGAACTAAGGTTACATACATAACCAGAGATGTTTCAGCTGCACAAACCATATCAACAGGAGATAACACGGATACAGGTAAGAACTTAAACTAATTACACTATTTTGTTAAAAAGTGCATCTGCCTTTCCTTGAATGTGTTATCAAAGTTATCAAAGGGCTTTGGTGGTGGTTTTTGTGCATTAAAGCGACTATAGTGTGAATGTAGACTGGGTTGTTGGTGTTTTGATTAAAAGTGCTGTTGATTCAAATAAAAGGGGCAACAGGAATTAACAGAAAGCTTTTCTCCACAGAATTTCAAAGAGAAAAACTAAAATTACAGGATGATGGAGCACAAAGCTAGACAACATAATAGCCCTAATTTTGGATCACAGAAACATTTGAAAGCATCACTGAAAGCTCAGGTACGTTTATTAATGATTATAAAATGCATGCTCGGCTGTAACACAGCCAGTAAATGTAAAAGCTTGTCTATTAATTACACAACCTCAAAGAATTTGTGATTAGAAAAAAAAATTATTTACCATGCTTTGTTTAATTATATATTTGTTTATACCATTCTCTTGAACAAATATATAAATATATAAAAACAGAAATGGTTACTTTGGAAACAAGACATTTTACTCTACAATCTGTGCGGAGCCTTTAAAGCAGGACATATTATTAATATTTTTATTAATAGCAGGCACAGAACAAGTATGAATGCAAAAACTGCTGGTGGAATGCAGAGATGAAGGACTGAGAAATGTCAGTAATTGAGACATATGAAACCTGTGATTAATATGGCTCTTTGTCCTCCTTAAAGATGGAGTTGACAAATCACTGTAAAATGATTGTGAGCATGGGCGTAAGTTGACATTTGAGCTAATGGGGTCAGACATGAGCAATGCAGTTCGCCATTTGGTTAGTCACCATTTTAATCACATTTTAGCTTTTCTTGAACAAACATTCAAATTCACACTCCATACAGTCTATCAACTAATTTCTTGTTCTAAAACTTGATAATTGACCACCGGGTCATTTTGGTTGAGGCTCTTTACAGTATATAACTTTTGTTCATGGCCATATATGGTATTCATTTTGGCACACACTGTCAAGTGCTTTTTTTCTCTTTTCTTTTTTTTTTAAATAGAGCTGTAATTGTCACTGTTATGCTCTATTAGTTTTTGTTTTCATGGACTCTCAGTTTGCTTTCATTTGTCACACTTGTTCCTTGTTCTCATTTGCCGCCACTCATCAGTTACCATGGACACTAACACTAATCGTCACAGCTGTTCGTTCTTTTGTCCTCATCATTGTGTATTTAAGTTCCTACTTGTGCACTCTTCAGTTTCCGGTATTGTTCGTCTTAGCAGGCTGCAGTTTTATATTAAATCTTTTTATCTTTTGGGAAAAATTATCATCCTCAGTTCAAAAACAGGTTTGTATGTGGTTTGTGATGTCAGATGGGCAAATATAAGGTGACTTCACGCAATGTCGGAATGACTGTATTTACGAGATCCTAAAAAATATCTTGTAATTAGCTCTACAACTTGTACGTTTTCTGCGAGCTCCAACTTGGAGTGTAACTTTTGTACCTGACTGCTGCAGGTTAGTTTTGCCATTGATTCCGTTATTGCTGTTTAAGAGCATAATTCCGAGGATGTGAATTGGACAGAACATCACAAGTTGGCATCTTGTAATTATGGTAATTAGAACATGTTTTGCATATGACGGACTGAGCAAGGCATCAATAAATTGATTTACGTCGTCACACCATAGGCCCTGCCCACTGGCATTCAGTCGCTTAAACACCTGTCTACATCAGATGTGACCGTCGTGTCTAAAGCAAAGAACCCATTATAATCACAGATGCTGTCCACAGTGAATTCAATATCAGTGGTGGAATGTAACGAAGTACAAATACTTTGTTACTTTACTTAAGTACATTTTTCACGTATCTTTACTTTACTTAAGTAGAATAAATAGTGCATACTTTTTACTTTTACTTCGTTACATTTTGCAGCAATTATTATACTTTCTACTCCACTACATTTCTACAACTTCTGTTACATTTTTGTTACATTTTCTGACCAGTTTTTCCCCTGCCAAAACGTAATCTGACCGTCCGTCCGTTGCACGTTTGTCTCACCAGTGACGTTTGGTTGCCATAGATATATCAACTCGGTCACACTAAATGCGCCTCGCACGCAGTGCATTTATCGTGCAATTTATACACGAAAATTTGTATTTACGTGCATAGGAAACGCACCGTGTGTAATATACGGTTGGTTAGGATTATGGCAAGCCAAGAGGTTCAGAATTACACCATAAATTAATCACGTTTAACTGCCAAACATAGTTATTAACATATAGTAAGGATAAGCATGATGTGTATATTGCCTAATTAATTGCAAGCTTGTTTCAGAAATGGTGACAACTAATTTTTTCCATCATTATATGAGTATTAGATTGAATGAGTTAGAATGAATGTTTTATTAATCATTAGAAAATAGACATTAAGAGAATAAATTGTTATGCAAGAACTTTTACTTTTAATACTTAAAGTACATTTAAAATCAGGTACTTTTTACTTTTTACTTAAGTATGGTTGTCATTGTGTTACTTCGACTTTTACTAAAGTAAATATTTATCTGGTTATTTGTACTTTTACTTAAGTACTGAAATTCAGTACTTCCTCCACCACTGTTCAATATACAGATGCCCATTCAATTTATGACATACTACACGGTGCTTGATCGAGTTATTGTGATAGATTTGTCCATATGGCCTCTATTGTCTGATTGAGTTTGTAATTTTTTAGCAAGTAAATGCCTTATCAAATACCCTCCTTCATGTTGTGGTATGTGTCTTTTTGCTATGAAATCTTTAGTGATTTTTTATAAATTAAACCTATATATTATATATTTTCAGTACTAATTCAAGATGAACACTTGCTGAACTGAAGAACTTTTAGGTTTACTTGATTATCCTTTTTTTAAATAAGGTTAAAATGGTAGTATTAAATATGATGCATTTTGAGGAACATTTATTTGTAAATTTCATAATCATAATTTAATTGCATTGCATTATACACTCACCGGCCACTTAATTAGCTGAATCATCCATCCATTCATTTTCCAAACCACTGATACAGCGACAGACTGATAGCCTATCATATAGGTATAAATTCCTTTTTCATTTATTATTAAATCATTTAATTAAGGTTTATAAATAGTGTCCATGACAGAGTTCAGGATTTTCTTTACTTCTAGAGCTGCCAAATTATTATTTGCAAACAATTATTAAATATTATACTACAGGGCTGTTGAATGCTTGATTCTGATTGGTTGAGAACGTTCTAAAGGTGTGCAATTTTTTTTATACGCCCATACGTGCGTTCAGCACAGCAGCGCGTAGTCTGTGTTTCTCTCAGATGGTAAGACCTGCTACTACAGTCGATGGAAACAGTCGGTCTTCGAATATTTCAGCGAATTGTAAGTGTGTTCCCCATCATTACATTAGTCTGCTATCAGTGGCTCAAACCTCCGTTACTACTACCTCTAAAATGACGTTTTGGAATTAGCAACGGAGGCATGGGATTAACTTAGATGCGTAAGAAATTAGTCCTACATACAAGAGCGCTTTAATGTCAAAAACTTGACAAACGTCTTGATATGAATCATCTGAACAATGTTTTGAGGTGTGGTAACTGTAGTATAAGCGGAATAATTGACTTCAGGCCGTTGAATTATCCGAAAAATAATGCACACCCGAGGTGTAACGGCCACTCCGCTTCGCGTCGTGACCGCATTACCACCTCGGGTGTGCATTATTTTTCTAATTCAACGGCCTGTCGTCAATTATTCCTTACGCAAACATAAACTATGCAAAAGTGCTTAGAACTATGTCACGCTCCGTCATACTCAGTGTCCGAATTCACTCTCTCGATTTCATTCCCTCAAGAAAACTATATTAGCCGACTAATGTAGAGAATAGTGAATGATGATGAGTGACGCTATCATGTCAATATGGACCAAAATCTCTGAGGAATATTTCCAACATCTTGCATGCCATGAAGAATTAAGGCAGTTCTGAAGGCAGAAGTGGGTCCATCCTGGCACTAGCAAAGGTGTTCCTAATAAAGTTGCTGGAGAGTGTATGTTTTGCATCCCACAAAAAACAAAACAAAACAAAAAACTACGAAGCTTTGATCATAAAACCAAGCATTATATTCTTACATAATGCCTTAATTGTGAGATATGGAATGGCTACTGATATATTTAGGCTCATGCATTTTAAGTATGTTACATTTTTATAAAGATCTCTCGAATTTACGTTTCAACAAGCTATCAGAATTTCATCTTAATTTTTGAGTCATTTAAATATCAGCAACTCTACCAAACTGCATATTTTTGTTCAGTTTAAGCTTCTAAATAAAATTGAAGTGTTAATTTTTTCCTCTCAAGTATGAGCTCCATACTCATATCATAACATATGAGCCATAAAAGCCTGATGTATCAAAGATGATACTCAATAAAAACACATTTGCAACCATTTTTATTATTAGTCCTTTTTTAGTTTCAAGTTCCAAGAAATTGTTACATTTTATTTAATATATATATATATATATATATATATATATATATATATATATATATATATATATATATATATATATATATATATATGAAGAGTTCAGATGCAAAAGTCTCTAAGTGCCATTTGAAATTTTCTTCTAAAATGATCATTTTTATCAAGCTTGTATATTAAAGTTCAGTAATTTCACTTAAATGGCAATGAAGATTACCTATTTATTGTCATTTAAGTGAAATTACTGAACTTAAATATACAAGCTTGATAAAAATGGTCATTTTAGAAGAAAATTTCAAATGGCATTTCGAGGCTTTTGCATCTGAACTCTTTCATATATATATATATATATATATATATATATATATATATATATATATATATATATATATATACAGTATAGGTTTTTTAGGGTTAAATTAAATGACAATATACACACACCCCACAGCCTCCCCACAAGCTTGGTCCATGACTGAGAGTCATTTATTAAACCTACCCAAGCAATTGTTCAGCAGAAATAGTGCGTGGATGACCTTCCTCTGTGTGTCAATACTTTGAGCATAACAAGGGTATATATGAAGAAATGTGACAATGAGTGGTATCAACTGAGCACTCAGCATATGGGCTATGATGGCCGATGATTTATCTTCATTTTGTACCAACCAAAGTGTTTTCGTCATTTCATTAAGAGTAGTGGAGACTTATCTTGTGAGTGTTGGACACTAGAGACAAAGATGGATTAATGCACAGGCCTTCCGGGTATCTACACAGGGCTCCAAATCAGCAGGGGGCCTCGATGAGCTGCAGAAATAGTGCATTTTTGCTAGACCTGTAGAGAGTATTTCTGGAATGATTTTCGTTTCGGTCCAATAACAGAGCAATCATTAACATAGTTGATGTATTACAGCATAGAAATTAAACGGCCATTACAATATCTGAATTCAGCTCCGGAGGCTTCCTCAGCACTTGCAGTGATATGAACAGTAATGATGGCCTTGGTTTTATTTATATCTACTTGAGCCAGAGTCCTCATCTTTTGGAAGTGCATTCAAGGGGAATTTGCTTTTCCAGCACAGAAAGCAGCATCTGCTCAACATGTTGATAATGCAAACCAAGCTCTTTCAGGCTTCAGCTATAACAGTGTTTAAGGGGCAATGCAGATGTTGTTCGCTGGCGGCCAATGGAAATCATCGGCAGGAATTATGCAAATTTGCTACAAACCTACATAAATGTAAACGCGGCCGTCTCGTCTGAATACACAGGCATATAATCGTAATCTAAACACAGGCAAAGGGTCAAGCACAGGAAAGCAGTCAAAACAAACAAACAGGCAGGAGTCAAAGGCAAAAGGGAATCCAAGAACCAAGAGACAATAGCCGCGTTTCCATTACCCTTCAAATTGCGCAAATTGAAATTGCGAAATGAAAATACGCTCAATGGAAACACGTCAATTTCGCAAAAAACTCCCGTTTATCGAAAAAAGTTTTTACGCTTGCATAAGTTTCCTGGTTTTTCAGGCAATTCGCAAAACTTTGAATGTCTTTCAAAAACTTTGAATTTTGCAAAACTGCAATGGAAACAGGTTTTGAGCATTTACGGTCACCTGACTTAGAAGACGCGGTGTGTTTTGGGTCCGTGTCCGCAAATAATAATAGTAATTATCATTAGGCAACATGTAGAAGACGCTTTAATCCAAAAAAAAGGAACAAAGCAATTCGTTACATTTCATTCATAATACAGGTTGGACAATAATAATACTAGGGCATTTCTCTCTAAAAGTGCTTCTGGAGTTGAAGATATGTTTTTAGCCGAACACTGATTTAGGAAAACAATTGTTTATTAATAATCAATTAAAATGCCTCGATATTTTTTAGACACATTTATTACAGCCTTATAAGTCACCGATAAATCACCTTTCTGTAGGCTGTGGTTATGGCTCTTCTCATTCAGATGCGGAAAAAATATCATTTCTAATCTGGCTTTAGAAAACTAGTCAATCTAAAAATAAAAAATAAAAAATCCATATTAATTTGTGAATATTTTAAATGTTTAATAAAGGGCCAAAAAGTCATAAACAAATATCTGAATATATATATATATATATATATATATATATATATATATATATATATATATATATATATATATATATATATATATATATATATATATATATATACTTTTGCAGCATTTGGTATAGGCCTACAGGTCAAACTAAAGTGTTGGTATTCACCGTTGTTTTTTAGAAATACAACAACCATTATTTTTTTTACGTTTTGCATTTAGGGGTTAAATAAGGGAAAACGAATGCAAGTACACTGACCATTTGGTGGAATCGCTGACCATGATTTTTGGAATGACGTATCGCGAGAGGAAAAAAGACGTTTTAGTCACATAACATCGGTTAATGGAAACGCCATCATAAGGCAATCGTTTTTTATCGACATTTAGAAAATATCGCAAAAGTTTAGTGAAAATCTGTAATGGAAACGCGCCTATTGAAACCAAGGAGAAATCAGAGATGCAGTGTAAACAACTAACAAAACCTCTTATAGGCTTATATACACAGAGAAAAAGGGTTAGTTCACCCACAAAAGAAAAGTCATTAATTACTCACCCCTATGCTGTACCAACCCCGTAAGACCTTCGTTCATCTTTGACTACTTCTTGTTACCGGCTGCTCACCGCTTAGGAGTATTACCGCCACCTACCGTATAAGATGACGTGTCGATATAGCCGGAAGTGCAAAACTTTCTGTTTACAAGCAGAGGAAGATGCAGGCTGTACATATGCTTTGCAATTCGTAAATATGTCTGCTGATTTCAACGTAGATGAAGACTTACATTTTTTTAACCAATCGTACCTCATCTAACCAGGATATACAGACACTGAACTGCAAGAAATGGAAGATGCTGCAACACAACCGGCTATATCAGCACATCATCTTATACGGTAGGTGGCGGTAATACTCCTAAGCGGTGAGCAGCCGGTAACAAGAAGTAGTCGAAGAAGAACGTCCTCATCTCAGTTCTCGCGCATGTGTTGTGGAAATCTCTTCAACTCTCGTCTCAAGGCCCACAAGGAAGTAATGGAATAGTCGAATAAAGTCGTTATTTATGTTTTTTCGCACAAAATAGTATTCTCGTCACTTGATAAACTCATAGTTGAGCCACTGTAGGCACATGGAATATTTAAACATTTTATTTAATGACTTTCTGGGCCGTCAAGTTTCATTCCCTTAGGCAGCCTATGTAGCAGTGATCCACCTCTCAGATTAAATAAAAAATATCTTGATTTGTGTTCCGAAGAAGAACGAAGGTCTTACGGGGTTGGTACAGCATGGCGGTGAGTAATTAATGTCTTAATTTTCATTTTTGGGTGAACTAACCCTTTAACAAGGACGAACAGCTGATGCTTGATCAGAACAATCATGGTTGATTAGTCCGGGCAGTGGGTTGTGGGTAATGTAGTCCGAGATGGTGTGGCAATAGTCTGGGATGGAGTGCCCTCTGGTGGCTATCAAGGGCACTCCAACTCAAAAAAAAAAAAAGTAAAAAAAAAAAACTGGCTACAGAGTGCTAAAAGAAGCAAAGTAGCTAAATAGTAAAGGAACTGATTCATCAAGAGTGATAGCAAATCATTCCTCTTCTTTAGTGGTTTCTTTAGTGCTGTCCACAATTGATTAATACTGCCTGATTGGATTAAAGGAGTGGCCTATTAATAAACATTTGGCTAGGAACTACCTCTGAATGAGATCATAGCTTTATTTCAAAAGTTTGTGAGCTGCCTCGCTGCCTACACAGGCCGCTGCCTTTTAAAGGGATACTCCACCCAAAAATGAACATTCTGTCATCATTTACTCACCCTCAAGTTGTTGCAAACCTGTGTGAGTTTCTTTCTTCTGCTGAACACAAAGTAGGATATTTTGAAGAATGATTGGAACCAAACAGTTGTTTGGCACCATTGACTTCCATAGTAGAAAAACAAAAAATACTATGGAAGTCAATGGTGCCAATGTTCCAATCATTCTTCAAAATATCTTGCTTTGTGTTCAGCACAAGAAGAAACTCACACAGTTAGCAACAACTTGAGGGTGAGTAAATGTATGACAATTTTTTGGTGGAGTATCCCTTTAAGGCAACATCCTAACCATCATGAAACCTCATTGTTCTTCAGTTAAGTTGTTAATATCCTCCAAATTTGTTAACTTGCATAGACATATGCAATGATGAAAATTTAGTTTAGGGTCCAATTCTCACTATTACCTATAGTTATTAGCATATTACTAGGAAATTGGCTGTTTTTAGTACTTACAAAGTACATATGAATGCCTTATTCTGCGTGACCATACATCCCTAAACTTAAAGGGATAGTTCACCCAAAAATGAAAATTCTTTCATCATTTACTCACCTCAAGTTGTTCCAAACCTCTATGTGTTTATTTGTTCTGCTGAACACAAAGGAAGATATTTTGGAAGAATATTTTAATCAAACAGATCTCAATCCCCATTGACTTCCATAGTAGGAAAAAATACATACTATGGTAGTGAATGGGGATTGAGATCTGTTTGATTAAAACATGTTTCCAAATATCTTGCTTTGTGTTCAGAAGAACAAAATAAACACATAGAGGTTTGCGATCAACTTGAGGGTGAGTAAATGATAAAAGAATTTTCATTTTTGCGTGAACTATCCCTTTAACCCTCTGGGTTATTCATTTAACAGTCACACTTCGGACCTTCGGGTCAAAATTAGACCCAAAGGGCAGGATTCATATTTAAAATAGAAAAGCATTTTTTTTTTTTACTTGTTTTTTATAATATTTTCTTCTTTTTCTTTTTTGGTGTTTTGAGAAAATTTCACAAAAAAAATTTATAATTAGTATTAATGCAATAATTATGACCAAATTTTCCCCCATTGAATATAATAGAAAAAATATTTCAAAAAAAATTTTTTATTTTTCTTACAGCTGTATTTAATTTTGGAGTCAAGCCTAGGCCTCATAAAAGCAATTTTTGAAATTAGATGGATGCCATCTCGTGGACAAACTGAGCTTTTTAAAAATACAAAACACATGTATAATCTGAATTTTTTGGTGTGTTTGTGTATAAAGGTGTGTTTGTGTGTGTGGGTGGGTGTGTGTTTTGCACTCTTGATGTTTTATAGATTCACCCCTTCACTGGTGTGTGTTTTTTTTTCAAGATCATTGCTGATTTGTAGATTGTACGCACAAAAAAAGCTCAGTATTTTCACATGATTGCCAATTTCCCATTCATTCCCTATGCGGGTCATTTTTGAACCGAAGGTCCTGAGTGTGACTATTTTTTTATGAAGCACTTAGACTTTTCAAATCCTGTCCCCAATTTATTTGGGTGTTCATATACCAAGTACCATTAAAGTCACCAAGTTTCAGACCATTTCGATGAAGCTACGATTTTTAACCCTTTTTTTTAAACGCTTCGGGTCATTATTGACCCGAATAACCCCAGAGGGTTAACAACTACCTTACTAACTACTAACAAGCAGTAATTAGGTCTTTATTGAGGAAAAATACGTAATTTATAGTTACGTTTATAGTTATTTATAGTTATAGACCAATACAACTGTGAGATATTCTTACTGGAATTCGTTAACTCTATATTATAACCGTGAGATTTAACTGATGGCATTGGTTATGTTGGGAGCACGTCGGTCTAATTAAGCTTGCAGTCATGAATTATTTTAATAAATAGTGTGATTTTAGAAAATAACAGCAGAGCTGTGGTCATTTGTCAGAATCTGATTAATGGCTGGCCTTGGATGGTGAAAGATGAGTAGACGCTCTTTAATTTATTGGTTAAACATGCTTGGCACCTTCTCCACTCAGTTCACATTTATAGAGGCTGATGCTGACTGAAATGGATGGACTTCATTTCTGTTGTACTGCTGAGCCAGCTGTATTGTTCCACCAATTAGAAATGACTCATCTGTGCCTACAAGACAGGAAAACTCTAGAAATGGAACAATAATGACACTTAGCCAAATGTGAGGCATGCCATGTTCAAATGTTGAACAGGACTGAAAGCAAACAGGAATCAAATTAGGAATCGGGGCTCAACATTAATGCTTGTCTGGGGCAAGTGAAAGAGAATTTTACTTGCCTGACTGAACAAGTAGCATTATTAAAATGTCAGTAATAAAAAAAGATAGGGAACCACCAAAAACTTCAGCCACCAAAAAATATATATGGATGAAACTTTTAGGCTATTACATTCAGTGTAAACAGCGACAGACAATTGATAATGTATTGACATTAACAAGGTCACGCCAGTTGAGGCTCACACAGCCTGTCTCTGGGAAGAAAAAGTCTATAAAAATGAGCACAACGGCTCACACAGAGGGGTCACATGAGGTCACAGCAAAAGCAAAAGCCAACGATCCAAACACCCAATTAAATCCAAATGGACAAAATCAAGTCCCGCCTTACTTTTTTTTCTTCAGTATATACATAACAATATGGAAGAAAAGACTATCACAACTTCATGTTCATGCCAACTTTGATCAATATCACACAACCAAGAGTGCTGTTTTCCCGAATATCAGCACAATTGCAAATGTGACATTGATTTTATTCAACAGTTCAGATAAGCAAGTAGATTTTTTGACACAATATTTTAGCTTAGTTTTTCCTGTGGCAAATTTGTAGTGTAAATGCAGTCATACCCTTGCCCTTTATAAAGGTAAATCAATGCCATGGAAATCAGTTTAAGCTGGCAGATATCACAAATATGATGATTTAAGTAAGTAAGTGTTGATAGAACGCCTATGAGGATATTGCTTTAGAATAAATTACAAATGATAAATTAAACCTTTTTATTTATTTCTTTTTGGAAAAGTAATTTTTTTTTTAACTTGGACAAAGTGAATGACTGATTTACCCACTGACTGTCAAGCACATAAGGAGGCTTAATGTTGAGCCTTGTGAAATTAAAATGAAGTAATGCGCACCACTCTGAAATTTGCATAGCTTCACAGTAGATTATATGAGTAATGTACATATCAGAGAAACACATCCTTTTCTATCTTGAAAAATCAATCTTTTTTTCATCAATTACTTTCTAACCAACACATTCTCATCCTAGGGCGTCATCTAACTGACACTTTTGACCATGCGTCTAAATCTGAACGCACATGGCAGCCTTTAGCGTCATTTAGATGACGCGGGTAGGTTTAGGTCTGGGGAAGGGTTAGGGTTAGACCACTAGGAGGCGCGTCTCATATTGACGCTAAAGGGTGCCATGTGTGGATAATTACCTTTGGATTTATTGGTAACACTTTACAATACGGTTCATTAGTTAACATTAGTTAATGTATTTACTAACATGAACTAAGCATGAGCAATACATTTGTTACTGCATTTGTTCATTTTTGTTAATGTTAGTTCATGAAAATACAGCTGTTCATTGTTTCATGTTAGTTCACGGTGCATTAACTAATGTTAACAAGATTTTAATCAAGTATTAGTAAATGTTGAAAATATCATTAACAAAGATTAACAAATGCTGTATATGTGCTATTCATTATTAGTTCATATAACCTAATGTAGTTAACTAATGTTAACTAACGAACCTTATTGTAAAGTGTTAACCGATTTATTAAAGATGAAGTTTCCGTCATAACAACTTGTCATAACACAGTCTCATTCCCAAGACATCATACAACTGACGCTATTGATGTTTGTAGGGTACCCTTTAACGTCAGTTAGATGACGATCCTGGGGGTGTCATCCAACTGACGACGCTTACTTTAATGTCAGTTCAGGTGACGGGGTAATCGTTTAGGTCTGGGATCAGGGTCAGGATTAGATAGCCGTCGTCTAACCGACATTAAAGGGTATCCTAAAATGGCGGATGTTGACGTATGGTCAAAAGCGTCGAGTTGTATGACGTCATGGGATGAGACTGCGCTGTTTTCGACGCAATATGGCTGCCGCCGCATCATCCAGGTGATGCTGCACGTTGGTGGTGGTGGTTGAAGAGATTTCCCTTCCATGTAAAGCGCTTTGAGTGCCCAGAAAAGCACTATATACACTCTAAAAAATGCTGGGTTGTTTTAACCCAACTTTGGGTCAAATATGGACTAACCCAGCCCCGTTGGGTTAAATTTTTACATTACAGTTTTAACCCAACATTTGGGTTTGTCCATATTTGACCCAAAATTGGGTTAAAAAAACCCAGCATTTTTTAGTGTGTAAATGTAACCAATTATTATTATTTATTATCATTGCAGCTATCCGAGTCTCCAACTGAACAATAAGTTTTCACGCATCAAATTGCTAATTATTACTTTCGGATTATACTGTATTTAGTCATGAACTCATTTAGAGCTCTACCTTTACTGAGTTACAGAGCTTGGCAGTAAACAGCCTGCTCAGGCATTTTGTTACGGTGAATTACTTAAAAGTATATTCTTTTGGAAAATGTTTTCCATTTGCTGGAGGTGTGCAGAATCTACGACTAAGAACCACCCCAAGGTTTGGAGCTTTTAAACTCACGCAGTTTGAATATGGAAGTTGATTCTGAGCATAAGTGAAAGTGTTTAACTTTACAAACTCATCTACTCGAGTTTAAATTTAACTGAAATTTTCATTTTATTTCAGCCGATGTCATTGCGATAACTCTCTCCAGCCAGTTCCATCTTTATGATGGCTTCATTAGCTGTGCAACTGTGATAAAATAAGACCTTAAATCTGACCAATACACATCACGAGAACAGACAAGCACACTGGGAGATGTGTCCATACCTTTCAGTCTTGCCACATTAGTTTCAGTGTGAGTAAGAGGGACTCAGTCATGCACAGCACCTATTAAAAGGCCCTGAGTGTCTGGCTATCTCTTTGCGGTTCACTGAGAGGAATCTGTCCTATATCAATCATTAATCCCTACGTATGTATATACATAGACTTCACCGTTCTCTGTCTGAAACCCCTAGGCTCTGAAAGCGTATTGCTGCTGATAGAAAGGACATTTATTTTTGTCTTTCTTTTTCCAAGGTAAATTTCCACAGTCCACTTGGTAAAGGGTTGGGCTGCTGAAACTAATTGGTGGACAAAATAGCCTAGATGCTCTAAAAAGCAGAAGATTGAGGCTGTTTCGCAAGGATGAGTTTGCTAGCACAAATTGCTTCAGAACTCATATTTTACACGCAGCCTCCTGATTTGGAGTCCACGGGATCTTCATTTCAGAGTTTATAGTTGATTAACCATTTTAATTAATCCTTCTTTTATAGTATCTGTGTGTATGTGTGTGTGTTTTTGAGCTCTTAAGCTACTGAGAAGGCAGTTGTGTTTTTTATGTATAGAGCTGTGTAAACCTCACTCCCCTGGCCTCAAGAGGTGCACTAGCGACTGACATTAGACTGCGCTCTGAGAGACCCACTCAGTGCGGGTCAAGTAGAGCAGTTACATTTGGTGCCATGACCCGGATGGGTCATGAGGTTTAGCGATGAGTGTTGCAGAGGCAAGCTAGAAACAGCTGTAACACTTTATTTTACGGTGTCCGTGATAGAGTAATTACTTAATTACTTAGTAGTAGACATTGTAATAACATGTAACAAAATGTAATTAGCATGTAACTAAGTTATTGAACAACCTGTTGTGGTATCACTTTATTTTGATAGTCCGCTTTAGACATTTAACTAACTATAAGTAACTTTGCCTCTACATGTCAACTAACTATCATTAGAGTATCAGTAGACTGTCTGCTTAATGTCTGCTAACACTTTATTTTGTTGGTCCCCCAACAGACATTATACTGACTATAAGTAACTTAGCAACTACAAGTCGACTTGTTCTCCTAACTTGGACCCGTAACACCTAACCCTAACCGTCTACTGACAGTCTACTACAGCCTACTAATACTCTGACAGTTAGTATAGTTAGTAGAATGTCTAAAGTGACTATCGAAATAAAGTGTAACTCCAGATGGTAATTCAATTCATGTAATAGGCAGCTCCTGTTACACACATGGAACAGGCCGAGTCGGTTACATACGTGTTGCCGACTTGGTACAATGTAATTATATAATAACATACTTTGTACTACTGAATGTAACAAGTACTTAAATATGTTACTATGAAAAAAGCCTGCAGTAACACATGGTCATTTTGTACCTTCTAAAATAGTGTATCAAGATTGTACTTAAGTGTACTTTATCTGTATAAGGTGTGTAGATACACATGAAGTACACTTCAGTACAATCTTGATGCATTTTATTTTACGTAGCTTATCCCTGTGTAATATTATGTAATTGCAATGTAATTAGGATGCATTTATGCTGTGAACGAGGGAGTTAGGCCCAAATTCAAACCAAAGTACACATGAATAAGGTTTGTAGAGACACATGAATTACACTCAAGTACAATCTTGAGTCACTTTACGTTGCGTAGCTCCTACCTGAGTAATATTTTGTTGGCTAAATTGAATGTAATTAAGAAGCTACTGCATGTACTGTATTTAAGCTGTGAAGTAGAGGGTTAATTCAGATGGATAAGGTATGTAGATACTCATGAAGTGCACTTAAGTACAACCAGAGATGTATAAAGTACTAGAAACCCGGACTTGAGTAAAAGTACAGAGTGCTCTATCAAAAAAGTGATTTGAGTAGAAGTTGAAGTGCTCTTTAAGCACCAAACTTAAGTAGAAGTACTAAAGTATTCAACATTTTTTCTACTTAAGTATTGCAAGTAGTTTATTTAAAAGATTTACTACTTAAGTACTAAAAGTAAAAGTACAAGTATTGTGTCATGTAATTATTAAAAAAAGCAAAAAATGTCATTGGCAGGACAACCCCTGCTTTAGTTGTCAATGTGTGTCAATCAATACCATTACCCTATATAAACTGGCATGTGATTGCCACGAATTATTTCGTAAAATTTTATAATTGTAACGAGTAACTAGCAGAACATTAAAAAAATATCGAAGTAGAAGTATTAAATTCATCGAAAATATCTACTGAAGTAGAAAAAAACAATACTCTAGTAGAGTATAGATACAGCATTTTAGTACTTAAGTACAGTACTTAAGTAGTTCTACTTCGTTACTATACATCTCTGAGTACAACCTTGATGCACTTTATTTTCAGAAGGTACAAAATGACCATGTGTAACCGCAGGCTATTTATCTCATTGAACATATTTAAGTACTTGTCATATTGCATCCGTTCCGTTCCATATGAGTAACAGGAGCTGGCTATTACATGAGTGTAATTACAATCTGCAAGTACGTTCTGTACCATAACTTAGTTACATGTTAATTACATTTTGTGACATGTTATTACAATGTCTACTATTAAGTAATTACACTGTATCACGGACACCATAAAATAAAGTGTTACCGAAATGGCAGTGTAAACCTCACTCCCATAGCTTCAAGAGGCATGCTAGAGACTTTGGTCTTTACGTTATTGTTCAGCGAGCCCACCTCCCATCCTGGAGATGCCGGTTTCGAATCCTGTTCAGATTTGGTCGAGTAGGCCCAGTTACATAAGGACACTATGAGGGAAAGGAATAGGGATGCACCGATACCACTTTTTGGAAAACGAGTACGAGGTACTTGCATTTCAGTACTCGCCAATACCGATACCGAGTACTTAATAAAAAAAACATGATTTAAAATTAGTTTTAACTATTTTTCCAATTTATTTAATTATATTTTATTTCATTACATATATATATATATTTTATACGAAAATATTGATGATATTGAGAAATATTGCTTATAAAAAAATCAAGAGAGAAAAGCAACCTTATGAACACATTATTAGTAGTAGCAATTTTGATTAATAGAGACGTAGTTAAATCTCATTGTACAGTAGCCTAATATAATTATTTCTGTCAATTTCCTACCAAACTTTTATTTTGACGGGTTGCCGTGAAGACCTTTGAGTTTCTGTGCGTGTCTGATACATAGACATTGGGCGTTTCTCAATGTCAAATGGAAGTATCCTTGACATTGAGAAACACCTAGTAAAAGAAATGATATGACGATCGTTTTTCTCAAATGAAACGGTAAAATACCTACCGTTACTCATGAAAGTGACTGTTGGAGAGATGAAATCATGAATCATGTCATCATATCGTGAGGCAGCAGAGACGGAGAACAGCGCGAGCGTCACTCGAGCTTCAGGTGTGTGAGAGGTAGCTAACGTTAAATGAAACCGCGCGTCTGCACTGTTCATTCACACAGAGACAAGCAGAACATGCAGGTTTTATATTTAAACAGTCGTTTGGCAGTTTAATATACACAGACACACATCAGCAGCGCCGCCGGTCGCCATGTCTCAGCGCTTTCATGATGATGACGCAACTTCACGCCCTTCGTGCATGCATGTGCAAACGGAACTGGGTTTGATCAGGTATTCGGTACCACCGGGACTTGGTACCGTGACGTTTACATTTTTTTTAGTACCGAAGCTTGGTCCACGCGGCTGACAGGTCTCGTCTCGCCTCGCCTTCTCCCGCTCTGAGCTGCAGCCGGGGCCTGGGGGCGGGCACTCGGCGCCTGTGAATAACCCATTTCTCAGACCGTGGTATTGAGTCCCGGTATGAGGGGGACTTTTAGAAGTGCAGAGTACTTTAAAAAATGTGGTATCTGAAGGCCGATACCCGATATCGAGTCTCGGTGCATGCCCTAGAAGGGAGAGATGGGATAGGAAGAGAATCAAATGATCGAATGAAAATAATGATGTGCATGGATAAATAATATATAATCGAATGCTGAAATACCCTTTTTTTCAAATAGCACAGTAGACAGCATTGTTTTACTAAGTTTCCTGCATCTCCCGCTCTGCATCAATCCACTTCCGTAATAACTGTCACCCTTCAAATGCATGCATGGCACCATGTCCAATTATTCCTTTATGAAAAAATCTGTCTATATTATAATGGACTACACAATTATAATATTATTTTTTAATTGTTGTTATTAAATTATTATTATCCCTGGTTCAATAAGGTACCCTTGTAAGAAAGTAGAAGTGGCCGGGACTGACTTTAAGTATCACCTAATCCTGTTTACATGAAATAAGCCTGCTACCGAGCAGGTTTGAGCTTACAGACCTGTTTCTATGGCAGCAACTTTGGGATGAGCTTCGGAGAAACTAACAATCCTGGATCATGTCAAATTGTCAGCAGTAAAACACAGATAACTGAGTAATCCACAGAAGAAGAACAAGCCTCAGGTCAGCTACTGCCATAGTTTGATGAGGATCTTGCTGATAAAATTAGTCATCGTTTAGTTAGCTATCGAAGAAATCAGTTTTTATATAATCTAGTTAGCTTCTTCTGGTAGACGCTGTAACTACACCATTATCTGGAAGGAATAGTCACATGCTGAGGAGTGCTGTTCTCTCTCTCTCTCTCTCTCTCTCTCTCTCTCTCTCTCTCTCTCTCTCTCTCTCTCTCTCTCTTAGACGCTTCCCCTAAAGTCCCTGTACAAGCCTCCTACTGAGAAGAGGACTGGAGATCTTCAGTGTAGGACTGTGCATGGGATAATAGCCACAAACAGACACAGAGCACACCTTGATCCAGAGGTAGGGGGAGGGTTGCCCTTTTTGTGGGGAACAAGAAACAATTTTCCATTTGTTTTTTAATTGTGGGAGATTGCAGATGCTTTTTTTCTGAATTAGAGAGGTGGTGCCAAACGTTGGGCATGGCTTTTACCCCAATGGTCTTTATTTATGGGCCGAGATACAGTAGAAGCAACAAGGACGTACATGTTTTAATAAATTTCTTATTTGGACAGGTAAAAATGGCAATTTGGTTGTCCCGTAAAGGAAAATAAATGATGATCCATTTTTAAGGGATTGATAAACACATATAAAATAGAGTATGCTTAATATAAGCTAGTTAACAATCTTGAGATGTTTAAATGCAAATGGGGAATCAATCAATGTGTGTGTGAAGTAGATATTGATGGGCAATTAGCAAATTAATATATAAGGTGGAAGAATAGTTGTTGTTTTCTACTTATGGTGTATTGTTGATTATTTCTATGGTACATTGTCTTTCTCTTCTGGTTTTAAAGGGAAACAATTTTCAGAGTGTAATTTAAACGTTATACATAAAGGAATATATATTTTTTGTAAAAATAAAAGAGACCCTAAAAGTCAAAGTCTCTCTCTCTCTCTCTCTCTCTCTCTCTCTCTCTCTCTCTCTCTCTCTCTCTCTCTCTCTCTCTCTCTCTCTCTCTCTCTCTCTCTCTCTCTCTCTCTCTCTCTCTCTCTCTCTCTCTCTCTCTCTCTCTCTCTCTCTCTCTCTCTCTCTCTCTCTCTCTCTCTCTCTCTCTCTCTCTCTCTCTCTCTCTCTCTCTCTCTCTCTCTCTCTCTCTCTCTCTCTCTCTCTCTCTCTCTCTCTCTCTCTCTCTCTCTCTCTCTCTCTCTCTCTCTCTCTCTCTCTCTCTCTCTCTCTCTCTCTCTCTCTCTCTCTCTCTCTCTCTCTCTCTCTCTCTCTCTCTCTCTCTCTCTCTCTCTCTCTCTCTCTCTCTCTCTCTCTCTCTCTCTCTCTCTCTCTCTCTCTCTCTCTCTCTCTCTCTCTCTCTCTCTCTCTCTCTCTCTCTCTCTCTCTCTCTCTCTCTCTCTCTCTCTCTCTCTCTCTCTCTCTCTCTCTCTCTCTCTCTCTCTCTCTCTCTCTCTCTCTCTCTCTCTCTCTCTCTCTCTCTCTCTCTCTCTCTCTCTCTCTCTCTCTCTCTCTCTCTCTCTCTCTCTCTCTCTCTCTCTCTCTCTCTCTCTCTCTCTCTCTCTCTCTCTCTCTCTCTCTCTCTCTCTCTCTCTCTCTCTCTCTCTCTCTCTCTCTCTCTCTCTCTCTCTCTCTCTCTCTCTCTCTCTCTCTCTCTCTCTCTCTCTCTCTCTCTCTCTCTCTCTCTCTCTCTCTCTCTCTCTCTCTCTCTCTCTATCTCTATCTCTCTCTCTC
>JAQIUQ010005024.1:0-49432 GCA_030378365.1 Hybognathus amarus | reverse complement strand
GCAGATACTCTCCTCATGTTTGCAATTTGAATATAATGATGCATTTAAAAAGTAATGGCTAAACGTGTCTTTACAAACGTTCACAATGCTGCTGCATATGCAATATAATGTGGACAACATTGAATAAATTCACTTTCGTCCAGTTAGATACTGATAATTAATCACTCAAACCTGTTTATCTAAACCTCTCTACACAGCCGCGCGGACTCGCGCGCCTCTCCGTGTCTGTAGTTTTTTAACACTTTTTACTCGTGTGTGCTAAGCCGAAATATATATCAGCCGTTAAAGTGTGCACCGATCTACACTTCGGATTCTGACCGGAAATAGTCAGACCATCCGGGTATCTTTGAAACACTCATTTCAACATACTACGGTTTGGGACGTACTGAATTTATTTTCGAATACTATTTCAGGACGGATAGTGTGCGAATTGGCGACGCAGCAGGAGTCTTCAATAAACAGATTTATTACAATCAAAACCTTAAAACAAGGAACAGAAACCATGCTATGTGTCAAAAACAACCTACAGACACAAAGATAAACACAGGGCTATACAGTGTATATATAAGCACAAACAAGGAACTAAACGAGACACAGGTGATAATCATGAGCGTCTATAGAAACAAATGAGGATATAATCAGAAACCAAGGAAATGAAAACTAAACAGAGCAGGGATGTCAAAATAAAAGACAATATATCAGAACATAACTGTAACAAAAACAAGCTTTTAAAAGGTTCTGACTCTTACACGTTTTGTTAGAAATGATAATCTTCAATAAATAATCAACTTTGCCCTGACAATCTCTTTCCCATTTAGATACTTGACTAGTAAAAGCCTTAAAGAAAAAGTATTTTATTTTATGGAATCAGAAGTGTCATAAATCATTTCCAGGTTTTGGACTAAAGTTCGTCATCCCTGCAGCATGCTATTATGTATAAGAAAACTGTGGTAAAAGATATGTATTATCTATAAAAATAAACTTAAAGTGAAAACTTGTCACACTGAGAAGTTAAAAGAGATCCTATATATCATTTATTTATGATTTTAATGTGGTAGCAATAACTGAAGTACACATCTGCTTTATTATTACCCCATTTGCCCTTAATAACCCTAAAATAAATTTAGGTCAATCTTTACACAGCCTGAAGTCATTCTAAATGCAAAAGGATAATTTAAAGAATGTTCTATACAGCATTCATTGTGAACACGTCTACCAAAAAAACACCTTAAATATTATAATAGTAATATACGACTCATGCTAAACAGTTGTTCAATGCAAATCTTCCCCTACTCACCTACTACTTACTGTATATATGAGTTATGAATAAAATAACACTTAATAATGTACAGTAAACATAAACATAAATGTAACAGTGTGTCTAAGTTTGATGTCTAGCAGAGGTAAAGGTGTACACTGGCCCTTTAAATGAGGCTTGCTGTGAGTTTGGCAGCCTGATGGATGCAAGTGTGTGGTGCTAATGGACGGCAGCCTGAAAAATGGCCTTATCTGAAAGGTCCAGGACAGATCTAGATGAAGTGGCTGCGTTATACACATTTATCTGTGTCCTGGTCAGAGGGAGAACCTTAGAGAACCCACTTGATCAAATCTCTCCAGTCTTTCTCACACACTCATTGTCTGTCTCTGTTTATAGAAATGTGTGTGAGCGTGTCTACGGCTTCTAATAGGGTGTCTACACTCACCTAAAGGATTATTAGGACAATTTCTCAATTTCTCATTAATGCAATTATCTAATCAACCAATCACATGGCAGTTGCTTCAATGCATGAGGGGTGTGGTCCTGGTCAAGACAATCTCCTGAACTCCAAAATGAATGTCAGAATGGGAAAGAAAGGTGATTTAAGCAATTTTGAGCGTGGCATGGTTGTTGGTGTTGGTGGCCGGTCTGAGTATTTCACAATCTGCTCAGTTACTGGGATTTTCACACACAACCATTTCTAGGGTTTACAAAGAATGGTGTGAAAAGAGAAAAACATCCAGTATGCGGCAGTTCTGTGGGTAAAAATGCCTTGTTGATGCTAGAGGTCAGAGGAGAATGGGCCAACTGATTCAAGCTGATAGATGAGCAACTTTGTCTGAAATAACCACTCGTTACAACCGAGGTATGCAGCAAAGTATTTGTGAAGCCACAACACACACAACCTTGAGGCGGATGGGCTACAACAGCAGAAGACCCCACCGGGTACCACTCATCTACACTACAAATAGGAAAAAGAGGCGACAATTTGCAAGAGCTCACCAAAATTGGACAGTTGAAGACTGGAAAAATGTTGCCTGGTCTGATGAGTCTCGATTTCTGTTGAGACATTCAGATGGTAGAGTCAGAATTTGGCGTAAACAGAATGAGAACATGGATCCATCATGTCTTGTTACCACTGTGCAGGCTGGTGGTGGTGGTGTAATGGTGTGGGGGATGTTTCTTGGCACACTTTAGGCCTCTTAGTGCCAATTGGGAATCGTTTAAATGCCACGGCCTACCTGAGCATTGCTTCTGACCATGTCCATCCCTTTATGGCCACCATGTCCCCATCCTCTGATGGCTACTTCCAGCAGGATAATGCACCATGTCACTAAGCTCGAATCATCAAATTGGTTTCTTGAACATGACCATGAGTTCACTGTACTAAAATGGCCCCCACAGTCACCAGAGTCTCAACCCAATAGAGCATCTTTGGAATGTGGTGGAACGGGAGCTTTGGTGCCCTGGATGTGCATCCCACAAATCTCCATCAACTGCAAGATGCTATCCTATCAATATGGGCCAACATTTCTAAAGAATGCTTTCAGCACCTTGTTGAATCAATGGCACGTAGAATTAAGGCAGTTCTGAAGGTGAAGTACTGTATGGTGTTCCTAATAATCCTTTAGGTCAGTGTATAAGGAAACACCAGAATTTCCTTTAAAGACCAAACTGCACATTCTGTTGAGATTCTGATATATCACCAGATTCTTACGTAATTATTTATTTGCATAATTATGCCATTCAGAATTCCTATGAACTGTGTATTAATGCTCACAGTCTAAACATCAGTCAGATGTCTAATAAAAAGTATGTCTGCTACAGTGTGTTGCAAATGATAAAACACTCTTAACTGTTCTAAATAAACTAAATTATTGATGGCTTTTTAAGGAAGTTACTCTAAAGATTAATCATACCTGTAAGAAAGAGCAGATTTTAAGGAAAAGCGTGAACATATGTTGGCCTATATCAATCATACTGTATATCAATGTAATGGCAAACAGATATAAAATGTATTCCTCACGTTTGTTGTGAGCTTTTAGCACCCGAGTAAACAAATAAAAGTGTCATTTGATGTAATTTAATCTTCCAGAGACATTTACTAGCATTGCTACAGAAAGGGCCTGTAACACCGCAGTAACTCAAAGCAAGTGTCCCGTCCACAGGAGGCTGTTTGTGTGACTGTTGATTAAGAGTCGTTCATAAAGAGGTCATAACTGAATAAGACTGGACCACGTCCTGTTTCCTTGATCGAATCATAAACTGAACAGAAGAATCATTGTTTTGGGTGGACGGTTTCATTTTGCACTGAACCATGTGATCCTTCTCAAATGCTTTACACCAAAGTTAAAAAAAAAAATAGTTCTAAGTCTTCCTGTTCTAAATCTCCCATTATCAATGTTAAATCAGGCTGGAAGGTTAATTTTATTTTTTATAAATTACAATTTTAGTTCTGTGTATTTGTATGGCATATTTGCTCTCAATTATCCAGTGCATTGCTGAATGAGAGGAAATGATGACAGAATGATCCTGATGTTGAAGGTTGTTCAGGCTGTACTGCCCCTATCTGATCATTAAAATACCAAAATACTCAAAAATACCACAACACTGACATCTACTGGGCATTCACAGTTTAGTCACTCTCCGGTGATGTGGGTTAGGGTCTAAGTTTACAGTAGTAGCCTATATAAATAAATGTATATAAAAACAATATAAATCTATGCAATATCCCAATGTAGATAGTAAACTGTGTGTGTAGCCCACACACAAAAAAATCAAACAAACAATCCAACACACACACAAACCAAAAAAAAAACAAAAAATACGACCCATATTGAAATAGTGCAGCCTTGGAAAAAAGTGCTGTTTTAAGCCATAACATTTGACTTCCCAAGAATTCAAACCTAATTTGCTGTTTCTGAGGACAGACACATTTAAGCCACACCAAAAGCAACTATAAAGTTAACTAGCGTCCACACCAGCAGACGATAATGTTGTTTATTATAAGCTGCCAGTTTGTCGTCTGCCACTTTAAATGCTTTAGCTCTTTAAAGCAGGATTGATGATTGTGATTCCAGCGATACCGTTCCTCTCTGTCATTATCGTTGTGTAGACTGTGATATTCTTTTATTTTTTGTGCTTTTCGATTCTAAGTGTATTCTGAATCATTCATGGGATATATATCGTTTTTAAATTGGGAGAACAAACCACAAATGCACAGGCTTGTTAGGAAAAAGGTCGATAGCGGGTACAGTATCTAACACTTTATTTTAATATTCCCCAAAAAACATTTGTCTGACTGTATAACTTTGCAACTATAACATAGGCTACATAACATATTCTACTAACATGGACCCTAACACCTCAATGTGTCAATTAACAGTCTACTAATACTCTAATAAAAGTTAATGAGGGTTAATTGATGTGTAGTTGCAAAGTTACTTATCGTTAGTAGTATGTCTAAAGTGCACTATTGACAAAAAGTATAACCTGGACTTATAACATTGCCCATGATGTGAGGTTACAGTGCTGAATCTCAGCCATGAATGGTTTGATGTTTAATCCTTAAGACTTAGTTTTACAGAAATGTGTCAACCACTTCCACCTAACAGGAGCTTAAGAAATCAGCTGATTGGCTTATTGTACATAGTGTAAACACAGGATTTGACTTGTCCTGCTGGTACAGAGGGAAATGTAAGACTCAAAAAATCCTTAAAGGGCCAGTACTCACCAAATGGAAACTCAACCTAATGTTGTATGCTGTTTATTATTATTATTATTAACTTTGTTGGTCAATTTTTATTGTTGGTGGAGCCAGGTAGAGATGTGGTCTGTGATGCCAAAATACATGATGGTAATTAAACTGTTAAGCTGTCGCTGCAAGTCTGTCTGAAATCAGTTTTGTGAAGTACCTTCATGCACAAATGCTGCTTGCACAGTCTTTGCATGATAAGAGTGCTGCCTAATCTTTCAGATGCAGACTAGCTCAGAACCTAATAACACACACCTGAACCAACTAATCAAGGTTGTTAGGATTACTAGAAACACCCAGACAGTTTAGAGCCAAATAGGGAAGAGGGGAAAGTCTCTTGAACGATTTACTATCATTCCTTGTTGTTTATATTGCTAAATATTTTTATTTTTATTTGTTTGTTCTGCACGGTTATCACAAGGATACAGTACACGGAGGGGAACGAAACCCACATGGGTCTATACAGAGCTCCACTCCACTTACATAAATAAACAACAAAACAAAACAAACAACCAAAAAGAAAGAAAAACAAAATAAAGACACGCTAACAAATAAATTGAATCATAAAAAAGGGAAAAAACAATTTCAGAAACCTGAATATCCTTTTAGTTAAGAGTTGATATTGATGAGTTATGATAAAAGAAAACCAGAAGTAAAGAGCAACATATAGAATAATCTAGAACCAGATGTCACGAAGAAATCAAAAGGTCTTTCAACTGTTTTTTAAAGACAGGCAAAGAAGAGATAGATCTTAGGGACGAGCTTAATTTACTCCATAATTGAGGACCCCTAAAGCTGAGGTCCATTTTGAAGCCTGAAGTTCTAGAAAACGGTAAAACAAGATTTGTTACACTATGCCTTGTTTGATGGATATGAAAATCTGAAATTAAAGTAAAAAAGTGTTGTAAAGTTGATGGAAGGTCTTCTCTCTTGTAAATAAACTTATGAATAAATATGCATGATAGATAAACATTAACATTTTCGATTGGTAAAATCTTATATCTAAGAAAAAGTGGTGCTGAGGGAGCATATTTAGACGAGTGAGAAATCAGCCGCAAGAACTTCTTTTGGATTTTAGAAATTTTTGCCAGATAAGTGGGAAAAGTAGCACCCCAGACGATGTTACAATAGTTCATAAAGGGGTATAAAAAACTATAGTAAAGCGTTAGATGAGCAGAATAATGAATTGCAGGTAAAACAATTCTTAGAATATTTAACATTTTAGAGGATCTTGTACAAACTAGATCAACATGTTTAGACCACGTCAAACCTTCATCAATCAGAACCCCGAGAAATTTTGTTGAAGCCACTTGATTAACTGGAGCTCCATCAATTTCTATACGAACTAGTTCTTTCGGGTATAATTTATTGATATTATGAAATATAATAAAATTACATTTTTTGACATTAAGCGTTAACTTATTAGTACGAAACCACTTAGATAATATTTTTAACTCGTCATTAACGTGTTGTAACAAGGTGACAAAATCCTCATGCATTGCAATGAGATTAGTGTCATCAGCAAATAATATGGGTAGAAAATGTTTACAACAAAGGAATAAATCATTGATGTAAATTAAAAACAATAACGGACCCAAAATAGAACCCTGAGGAACCCCCAATGAAATGTTAGAAGTTTTAGAAAAGAAACCATTTAAATAAACAAATTGTTCTCTGTTAAAAAGATAATTACGGAACCAAACTAAGGCAGTACCCTCCACACCATATCTATTAAGCTTAGAAATCAAAACATCGTGTGAAACAGTATCAAAAGCCCTACTTAAATCGAGAAAAACACTGAGTGCAAATTTTTTATTATCAAGGGCATTAGATATATAATTTACAAGCTGTATTATCGCATGTTCAGTTGAATATTTTTTCGAAACCCATATTGATGTTTATATATAATATTATTTGCAGTTAGATGTTTATTTAATCGTTCATAAACAAGTTTCTCAAATATTTTAGAAATACAAGGCAGAATAGATATGGGTCGATAGTTGCTAAATAACTTTTTATCACCTGACTTAAAAATGGGAATGACTTTTGCAATTTTAAGAGCTTGGGGAATAATTCCAGATTGAAATGATAAAGAAATAACATAAGTAAGAGGTTGGACAATATAATCAACGGTCTCCTTGAGGAGAATACTCTTAATACCATCGTGACCGGGGGCAGAGTTTTTTAAAGACAAAATAACATCTCTGACCTCCTGCATGGTTGGGAGATCAAGATTAGGAAGGGGAACATACTGCCCTTTTATGTGACTACAAGGATCAATATCAGTCTTCTGTATCTTGTGAGCTAAATCAGAACCAATTTTGGTAAAAAAATTATTAAAACCATCAGCTATATCAATGGGATCTGATAGACACCTGTCATTGTCCCTCATCTCTGTGGGTGCAGATGCAGCTTTCCTATTACGACTCAGAACCTGATTTATAATGTTCCAAGTTGATTTAATGTCATTAGAGACACTATTAAACTGGTCTGCATAAAACTTTTTTTTTGTCGTCTTAATTAATCTTTTGAACTGATTCCTATATTTTTTGTATGTTTCTAAATTATGAGGAGTTGGCTTGATGACAAACTTGCGGTACAACCTATTTTTCTTTCTAGATAATTTCCTCAGCTCACCAGTAAACCAGGGTTTCTCTCTAACTTCTTTGGATTTTACAGTCATCAGAGGAAAACTGGATTCCAGAGCAGAATTAAAGAGAGTCAAAAATAAATCATAAGCTTTAATAGCATCCTGCAACAGCATGACCTCATCCCATATGATAGAGCTGATGGCTGATTTGAATATTCCAATATTTTTAAGGTTGAAATTACGAAATTTTACATGCACATTCTCGATGGTGTGAGCATCAAAGACTGAATGAATAATTTGAAAGACTGGAAGATGGTCAGACACGTCACACCATAACAGCCCTGCTGACACTTTATAGTCACATGAGTTGAACAAAATATTATCTATAAGAGAGGCTGAGTGTGTAGTAACCCTAGAGGGTTTAGTAATTAAAGGGTAAAAATTTACAGAGTACAGGGTGTTGAGAAAATCATGAGTAGCAGTGAGATCGGCATGTAAGATGTTCAGATTAAAGTCACCGTGTAACAGACAAAGTTTATGTTCCTTAAGAAACAATATCTAAAGTTGAATCAAGTGCATCAATGAAAGCATTTAAATCTGTAGCCGGTGGTCTATAAATACAGCCAATCACAATGCTTTTCCCTTTAAATAAAACACATGAGGGAATTTCAATAAATAAAGATTCTACTAATGTTAGGTTGAAGTAATTACTTAAATCCTTTCTGAGCATAAAATTAAATGATTCTGACACGTACAGAGAAACTCCTCCTCCTCTTTTCATTTCTCTACAAGAGTGAATGGCATTATAGTGAGGAAGATTATAAAGATGTGATATATCATTATGGAGCCATGTTTCCGTAAATGCTAAAACTGAGAAGGAGTGTGACAAGGTAGATAAGAAGATTTTAAAGTGGTCAAAATTTACTCTGAAACTACGTGCATTCACATGAATCGTAGAAAACGAAGTTTGGTCAGAATGTGTAGGAGACAAACAGGACAAAAAGTTAAATTGCTGTTCAGTATAATATTCACACGACAAGTTGACAGAATTCAAATTATTATAATTGGAGTCCGGATTAAAAAAGGTTTCATAAATTCGAGAATTGTTGTCCACGTCCAGTTCAAATAAGTTCAAAGTTCGTGATTCTATTGCAGGTGCTTCGTGATTCCAGTCACTTGCTATGAAGCTAGAGTCAATTATTGACATAGAAAAAGAAATGATAAGATGATGCCTTGTAAGAGCAACATCACACCAGAAGGACTCACGTTTCACCGACACATCAGAATTAATCCCTTCATTCGGAAGAACCAAGGAATCACTCGGCAGCAGTGCAAACAGTTCACGAGACTGAGGTGATTCATTTATATTCATCCAGCTGATTTAATTCCCGTATCGCCAAAACCTTCATATCCTCTGGTCGTAATCCATTCGTCTTGATCCACACTTTACAATTTCTGGTCCATGTCGACTGAATCTTTCCATTTTTACGTAGCAACCTGGCGTCCTTAGCAATATCGGCGTTCTTCTTTGTGAGATATTCATTGAGGTAAACTTTCGGTGCCCTTCAATTTCCCCCTTGACCCAACAGCGCGACTTTGCGTTTATGATTCACAAAGCGCACAATGATGGCAGGAGGCCCAGGAATCGTAGAATGACGCCTCCTAGGTAGCAAATGGCAGGCAGAAATGTCCTCACTCTGAACCACAATATCTTTGCTCACCAGGAATGAAACAACCTGCTGTTCCAGAGATTGGGTCTCTATCACCGATGCACGAGCATCGAGGGCTCCTTCCACTGGATCAACCACCCTTGCATATGTACGATGTTTCGTTTCCAAGCCAGTAATAATAAGGTCGTTCATTCTCCGTGTGCTGTTCAAGATCGTCGATTCGTTTCTCCAGCATATCAATTTTCTCATCTTTCTTCATCAGTAGTAACTTAAGCGACTGAATATCAGCTGACAGTTTCTCATTCAATGCCGTCAAGTTTTCCTGTTTGGTTACATCTTCTCAGCGTTGAGTTGATTAATTCCAAATTGTTCTTCCACTCTTTTCATCTGTGCTATCGTTGGGTCCCCCATACTTGCTTAAGTTGATTTCAATTAGTAAGGTAAAGTAAAGTGGTAAATTAGAGTGGTGAAATACCAACAAAGTCAGAGCTCCATTCAGAGCTCCATTCAAACACTGAGCAGCGTGCTGAGGTGCGTGACGCCATTTTAGCTTATGTTCGCCCATGTCCATTTGATTTCTTTATTCAGTTTCTGTCTATGAATAATAGTGTTAGACCTATTCAAAAACTTTTCTCTTTATTTGTATCTTTATTCTATTGTTTTTATTTGTGCAACTTTTTTCAATTTTATTGAACAATTTAAATCAAGCTTCGTGTTGTGTAAGTTCTTAACAACATTACCCCATTGTAAAAATGCAATGAGCGCAAACATTCAGGCAAGATAAATAATAATTTTGTTTGGCAAAAATTAAGGTATTTTTTTTAAGTCACAGTAGTTAAATCTGTATCTGTATTGCATGTTCAAACTTTAAAATCATTCATATTATCTGGATAATAGATTTTTTCTCTGGAAGTATGTAGGTTTGGAAATTTTAGAGAAATTCTAAATTAATGCATTACAATTTTACTAAACCCATTATATTTTAGTCATCTGAATTGTTTTAGTAAACCAACAGCTATGGATGATAATAACAAAGTACAGAAACAACATTTTTAATTTGGGACGGTTGACATTCACTTTAGGACGGTTCAAATTGTTTTTTAGGACGGTTCCAGGACGGAGGTGAAAAAAGTTAGTCTGGAGCCCTGCATTTTGATATAAGCCAATAATCAATTCGAGATTGCCTTGATCCAATTTTGTTGGTCCAGGTAAACTCCAAATTATTAGGGTATCTTTCTCTCCAAATGTCCACCAAATCAAACTTATTTATTAATCCTAACAGTGCAGGGCTAACACACGCAGTCCCCTTTGGCGGATGTCTATCCAAATGATTATTAATTGATACATTAAAGTCTCCTCCTAATATTAAAAAAGCAGTAGGGAATTTATTCGACCAATGTGTGAGTTTCTCATCTAACTTGTCAAAGAAAATTTTATTATCTGGAGAACGTATTGTACCCATATATATTTCCCAGAATTATTATTTGTTGGTTTAACGAAATCACTAATAAATGAAAGTGGCCCAAACTATCTGAATCTGATCCTAATATATCCCCATCAAATGTATTTCTCAAAATGCTCACTCCAGCAGAGTGTTCCGTGCCATGTGAACTCCAAATATCATTACCCCATTGAGACTTCCACCATTTATAATCATCTTTAGTAGAATGACACTCCTGAAGGAAACAAAAATCAGACTTATGTTTTTTATCAAACAAAAAAAGAGCTTTCCGTTTGACACTATCCCTGAGCCCTCTGGCGTTGAAAGATATTAATGACAACGACATAAACAATGAACAATATAATGAAAGAAAAAAGAAAGTGAATGAACCAACGAGTAGCTACACCCGTTCAACTATCTTTCCACAAAATGTGCAAACAACCACAAGAAAACTAAATGCCCACCCCGGTACTAAAGTGTTCATATTTAAGTTCAGAAACTTACAAAATGTCTGGTTTCAAGTAGTAGTTACCAAAGTTAAATAACAAATTAAATCAATATTTAATAAAAAGCCTGTCAATATATATATATATATATATATATATAAATATATATATATATATATAAATATATATTCAAAAAATAATAATAAATAAATAATAATAATAATAAAAAATAATTAAAAAAAACAAGTATTATTTATAAAGGGGATGCTTGCTATTGAAATGAAGTAGACTATTTAATACCATGATGATGTTATCCATGTATTTCTAGGGCAAAACAAAACCCCAATAGATTTGACTTTAATCGTTCATTCCCCTAAAAAAATAAAAAAAAAAAAAAAAAAAAAAAAAAAAAGTACCACGGATCCTAAGCAGAACGCATGCTAAAGACTGAAAGCAAACAGTTGCGTGTTGAATAAAAGTTACTAAGTAAGACTGTTGGCTATATCTTTAGCAGACAGTCTTTTACCCTCAATGACAGCGAAAGGACCGTGAAAGCCAGCCCTCTTCCCTTCCCTCCTCGCCTTCTCTACTATCGGCCACAGAAGGGTCCTTGCATCCTTGTCTTTCTGCGAGAGATCCTCGAATATCTCAATCTTCTTCTCCCTGAGCAAGTCTGAGGTTTTGGCGTCTTTCCAAACTGTGTCCCGCTGGGAACGCGACAAGAACAGGACAATTATGCGATGGGAGGATTTTTCCGCAGCAGAACGAGGCCCCAAACGATTAGCGATGTCCACTCCATGGTGCAGATCAGCAGCGATGCTCGGGGAAACCTGGCTAAAGAGGTCGATGATAATCTGCTTCACGTTCTCTCCTGATTTCTCCGCAATACCAGCGACACGCAGATTCCACCTTCTCTTGTATCGCATCCGAGTCGTTACACCGATCACGAAGTTCGACGTTTTCTTTCTCCAGATTTCCGAACTTTCTTTTGCAATTCCACAGATTTTTCATTCAGACACTTAACCTGTTCTCCTTGGAATTCGAGAGAGCTGATTATCTGTTTATTAGTGTTCGAGTTCTCAATGACCGTCTTTTCCACTCCTTGAATTCGGTGCAAAGTTCTCTTCGTGCATGGCTTCCATTCTCTGCATGAATCTCATTAGCATGGTATCACTCACCACCGGACAATCACAACTCGGTTTGCTTTTTTTGGCAGGATTGGGTTCAGATGTATCGGGTAAAGGCACGGAACCACCAGATTGTCCATCAACTGTCTCCATGTCAGTGCTTAGATTTCTTCTTGCATAAGTGTGCATTGCAAGATGAGTTTCTTCTTTTTCTTCCATATTTCAAGCCAGCGCAGCAGTTGTAAGCACGTGCGTTGATAACTAACTAGCTATAAAATGCGTCTGCAAAGCTAAACAAACAGAAAAAAAGCTGTTAAAGTGCGGCTATCCTAATTTATTTCTGAACATAATAAGTTTAAAGATAAAACCGGGATTTGAGCAAAGGTTTATAAGAGCTACAGCAAAAACGTCTTCTCACGACGCCATCTTGGCCTCGCCCCCAAGTGCCAAGGCTCTCCGTTAGACGGGCTCTGGCAGAACAATCACCGGTGATCACCCCGAGATGCATGCCGGTTAGAAATGTGTCCGAGATCGGTCCGCCTAGCTCTGATTGTCATGCCGACGTATGTCAAAAAAACTCTCGCGAGCGCAAGGCGCACCTGTCAGATTCTGCGGTCGCGCGCAGTTGCTCTCATAGTTATGTATATAAAAGGTGTGTTCGACACGGTTCGACATCGGCTGCGGCTGGATGCAACCGATCGGTGAGAGTAGCCGCGTGCAGGCGGGGTGGAGCGGACAATTTCTGGTTCCCGTATTGACCGCTCACGTGGTGTTTGCATCATGCTTTACCACAGCTTAAGTGAAATAAATGCAACATTTGCCAAATAAACAGATATTTCAGATATTTAAGACCCATTTCATTCAATTCATTCATTTTCATTCACATTTTCATTCATTCTTTATTTCATTTTGAATAAAGTTCAAAATAAGCCTATAATCAATGACATGGAGTCAACATTTTTTAATCAGTTTTATTTTGATAAATATGATAAACATGACACAATATAACATCGCAACTGTTTACTGTTATAAAAAAACTGATTTGTGATAGTGATGTGTCGTTCATGAACGATTCGTTCATTTTGAACGAATCCTTAATATGACTCGGGACTACCGAGTTGTCTCGGGAGTGATTCGTTCATTTTGTGTTACCCGCGCATGCGCATTGTGCACCATATGGATTCTGAATCTGTACTGGAAACAGAAATGATTAGTTCATCTCTCGAGTCTAAAGTTCGGGTTCGGGGCGAGTCCGAGTCTTTCGTTCTTCCTGTTAGTCCCATAGAGCCTATGCTGTCAGTACCGGAAAGAGAAATGATTAGTTCATCTCTCGAGTTCGGGTTCGGCGGGTCAGAGTCTTCGTTCTTCCTGTCAGTCCATTGAGCCTATGCTGTCAGACCACCGGAAAGAGGAATGATTAGTTCATTTGAGTCTTCGGGTTTGAGTCCTTCGTTCTTTAGTCACGTGAATTGTCACCGTATTGAATAGCCTAATTCACAAACTAATTCACAAACTTTTTACAAACAAGCACGTAGATGATGTATAATATAATAGTAGTTAATTAATGTATAATATATAATAAAACACACCACAGATGCATTATATAGAAAAGAGACGGCCAGGGACAATAATAAGGAATAATAGAACTTTTGTTTATAATGTTTATTGAACATATTTTGTATTTTAATGCCTATATAACACAATATACATTCAGACGCAGACAATACGAATGTTGCGTTTGATGCGAGAGTGGTCACGTGAGAAAAGAACGCAAAGGACTCAAACCCGAAGACTCAAATGAACTAATCATTCCCCTTTACGGTACTGATAGCATAGACTTAATGGGACTGATAGGAAGAACGAAGACTCGGACCCGGCCGAACCCGAACTCGAGAGATGAACTAATCATTTCTCATTCCGGTGCTGACAGTATAGACTCTATGGGACTGACAGGAAGAACGAAAGACTTGGACCCGGCTCGAACCCCGAACTCGAGAGATGAACTAATCTTTACTCTTTCCGGTCCTGCTATATCGCACATGGCACGGCCCACAGACAGCACAGATCAGAGTTAGACACTGACGAGTCAACAGCTAACGTCTCGAGACATGAGAGGAGGAGAACAAACCTGATAAATATGAAGTTGCAAAGGAAAGAACGTCTCGGATCAGGAGGTGAGGTGAACTATAACAGGGTCAGACTGCAATAGCTTGAACTTGAGACCCAGCAACTAATTAATATACAGTTATATCCATTGCTTAATTTGGCTTTGGCTGCATTACCCTATAGTTATTTATGTTATTTTTACAAATGTAATCAATATTTTCGTTAGTACTAGATGTTTTGGGATATTTAAAATGACATTTTAATTATAGAATGATGAAATGAACGAAATGACTCTATAAAAGATTCGTTCATTTTGCTGAACGAGACTCAAAGATCCGAGTCACTAAAATGATCCGTAACTTCCCACCACTAATTTGTGAGCTTTAGTGGAGCAAAATGTGTGAGAATAAACACGAAACGCACGTGATCGTTGTCATGCGGTGAATCCAGCGAATCGTGAAACAGCTGTGACATCATCAGAGCTTGTGCAGCCCGGTGCAGTCGCTCTTGAGAAGCTGCGCTGACTGAGTCCTCCGGCTACTCTCGTATCGCTCTCGCGGTACTTTGATAGCATACATCACAGTCACGTGGAGTCAGCGCTGCATCAAGTTCGGACAAAATTTCTAACCGGCATGCACTGTTTCAAGTCAGCCGCCGATCGGTCTGCGCAGAGCTGCATGAAGTCGAACAAGCCTAAAGGCTAGATGTGTTACGGCGGAGTTTCCATCGTCATCACTGGCGGCCATCTTGTCACAGGTAAGCTGATGTAAGATGAGTGGTCAACACGAACACAAATACTCTTATCTCGTTGAAATCTTGACGGATTTACAAACGGTTTGGTTTCTTACAAACGTTATTAACGAGGCTATAATTATCTGGATGATTATTTATTTATTGAGAATGAGGACATGCGTCACGGTAGCTTGCTGTCACGTGACGAATTGAGGCCGTCCACCATTTTGGGAGGACACGCTATTGGTTGCCAGGGGCAACGCCTTCAGAACTTCACAGAGGCGTGACTAAATATGTCAGAAATAGCGAGAGAGAGAGAGACAGCACAGCGCAGTATTTGTTTACATTTTAGCGATACACGGCAGTGTCTTTGAAAGATATGGAGAAGGAAGAGAAATGAAAGTGGTTCTATCGTGTTTATAACAATGCTAGCCAGCTTTATTTAGAGAAACTGCTTGTGGATAAACTGACAGCAGCACCAGTGAGCAAAGCATGATTTTAAAAGCACATTTCAGCACAGTTCGCCTTTTATTTAACACAAACAAACGAAATGAATACTCTGTTATTCAACTAGAGTTTTTTAATTTGTTATAGATATAGCCTATCTGTACCGCGAAATGTTTTAAAAAGAGACCTTTTTAATGACGTAGGATTCGCATTGACAGGGTAATGTCCTATCTGTCCGCTTGACGTTGCATGGCAGGTGCAAATGCACGTATCTGATTTATTTCCACATATGAATGAAGCCTGAAATATCGAGTTTGACTGAATTCTCGCAGTTTAACGTTACAGGTTTGGGGGTTTCTCTTGCTTCCAGTCACAGCAGAATTGTTCATAAGCTTCTAAAGTTAATGACTTAAATCTTCTGAACTCTTGCATTGTGTAGCAGTAACGTTAAGCACTTACCATAAACCAGGTGCTTGATTATTTCAGGGTGTGTGAAAGGTGGTAACTTAGTGCTTCGGGTCTTTCGTCCATTCTGTAGCAGGTCGTATGGGTCCACACTGTATGTTGATGTCAAGTTTCTCTAAATAACGCTGCTTAGTGTTGTTATGTAGTCTCTCCCGATAGAGACCCTTTCCTTTTGCTTAATTTATTCCCAACAAAGTGTGCCTTATCGCAAAAATACAAATAAATATCAAGCTGCACTACTTCTCTGACGCTATTTCTCTCAGTCTCACGGTCGAAGTAACCATGACAACGGATAGCGTGTTCCCCCAAAATGGCGGATCCTTCCCACAATGCACCGCGGAGTTAAACGCGTGACGTCACCTCCTCATTCTCAATACACTTATTATTCATAAGTATTCTGTGTCATAGCTACATCTCTGACGTTTATAACAAACCAAACCGTTTGAAAATCGGTAGAAAATTGAGCAAGTTATGGTGATTTTAAAAAGTACATGCACCATTAACACAATGTTACGAGTGACCGAGCTGCCTGTGACAAGATGGCCGCCAGGTGCTGACGTCGACCTCCATTGGCCAGCAGCGCGGACGACACAACTAGCCTTTATATACATATCTATGGTTGCTCTCCACCGACTGCGCTGATCAAAAGCATGATGGGAAACGACTTGCTGACGACACAGCTTCATGCTCATTGGTTTAAACAACCGTGATGTATTTTTCTCTTTTAACATGTTTGATTTTAAAACTCTGCATCATGTTTTATGGGTATACTTATTTCTTATGGGTGAATAAACTCTCTGACAGAGCTATATGGGTTATTATGTGATGTCATTTTTATTAAAACAATAAATAAAAACACATGTCTGTATTAAAGAAAAAAATATTGATAAATTTACTTTTAAATTAAACTGTGTGTTATCATAAATATTCGGCTGACCTCTAATTATAATCAATGAAGATAACTACATATCAAGCTCATTAGATTTAATTAGGAGGAAATAATTAATAAACATATATCTTAGAAATGTTAGATACAAGATCTGCATAGATTATAGTCCTTAAAGTGTAACTAAACCCCTGGTCAAAGCCTGACTCCACCCACTGGCAAAATTTGAAAAATGCTAAAAAAGTGGGCAGACCCCAGCGGAGACAGAGGGGACGAGCCAAGGGCGGGGCTGAGCGGGGAGCGTGCACATGAGACCCGCAGTGACGGATTAATTGACAGCTGTAGTGGTGGGAAGTTCGGATCATTTTACTGACTCGGATCTTTGAGTCTCGTTCAGCAAAATGAACGAATCTTTTATCGAATCATTTCGTTCATTTCATCATTATATAATTAAAATGTCATGTTAAATATTCCAAAACATCTAGTAGGCTACTTACGAAAATCTTGATTACATTTACCGGATGTGTGTCTTGGTGTAACTTCCTTCCGGAATTGACGCGGATCACTCGCGGCTCGTGGAAAAAATAGACTAGACGCCGAAACTGGCGCTTTCACGGCGCCGGCCGGCTGCGCCTCGCCACGGCGCTCCGCGTCTGGTGTGAACGACACCATAACATGGGCGCCGAAAGGAAGCGGCCGTGCGATATAGCACAGCAGTACTGGAAAGAATAAAGATTAGTTCATCTCTCGAGTCTCAAGTTCGACCGGGTCCGAGTCTTTCGTTCTTCCGGTCAGTCCCGTATAGTCTATGCTGTCAGCACCGGAAAGAGAAATGATTAGTCCATCTTTCAAGTTCAGGTTCTCATGATGCTATCCTGATCGTTTTCAATACTCATAAATCCAACTCCTGACTCGCTAGAGTAGTTTTGACGGAACCAGATGCTTTTATACCAGGGTCTGCCAAGGGCGTGGTGAGCTCGCACCAAGGGCGTGACAGAGTAGTGTCAGAGAGTTCGCTACGTCAGAGAGTACCCCTGCTGCAGGAGCTTTCCGTTTAACCTGAAGAGGGCAGCACTCAGACGTTTTTACACCATATATTTGAAAATTAAAAGACTTTATTGCCAATTGTCAAAAAATGTACTCGAATCAATGAACAGCATTTATGAAGCTCCATTCTTACAGATCATTAACTAAAAAAAGTTGGTTAAGTGTTTAGTTACTCTTTAAAGGGACACCAGGCAGGAATGCTGTTTTTGTCAAACAGCGACCCCTAGAGTAACTGTGGAGTACTTGTTTTTAACGTTACTGTGGTAAATACCACTCACGGAGGGCATGACGTGTTACATAGTATACAGTACATTATGTTTAATTTGTCGTTTAATGAGATCTAATATATGTTGTTAGTGGTGAGAATTTTCACGTGATTAAAAACATATCCCCATGAACTTTAATGCTCCAGAGGAAGAACTTTTGCCATGTGTGTCACAGGTTCTGGGTACTAATCCCAACTAATAGAGGGAATGCGCGTGACGTCACCTCCGGCCGGAGTGCTGCAGTTTCTCACAGTGAGTGGCAAAAAGACTGAGCGGCTGTATATGTGTTCAGCGTGAATGCCGCGAAAACAAACACAACACATATAAAGTGGGAAAGAGCTTTGCGATTGACTGTAAAACTAGATTTGACAAAAAATCGGAAGTATATTTTTACAGACTGCGATAGAAAGAGGAGCTAATGGATCACTGCAATTCACAGAAACAACTGGACTCCAGTCAGCGAAAGGTGGATTTGCAGTTATCATTTTGTGTCAATATGCTGAATTTAGCTGTAAAACCATACCCATATATTTTGTATTGTTATATATATTAACAACTCATCAATTAAAAAAGTATCATTCCATATTCTGCATTATTGGATGTTTTTTGGATCTATGGATCACAATCTTTAGTAAGTTGTAAGGAACACTATATTGAGTCCAACATATAATTTAAATTGATAAAATTGTTCGTTTTAGTCGCATTTTCGCAGTTTCCCCTATTAAATCCAGTCACGCAGCAGATCTTTTGCCACTCGGTCAGGCTGAGAGGGGGTTGTTCCGGCGGGAAAGTCGCGTGTATGCATTCCCTCTATTGTATAGTTTATTTTCCTCATCAAAACCGATTGTTTATTAGTGTTTATTCATATTTATTGTTATTTCAAGCAGGGATGTTTTTTGTGCATTGGATTTTGTGATTTCACCGTAATGAGTCTCTCAGTCCCCGCAACGGATTGGGCGCGTGTTCGTTTGAAGACAGTGCACGTCACAACAGACCACTGAATCACTGAAACTGATCGCAGCGGCAACGATCACTTTGGTCACTTGATTTCAAAAACAACACATTTCAGATCGCCTCTTATTTAACATACAAACTAAATGAATGCTCTAGAGTTACCTGGAGATGTTTTATTTGTTTGTAATGGTACATCCGTGCTGCGAGATGTTTCAACTCCTCGCTCGGTCAGTCTGCTGTTTCCTCTTTCTCTGTTCCTCCAACAATGCTTTCCTAGCTTTCTATATCTTATATGCCGGCTCTGCCATGACGATAGTGTGACAAACTCCATCTCTCTACCTTGTTCCTGGATATGTACAGTGTTGCTGCAAAGGAATATGTTACATCGCGAGAGCTGATATCACGCGATACTTCCTGATGCTGAGGCCGGCGGCTCGCCGCACTCGAGGTTGCAAGTGAGATTTTTCCGCTCACAGGCACCAGGGGGGTCGAGACTAGGGTTGCCAACCGTTCCGTATAATACGGAATCGTTCCATATTTGTCACATAAAAGTCTTGTTCCGTATTGAACTGATACGGAACGCACTTTGTTCCGTATTTTTGAGAATCAGTTCAGTGCAAATCCATGACAGACAAGACACATCTTCTAATATATCTCAGACAGAATATGAATGAAAACCTCACCAGTTGAGCCACTCGTGATAGACTAGTTTTACCGCAAATTAGTTAAAATATCCTCTAATCTAGAGCGATCTTGCCTGCGAGCTTGAGCTCGAGTTTATAACGGCGTGGACGCAAAACCAGGACTGGAGTCAAAGCACATTCCTCTCTGCACTCTAAGCGTTCTGTTATCACTCTGATTCCGTCCACTACGGGTTTTCCAGTTTCACTCACAGGAAAAACTGCTCCGCGTTCAATTGAAGATATTTAGTTTACTGACTGCTCCCCCGCAAGATTTTTTTTTTTTACATTTTAAGTTTAAATGCATCAGTCTCATGTTCTTTGAGAGATCAAAATTAAGAGCTTCAACCCATGAACTGTTCGTTAAACCAAGATAAAGCATTGATTTGTACTAGGACAATAAAGAGGGCTCCTCAAACATCTTTATTATGAGTCACAGTCTACATTACATTATCAATCGTGTTTTAGGATGCCAAACAATTATTATAATGATGTAATAATGATTTATATAATTATTCCTATGACGTAAAATTCATATAGCCTATATAGGCCACTATGTAAATGAAAATGAATATTTCAAAAGTCTATTTTAATCAACATTACACTATAATATTTGAAAATTAAAATACTTTTGTCCTATTTCTACACTTACGAGAAATAAACCCTTGAGCTTTTATTTAGGAGAAAACAGATAGGCTAGCCATGCTGATCCCGTGATTAATTAAACAACAACAAAAAATAGCCTCATGATAGCCTTCATATAGCTAGAATATGTGGTACAGTCATTGATTAGGCATACTTTGCTATTCTATAAATTTATTAATTTATTAATATATGCCTAATAAGTGATTATAATATGCTATAATATATGAATTCCAGGGGTCATTAATCCCCCCCCCCCCGTTCCTTTTCCGAAATCAGAAAGTTGGCAACCCTAGTCCGAGACGCCCCCCATTCAACCCGTAAGAAGTCATATAACCATTTAAATAACTCTGAAGCTGTTAAATTGAGCTAAAATAACTGCATAGTGTCCCTTTAAATTTGAAATATTTTGCAGCGTTCATGCTGAAGGTTGTGTTTGTTCATATCAGTCTTATCTGTTTGAATGATGATTTCATCCAGCTGATATTTCTCCATAGGATCATGTTGACTGAAACGCAGAGTGTTCTGTTTGTTTTTGCAGTTGATTTTTAAGTATGATCTGGTGAAGTATGATCTGATCAGAGATGAGCCTGCGAGAGACCACAATGGATTCTGCCAGCATGTTCAGAAAGGTGAGAGCATCAGAAACGTTCTGAAGAAAGATTCAGCCCAGCCAGTGTAATTTACTGACAAAACCTTATTTTAGCTTTTTACACCTTTGGTTTGGAAGTCTGCACAAGCTTTAAACTGAAGCTTGAACTTTAACTATGCCAAGATCATTTGACCCAAGCCTATTGCTGGTAAATCTTAAGACCAAACATGCCAAACCTGACCCAAACTTCAAAACTGCTTTCTCACAACACATAACCTTTCACAATATTTCAGGATTACATGCAACAGTCAATATAGAAAAATTAAGAAGAAAAAAAAACAACAACCCCAGCAGTTCATGACAGGAACTGCCTCAGCACACGAACAAAAGAGAAAAACACATACTTGCCAGCAGTATTAATCTTTCCTGGGTTACCAACAGGTGTAATTTAACAGTCACATAAATCTCTCTTGGAACTTGTCTTCAAAACAGAGTTTGCAGAAATTATTGCCAACTGTTCACACAAACTTCTCCTTATCAATGTGAAGGAATGAAGAGTTGTGAAGGAAGAGAACTGCATTGACAGCTGATGGTTTCAGTCGCTTTGGATAAAATCTGTAAAAACGCCTGCTAAATGAGTAAAATGTAAATGGTTTCAGCATATGATTCAGTGAGAGAGGTCCGTGTTGTTCTGATAATTGCAGAACAATGGTAAATGTGAACGCACCTTAATGCCTTTCCAAATCATGTCCATTCAATTGAATTTGCCCAAACAGAGTCCAGTCTACTTGTAGAAACATATCAGAGATGCAGCTGAGCTAAATTGCAGGTGTTCGGATCAGAATATCTCTTGTCAGTGATATTTCAGTTTTAAGACCGAACCTTTTTTAATAACGTAAAAGCTGTAAAGTTATCAAAGAGTCTCCAGGGCTGGTTTGAGAAAATATTTTATTTTATTTTTTAAAAAAGCATGGTTATTTTGCATTGTTGACTGGCTAACTAGGCATGATCATATGAAATATGTTTAATAATTCTGTAAATAAACACACGATGACTTGAATTTTCAATTGTTCAATTGTTGCTGTTTTCTGCTAATGTGGTGTTTGTATGTTGATAATCAGGTGAGACGGGGCTGCTGCTGTCGAAGATCTGCAGTCAGAGTCCGTTCTTCGGATACGCTGGAAACAAACAGCTGACTGAGAAGAAGATCCTGCGAAACGTGTTTGTCAAAGGAGACGCTTACTTCAACACTGGAGACCTGATGGCTGAGGACGAGGACAACTTCATCTGCTTCAAAGACAGAGTGGGAGACACTTTCAGGTAAGTTACAGCGGAGCACATGACCTGTGCTCACCATGATGAAATGTGTGATCAAGCATGTATGCATTAGCCTGACTTCGTCATACTCATATTCTAATGAGAATATGAGTCTGATAACGCTCCATTAAGCTTTGATTATGAGGCGTGTTCGTAACTCGAACCAGGAAAAAACAACAACTCTGCACTCAATTGGATAGTCGGTAGACCTACAACCAATCAGAGCAACGCAGTAAGTCAACTCCTTTTCATAGCGCAGTTTTCAACTACAGAACTTACTTATTTTAGAAGTTAAATAACGAGTGTTACTTCTTTTACTTACTTCTCCATGAGTGTGACCAAAGGAGAAACCACAACAACCACAGGCTTTTCATTACGTCCCATCTTCTAGTGACCATCGGAGCCAGCTGATAAGTTACACTTTTCCCGAATCATGTGGGAAGGACGACAAAATATCTTTCCGATCGACAAATGCCTTGATTGCAGTTCTCTGTTTGTCTATTAAAATTAATGCGCTGTCGATTTATTTTACAACAGACAGCTGCAGTCATCTCTGAGGGAAATCAGTTAGCGCTCATTGATAACGTCATTGATTACTTGCTGATCAATCTGTCCATCATCGTATGAAGCCCGCCCTGGCAATTTGATTGGCCCGATGATTTCTGAACCGATCATAATTACTCCTCAATGGATTCGAGTCCAGACCGAAGAACTTCCCGTCCAAAAAATGTTGTGGGCGGAGTTCGGGCTGGCATCCAGGCTATGTATGCATATGAGCATGCATGGTCTAATTGATGAAATTAAACTAAACAATTTTGCACGCTGCCATTGTTTGCAGATGGAAGGGTGAAAATGTTGCGACTACCGAGGTGACAGAGATACTGGGACTGGTAGATTTTATTCAGGAAGTCAATGTGTATGGAGTCCAGGTGCCAGGTACTGTAGACTTCACATGAGCCAAAAACTCTTATTTTAGCTATTACATGTTTAATATACTTGAATACTATAGCTCTTTTGTTAAAATGCTTTGTATGATTGATAAAAAAAAACATTCTTTTGGAATCAGTATATAAATATTGCAATTAAATAAATATTTTAAATATTTTTTTAACTATATTACTCAGCCATACTGAAAGATTTGAATGTTAATGTCTTGTTTGTACATTATTTTTTATAAGCTTTGACTCTGTTTAATCTGAAAATATTTTATTGGAAGATAAAAAGTATCTGGGTTTCTGTGTGCAGGAAATGAGGGCCGTGCTGGAATGGCTGCAGTGATTGTGAAGCCCGAGTGCACGTTTGATGGAGAGAAACTGTTCAATTTTGTCCTCAAAGAGCTGCCATCATATGCTAGACCTCTCTTCATTCGACTGCAGGTACAAAACAAACAATAACGTGTATGTGTTTTTTTTTTTGTTTGTTTGTTTTTTGAAAAATTGAAAATGCAGAAAGTTTTGTGTGATGGGTGGATTTAGGGGTAGGGTTAGTGTTAGGGGAGAAACTATACAGTTTGTACAGTATAAAAAAACATTGTCTATTGAGTGTTCCCACAAAGATAAGTAAACCGTAAGTGTGTGTGAGTTTGACTGTGTGTGAGTGTGACTGCCTGAGTGTGACTGTCTAAGTGTTTGAGTCTGAGTGTCTGAGTCTGTGTGTCTGAGTGTGTGAGTCTGACTGTAGCTGCGTTTCCATTATCCTTCAATTTGCGCAAATTGAAATTGCGAATGAAAATACGCTCAATGGAAACAAGTCAATTTCGCGAAACTCCCGTTTATCGCAAAAAAGTTTTACGCTTGCATGAGTAGGTTTTTCAGGCAATTCGAAAAGGATTTTTCGCAAAACTGCAATGGAAACGGGTTTTGCGCATTTACAGTCACCTGACTTAGAAGACGGAATGTGTTTTAGGTCCGTGTCCGCAAATAATAATAATAAATATATAAATATAGCTGCGAGCAGCGATTGCGGGCCCAAGCCGGTGGCACGCAACCCCGGTGCCTAAAGGCACCGGGATGGCGGTACCGCCGGCTTTGGCCCTCCATCGCTGCTCGCAGCTATATTTATATATATATATATATATATATATATATATATATATATATATATATATATATAAAAGCCGGTGGCACCCGCCACCTTGGTGCCTTTAGGGTTATTCTGCACGACGTGCAAAAACGTAACCCCTGCTTTGGAATACATACTAGTATGTATTCCACAATTGGAATACATACTAACATACTAGTCAGAACTGAATAGTTGATATCTGAATGACAGATCACCATAGAAGTCACTGGAAAAATGTGACTAGTAACAAAAGAATAGTTACTAGTCACCATTGAAATAAGTACTAGTGTCTAATGAATAAGTACTAGTATCTATTTAATAGGTACTAGCATCTAATGAATAAGTACTAGTAACTAATTAATAAGCATTGGTATGTAATGAATAAGGACTAGCATCTAATGAATAAGTACTAGTATCTAATAAATAAGGACTAGTGTCTAATGAATAAGTACTAGTATCTTTAAAAGGTACTAGTACCTAAAGAATAAACACTAGTATCTAAAGAAAAGGCACTAGTATCTAAAGAATAAGCACTAGTAGCTAATGAATAAGTACTAGTACTTAATGGAATAGATACTAGTATCTAAAAATAAGTACTAGTAGCATGAAAATAGAGACTAGTAGGTTAAAATGATTAAATGTTAAAACGGCTTGCCATACTCTATTGTCGTTTCGACTAGTCACAATTACGTTACAGATATCTTAAATGATAATACAAACTATCCAAAATGTAATTACGACTAGAAAGACGTTGTTGATATCTACAATGTTAATTACGAATAGTCAAACTTAGCTTTTAAATGTTAAAGGGCTTGCCATACAGAAGTGTAGGCTCAGAGAGACACTCAACATTTTCAAACCAAAATATCTGACTTTCTGTGGGTCCTAGCTCATGAGTGTAAATTAGAAAGTTGTCCGGCTTGAGGAGAATATATGAATATATGAAACGATGAGATCAACATGTGTACTGAGTTTCATATTATTACATGCAAGCGTGTTTGATTTATGGACCAAGTTTTGGACCCCGTTCCAGGGGGCGCTGTCTAGCCCCCTTGCCACACCCGGGTACCATCTTCAGCCCGGCTCTGATGGCTGTGGGATCTGACCTGTGTGCAAAGTTTCAAGAGTTTTCAAACCCATTAAGGGCCCCAAAAGCCGCTAAGAGACTCAAAATCATCAAAAAAAAGGAATGTTAAAGTTTGATGCGTTGCTATGGCAACATTATCTTAGATATTGAATAATGCTTTCACAGCTCTTCATCTGGCGTGTGTTTACATTATACAGATGAAGTTTGAAGCAAATCGGGTAAAAGTAAGAGTGTGATTTCAAAGCATTTTGAAAGTGAAACACTTTCTGCTGCCAGTTGGTGGCGCTATATATTTGACTCACAATAGTCACATCCATGTGATCGGCCTCTTACAACGAACACACTGCTGAAGTTTCATCAAGATCAGTTAATGTATGCAGAAGTTTTAACACACTTCCTTTTTGATTTATGGACCAAGTTAATTTAATTAATACACTAATTATATAAAACTATTGTCAATGCACTACAATTAAACAGGTTATATGCCTTTACTTATAAAAAAATAAAAATAAAAACTTATTTAAAAAATACCAGGCTTAAGAAATGTATTTACTTTAGCAGGCCAGACACACAGTGAAATGATTAAGCCCCCTCCCCCTACACACACACACACACACACACCACACACACACACACAGACTGTGTGACAGGCCTAAGCTCAGAAAGAGCATGATCATATTCAAACTACAATATCTGACTTTCTGTGGGTTTGAGCTTATTATTGTTAATTAGGGCCCAAGCCCTGAAGGGCGCAGAGCCCTATTGTTTTCCTTCCGATTATTATTATTTTTTTTTTTTTTTTATTTTTTTTTTTTTTTTTTCTAGCGACTATTCGGGCACTTTTGGGGCCCTTAACATGCTCGAAAACTCTTGAAACTTTGCACACGGGTCAGAACCCGCGGCCATCAGAGCCGGGCTGAAGCTGGTACCCGGGCGTGGCAGGGCGGCTCGTCAGCGCCCCCTGGAATGGGGTCCGAACACCTGGTCCATAACTCAAACACACTTGCATGTAATAATATGAAACTCGGTACACATGTCGATAGCAGAATTTCATCTATACCTCGCGTTCTTACTTTTTACCCCAGCCCAACAGGAAGTCGGCTATTGAGGTTTTTTTGTAAAACACACGCAATGAACTTTTAAATACTCCTCCTAGAGCTCTGATCCAAATTCGACGAAACTCGGTCAGCGTGAAGTCAAGACATTGAGGATGAAAGTTTGTGTGGGGATTTTTGATATCTCGAACGGTTTGGCCGTGGCGAGGAAACGAAATTATGGCGAGAAACGTGAAACAGGAAGTGTGTCATAACTTCAGCATACATTAACTGATCTGGATGAAACTTCAGCAGTGCGTTCGCTGAAGAGGACGATCACATGGATGTGACTATTGTGAGTCAAAGTTATAGCGCCACCAACTGGCAGCAGGAAGTGTGTCACTTTCAAAATGCTTTGAAATCACCCTCTTATTTTTACCCGATTTGCTTCAAACTTCATCTGTATAATGTAAATACACGGCAGATGAAGACCTATGAATGGATTCTTGATATCTTTGAAACTGTTGCCGTGGCGACGCATCAAACTTTACCATTCTTTTAGGATGCATTCTTTTAGGGATTCGAACATTTGTCCATAAATCAAACACACGTGCATGGATTAATATGAAACTCGGTACACTCATAGATCACATCAGGCCAAACAACTTTCGTGCTCTAAGTTTTACGACAGTTCAAACGGAAGTCGGGAATTATGTTTTTTTTTTTTAAATAAATGTCCTAGAAAAACATCAAATTACAACCCATGCTGTTACCAATCACCACCAAACTCGGTGTGCATGAAGTCAAGACATTGAGGATGCTAAATTCCGGACGGATTTGTGATATCTCGAACGGTTTGGCCGTGGCGGATTTTTTTGACTAAAAAAGGACACATAAAGTGTGTTATAACTTGGTTAGTTTTACTGACAGTTACAAAACTTGCCGTGTATATTGTTCTATTCAAGCCAAACAACTTTCTAATTAACAATAATAAGCTCAAACCCACAGAAAGTCAGATATTGTAGTTTGAATATGATCATGCTCTTTCTGAGCTTAGGCCTGTCACACGTCTGTGTGTGTGTGTGTGTGTGTGTGTGTGTGTGTGTGTGTGTGTGTGTGTGTGTGTGTGTGTGCACTTGTTTTTATATACCGGTGTGGACTTGAACCTGACTGCACACCAAACCCATGGGGACCACTTGGGCAGTGGGGACCTGAGCCCAGGTCCCCACAGGCACATCCATTGCAAATGATAGAAATGGCCATTTTAGCATGTTTGGCAGTATAACCCTAAAAATGCCACAAGTCCTCACGGGGTAGGTTTCACAGACAAAAAGTGTTTGTGTGTATAAACTGTGTTTCAGAGTGCGCCCTCTATGGTCAATACCGGAACTACTGTGTGTGTGTTTTTTAAAGGGATACTTCACCCAAAAATGAACCTTCTGTCATCATTTACTCATCCTTAAGTAGTTACAAAACTGTATACATTTCTTTGTTCTACTGAATACAAAGTAAAATATGTGGAAGAATGTTAGTAACCCATTTTTTTATTTTATTTTTAACTATTGTTCACTTGATTAACCCATTTAATTCCACCAGTCACAATTTTGACCACAATTTCTGCTCACATTTAAAGTGTGGTAATATAAAGCAACTCTTATTATGAAGCACATGTTCATTTATAATGCAAATGTAAGATATGCATGAGATCAGTGCAGGCCTAACATGATTGAGTATTTTGGTCACCTGACCACACACTTTTGTTTTCTGGTACTGCCATCTTAACACGATGACATCAAAGCTTAGAAATGACAGGTTTATTGTAAGTTAATTTTTTTTATAGCTCATTCATTTTTTTCCCCACACATCATTATGAAAGGGTTATCTACATTTTGAAATTAGATCAATAGTCTATAGTCAGTATGTCCCCTACAGTAGCCTGTATGTCTTTCTGTTATCCTTATGAACTCTCTTTCAGACTGACCTTAAGTCAAGTTTTGGATTTACTTGACCTTGGTGATCCAGGGTGATCTGTCTGTCTGTCTGTCTGTCTATGTCTGTCTGTCTATCTAGTCTCATCCCAATTCGTCATATAACTGACGACTTGGGACGTCTTTTGACCATACGTCAATATACGACTTTTAGGGCCCCCTTAAACGTCGGTAGATGACGTTATCAGATCCTAACTCTATCCCAGACCTAAACCTAACCCTAAACCCAACCCGTCACCTAACTGACATTAAAGGTAAAGCGTCAGTTGTATGACGGCCCGGGATCGTCATCTACCGACGTTTAAGGTATCTATCTATCTATCCGTCCGCCCGCCCGCCCGTCCGTCCGTCCGTCCGTCTGTCTGTCTGTCTATCTATCTATCTATCTATCTATCTATCTATCTATCTATCTATCCGTCCTTATCTATCCGTCTATCCATCTATCTATCCGTCTATCTATCATCTGTCTGCCTGCTTGCCTGCCTATCTGCCTGCCTGCCTGTCTGTCTGTCTGTCTGTCTGTCTGTCTGTCCTATTTATTGTGGTATTGTACTATTTATTTCAGTTTATAATTACGTTTATAATAATTACCTTGAAATTTCCTATAACTTTTGTAATTTTATTTGATTGTGCCATAATGCTTTTTTTTTCTGCATAGGAATTGTATTTTTTCCTTTCCTGAAACTGAGCCAGACAATGTTGTTGTTTTTTTTTTAATGGAATCAACTTTTTTTAACCAAGTCTTTAAACTAATTGCTCCATTTGACATTTTGTCAATGCATTGACACCATAGTCCTAGACAAAGAATAATTGATTTATTTCAGTAATTCAAATCAAATTGTGGAACTCGGTGTGTTAAATAAATTCAATGCACACAGACTGAAGTCTTTGGTTGTTTTACAGTTTTTCTCAGTCACTTTGGTGCATTTCTCAAATCATCCTTAATATTTGCAAAGTAGCCTAGTATGTGCATTCTCAAAACAATTCATAGCTACAAACAGCACCACACATTGGGTTACCTGCAAAAGCCTTTAACTTACTCAAAATCTTTAGTTCATCTCTCAAAAGTAAGTATTTATGTCAATGAACATATCAGTGCCACATCAAGCAGAAGAAGCAGCAGTAAAAAAACAACCTGAAAGACCTATACCCAACTACAAGAAAGCTCACAGGCAAATTCAGACACGCACGGGCTAACAGTAAACGCTCACATGATGTACTCATATTCAAGGAAGACCAGGTGAAGAGATGGACTGAACACTTCAGAGACCTGCTCAACAGGCAGCCTCCTCAACTGACCGATATTACAATAGCCCCAAACCCATTGGAGATTAACTGCAATCCCCTCACCAAGATGGAAATTAGAAAAGCCATTAAGGCCTTGAAAGGAGGAAAAGCAGAGGGACCAGACAGGATTCCAGCAGACGCTCTTAAAGCAGACACTGAAAACCTCCACCAACATGCTTCAACATCTCATGAAAACCATCTGGAAGGAAGAAAATGTCCCAGCTGACTGGAGAGATGGCCACATCGTGAAAATCCCCAATAAAGGAGACAGCAGTGCAAAAACTACAGATGAATAAATAATGCTCCTCTCAACACCTGGGAAGGTGCTCAACCATATTCTGCTCAAGAGGCTCCAGAAGGGGGTCGATGAGAAACTGAGGGAAAACCAGGCTGGCTTCAGGGACAAAAGATGAATTTCATAGATTTTGAAAAAGCCTTTAATAGTGTGGATAGGGAAAGTCTGTGGAAACTGATGGCTCATCGTGGGATCCCAGCAAAGATCATTAACATCATAAGGAGCACCTACCAAAGGGATGAGACGTCAACTCCTCCTCTGTATATCAGAGGCATTTGAGGTCTTGATTGGGTGATGAAAGAAACAACCAACAATCGATGAACCGGCATACAGTGGAGCTTGACTCAGCAGCTAGAAGATCTCGATTTTGCTGATGATCTGGCATAACTGGCTCCAGGGATGTGAACAGACAATTTGAGGGGCAGGGGCTCAAGTGAAAAAAAGGGCACTTCTCATAATTACGTTTTTTTAAACAATATATATATATATATATATATATATATATATATATATATATATATATATATACGGTTAGTTCGAATCCTTGATTCTGATTGGTCAAGAGCTGTGCTTTATTCACGATAAAACACGGCTCCGACCGCTTCACCCAACGGTTCTATTGATCGCTGCAACACTGCGTTTCTATGTTGTTTTTATTTGAGCTTTCATGCATTTTACACATTGGAACGTTGTTGCTGTTCACACTCAGGGACTATTTTTTTCCAGCGGAAGGAAGGCTTTTTGTGATTTTACTTCAAGAAAGTTGCACTAATATTGTTTTTTACTTTAATATTGTGTGGCAACCGTTTTATAAAAGCAATAAGATACTCGAGGCAAGTGCTGTATCGTGAATAAGTAATGGCTGAAGGGGTTACTCCGCTTCGCGTCGTGCCTAACAACGCCCTTCATCCGTTACTTATTCACGATACAGCACAGCCTCTCGTACCTTATTGCTTACATATATATATATATATATATATATATATATATATATATATATATATATATATAACACAACTCTGACTTTTTGAAAAAAAAATTAAAAATTGATTTTATCTTCCTCAAACTCACACAATTGTTTCATTTTCAAAAGAGGTCTACAAAATAATCAGTTCACACAATCAGGTTTATAGAGCAGCAAAGGAAACCATCACAATGTCAGCCCGTTCTCATCCCAAGGCGTCATAGGTGACGCTTTTGACATTGCGTCTAAATTTGACACCCTAACACTACCCCAGACCTAAACCTACCCATACAAGTGGTGCAGGGTAAGCCACAAACATTCATTGCCAAATAAGCTGGCTATTCACAGAGTGCTGTATCCAAGCATGTAAAGCTTGGGTGAACTTCACAAGGAATGGACTGAGGCTGGGGTCAAGGCATCAAGAAGAGCCACCACACACAGACGAATCAAGGAATTTAGCTAAAGTTGTCGTATTCCTCTTGTTAAGCTACCCCTGAACCACAGACAACATCAGAGGCGTCTTACCTGGGCTAAGGAGAAGAAGAACTGGACTGTTGCCCAGTGCTCCAAAGTCCTCTTTTCAGATGAGAGCAAGTTTTGTATTTATTTACTCATAGCCCAAGTTACTTGAAGTCCAGTGTTAAGTTTCCACAGTCTGTGATGATTTGGGGTGCAATGTCATCCGCTGGTGTTGGTCAACAGTGTTTTTTAAAAACCAAAGTCTGCACCCGTTTACCAAGAAATTCTAGAGCACTTCATGCTTCCTTTTGCTGACCAGCTTTTTAAAGCTGGTTTCATTTTCCAGCAGGATTTGGCACCTGCCCACACTGCCAAAAGCACAAAAAGTTGGTTAAATGACCATGATTTTGGTGTGCTTGACTGGCTAGCAAACTCACCAGACCTGAACCCCCATAGAGAATCTATGGGGTATTGTCAAGATGAAAATGAGAAACAAGAGACCAAAAAATGCAGATGAGCTGAAGGCCACAGTCAAAGAAACCTGGGCTTCATTACCACCTCAGCAGTGCCACAGGCTGATCACCTCCATGCCACGCTGTATTGAGGCAGTAATAAAGCAAATGAAAGTAAATGAACATACTGGTTTTTTTTTTTTGTTTTTTTTTTTTGGTCTTATGAAGTATTTTAAGAATTGGTGGGTTTTTGTTAAGTAAGTCTTTGGTTCTTTTAATTGTGATGGTTTTGGCTGAAACGACTACAGTCTGTGTGAATTGAATTCATTTAATACATGCACAAGTTCCACAATTTGAGTTGAATTACCGAAACAAATGAACTTTTCCATAATATTATAATTTGAGATGCACCTGTATATTAGAATATATATATATATATATATATATATATATATATATATATATATATATATATATACATATACATATGTAATGCATTGATTGTTTAATATCCTTACAAATTCATATAGCCTAAACTGTATCTCTGGGAAAATCTGTTCATTTGTTTGTGTCTTTAATTTTTCATTTTTACTTAATACATTTCTTATTCCTTATTCAAATAGGATATCTGACATAATCACTGCTTGACTGCCTGGATCTCATTGCCTCTGTTTTGCATCAGACATAAAGCATAATCCGCTTGCTCATGTAAGGGTCTAAACAAAACACCGCTTACAACAGACTGTCAGAAGGCCCATGGAAATTTCAAGAACTGTGTGTTCATCTGACATATCAAGTCCCCATCACAACCAGGGGGTTGGTTGTGATGGGGACTTGATATTTCAGGTGAACACACAGTTCTTGAAATTTCCATTGGGCCTTCTGACAGTCTGTTGTTTTTATTTATTTTATTTATTTAATAGGCTACAGCACGCATTCCCACAAAAATGTAGAAATAGTAGTAGTGATATCATCATCATTGTGCAGAATATTAATTTTATTAAATGGCATATATTATTAAGATTAACATCACGCAGCTGCGGGCCGCCATTTTAGTTTGTAAAAAGTTTGGTTCGATCCGACTAATTGGAGTGTAGACGCAGACATCACTTACAGCCATTTTGAGATGACAACGACACGTGTGACATCTTCTCCGAAAATTTCCTTTCTACTGGACGTATCATGGACGAAATAAGGTAAGACTGTTTGTTTTACAACATTAATACCATGGGAATTTTTTATTTCTGGGTATTTATAGTTGTACTATGAGGAGGTAGTTAACGTTAGATTGTCAATTAAACAGATTGACGTTAAGTGCGTTGTTTCTAATTAAGGTAACGTTAACTTAAGTTAGCTTTAGGTAGCAAAGATAGTTTTAGGTAACAGGCCTAAGGTTTACTCACAAGCTTGTTGGTTTGCGTCTAAAATTAAGTTCGGTTAGAATGTGCTTGATTATTCTATATAATGTGATTTATAGTTGACGGGAATGCATATCGTCTTCACATAATATAACGTTAGCCTAGTCTACGTTACTATAGGACTATTTGAAAGCATTAACCTAACAGCACTTGTGTTCTGAACTTTAACGTTACCTAAAAACAGATGGAAAATTATATATAAAAAAAATCCTGTTCTATATAATCACAAGTTCAGGCCTGCACTACAGAATTAGCGTGTTAATCAGTCGTCGTATATTTTGTATCCAAAAGACAATAAAATCACGTGTCGACCGAGTACTTATTTTCACTTAATTTGATAGCAAATAGCCGATTTCCAGGTGTAACGTTAACTTTATGTCGCACGTGTAATACCGTGGCCTAAAGCTGATTCAGTGTGGACAGAAAATGTGCTGCCACAACGCTCGGTCTCGGTTCAGTACACATGGTGTTCAAGCATGTGTAGCCTACTGTTTACTGTGTGTATAGTTTTTGAGTTTATTATACCTTTCGAACAGACCAAATAAACCCAACAAGAGGGTCAGCAGAGAAGGCCAAAGACCGGTTTGAACGTCGCATCACAAGACTGAGAAAACATCATAATGAATGCTCCAGGAGACATTCAGCTAGACAGAAGGTAATTGTTTGTTGAAATTTCATGCATGAAATTTGAAGTAGCCTTAATCATTGTACTCATAAGTCTGTATAATATTGTAGTTAAATTGTTCTTGTATTGTTAAGAAATGTTAGACAAACCCTAGTGTCTCCCAGAAAAGAATAGAAATCTAGTGGATTATATGAATATTATGTACAAAAACATTGCCTAGCCTACATGTTTGCCAAGACAGAAAATTAAATATTCATATAAAATCAAATATTACATGCACTGTACACTTGTTAAAGCATGTAAAGCTGCATAGTAAAGTGAAACTAATGGATTGAATGTCTACAGTTAGGCTATGCATTAAATTAACAACTTATTTCAGGCTAAGGAAAGTTCAAAGGAAACACCAGTTGTTGGCCCCATCATGCCCCACCAGACCCCAGACAATCAGGTCCCGTCTCCCCTCAAACAGGACATCCTTGCCTTACAGCTGATGTGCAGAGAACGATCCTTGGTAAATTGTGTTTCAAAAATAAAATTAATTCGAAGATATAACAAGAATTTAATGACGACCGACTATTTCTGTCAACCTAAACAGGAGGATTCAAAGGCAAAAATGGATGGTTTCATGCCTTCAGATGTTACCAAACCGTCACTGTCTACACAGAAATTAGTGGTATGTATTCATTTCACAATGTCTATATAGATGTTTTCTTGCTAATTATTTCTTGATAGAGATGCACCGATTACAACTTTCTAGGCCGATTCAGATTTTTCATGAGTTTTGGCCTGCCGAGACCGGTTTTAACCAAATTCCGATTTCATTTTTTCAAACCACACAAATATTTTCTATATTTTTTTTAAACAAACTTTTGCATAGAACATAGAAGATTTTTTTGAACAAATAAAATAAACTAAACAAATTATTATTCCTGGTGTGTAAAATTCACACATCTAAGTGCAGTGTTATGGAATGGAAGAACCATTTTAACTTCCAATATTCAAAAAAAAATATATATATTTACTTATTTAGGAAACTAAAATCTGCAATTTTGTATGAGAACAGGTAATGGAAATAAAATATATAAATGGCAAATAAAAATAAAATAAATATAGCCTTGCAGTAAAAAGATATTTCTCAAAACACACACAGGCCTATTGCAATCACTTGTAAAGCAAGTTTTATTTTTCAAACAGTTCTCTCATCTGCCACATGTCCAGCCAGGCTAAACTAATGCTAAGCTCCGGCAAGTGCAGGGGAATGATTGGGAAATAAAAATACTTTATTTTCTGCCTACTTCAGTTCTTGTTAACACTAGAAGTGCCAAAATTCCAAAACTACTAGAACGGCCACAAACGGTCATTTTGACCGTTAGATTTAAAACAGTGTTTATTTCATTGACAAATTATTTTCGTAATTATTTTCGTCAACCACATTTTTTCAAAGACGAAAACGAGACGATAATAATAATATTATAATGATAATAATAATAAATAGGCTAATAATAATAATAGGACTAGCAGAACTAGTGAACAGCCCATGCAGCAAAACAGCGAAGGACACGGCAGCGCAGCTCACCAGGATCATCCGACATGAATGAAACATCTGGATCGGCCGTGTCTGATGATAGCAGCCGTCTCTTTTTCCTTGATGTGGACTCTGACTCTGATGAGGAGGAAATGTTAACTTGCACCCAGGAAACGTCGCTGTCACTTTCCACCTCCGGTTGTTCCCCTGCATCCGAATCATCACTTATAGATAACTGCAGTCCGGTTTTATTTGCTTATTTCTGATCAACAACTAATGTAGAAATTCTTATATAGCAAACACCGCTACAGAGGTGACCGGACGGACCTTTCTGTTGACAGTTTAGAGAGACCACGATCAGCCGCGGAATATTTAACAAAAAAATGCAGCAAAATTCAGTGCAGTCAATATGACCGTCTATGGCCGAAATAGGTAAATATGTTCATTTTTTTAGTTTTGCCTTACGTTTACGTAACTTAATTTATAAGAAAAGCATTTTGAATGAAAATACAGATAATTTTAGGAAAAGTCAGGTACCAGCAGGATTTTATTATTTTTTTCAACAAAGTTATTGTAGATATAAAATTCAAAACGGTCAAAATGACCGTTATGGCCGTTCTAGTGTTATAACACACCAGACATGCAAATTCTGTGCATTTTAGGCACTTTTTGTGTGAAATAATTTATTTTGTCTAACAAAAGTGTGCTTTCATTTTAATTGAGTGCGAGAAGTGCAACAAAAATTGACTTGGCGCCGAAACCCCGCTTCACTGCTGCTCGCTCGACGCTCACGCGCTGCTCCTGCTCTGTGTGAATGCACTCGTTGATTAACATGCACGCCGGAAAAAATGCTCACTCTTGCGGTGTGAAACGGTCGTAATTCACAATTCTACATGTGCATTCTGTGTGCACGTGTGATGCTGATGTTGTTGTGCAACGTTAATCATGCACCGCCCAAGTGCATTTGACCAGCAAAAAATCGGAATGTGTCAGACTGACTGGCCGGTCGCGATCACGTGGAAATAGTCCGATTCTGGTCACCAGCCAATCAATCGGTACATCTTCTCTATTTCTTGAGAGAGGGAGATCTGTTGAGCTACAGTGTGCACAACACAAAAGGCGATGACTGAGAGACCTTTACACAGGAGCCACCTTTACACAATTTCCCATGATCTGTGGTCACATGACCTGCCAGTGACTTGCAGTCTCAGCTGCTGATGATCTGTGCCTATGTGTGTTTGATTTATATTTATCTCTGTTGCCAGGACATGGACAGTGATGTGGATACGCTAATTACTGATTTACCCAGTTCTTCTGAATCACCAAGAGCCAGTGAAATCCCAGAGCTAAAGAGGACTGACAGTGTATTTGTAAGTTTCTTACTCATGTATGTGGTGATCATTTTGTCTTAAAGGGATAGTTCACCCAAAAATTAACATTCTGTCAGTAATTACTCTCCCTCATGTTGTTCAACCCCGTAAGACTTTCGTTCATTTTTGGAACACGAATTAAGATATTTTGATTAAATCTGAGAGCTGGATCACTCCTCCATAGGCTTCTTAAGGGATTGAAACTTGTTCCCCTAAAAGTTATTAAAATCATTGTTAAAATAGTCCAAGTGACTACAGTGGCTCAATCTTAAATTTATCAAGCGACGAGAATACTTTCTGTGCGCAAAAAACACACACAAATAACTTTATTTCAACTATTCATAATTTTACAACCACAGGTCTTACAGGGTTAAAAACATTAAATGCTTTTCACATTTTTATTTACAGCGTTATCATAATAGGTGGTATATTAACTTATTGGCAGAAAACTGTAGTTCAATGTGAAATCAGTCACCCAATATAGCTAAAATAGAATCATCCTTCATTCAAAACACATCTGCAACAATTTGACTGAGATAGGTAGTAGTTATTTTAAGACAGTAGGTCAGAACGCACATTATTGTTACTGCACATACATCACTTTCTAATAGATCCAGCACGATCCAGCTTTTTTGTCTCCGATACCTGGGATTCATTATTGGGCGATATGCTCTATTTTCACATCATCCTATCATCAGCATGTGAGATCGGCAATACACGATATTATAGTGAGCGGGTCGTACTTATTAGGTTATTATCTTGATTATTTGCTTGTTTTATTACTTTGTTTTATATATATGAGAATACTTTTCTATTTTGCTAGCAAAGGAGTGTTTATTAATAGGCTAAATCGGTTATTTCCCGGTATAGTGAGGTTAAATTATTAGGATTAAATCCTGATAATTTTTGTATCTGACAGCGGGAAATTTACAGACACACATTATCCTCTCATGCGGTTACAGATGCAGCTTTTTGACCAAGTAACTTCTGTCCAAGTTGAGAACACGTTTTAATAATTTCTTGGGGCAAGAAAGAGTCAGTTTGCAATTATATGTGTTCTCTCTGTCTGAATGCACTTCACATATGCACACTTCAATAAGCCTAAAGAACACGGTTAATGTGTTTTTAATGCCAGGAGAAATCAGAGTAAGTGAGTCGATCGGTTTTACTGAAACTTATGACTTGACTCAGATAAAGGAAAACTGGTTAATGCGTCAAATGACCACATGCATTGTCAACTTATTCAGCATATTCGGGTTAAGAACGTGCATGTAAACGCGCTCATTAACAAAGTGAAAGTAGAAACGGTCTAAGCTTTCGGCATCTATTGCTGCATTAACGCTGCATTCTCTCAGAGACGACAATGGATATAACAGTATAGCAACTCTTAATTTACTGGCTTAATATCTCTCTTGTGGACCTACATTAATGACAGTAAAAAAAATTTTAAATAAGTGTTTGAAGCTGCTTTTGATTTTCACAGATGGCAGAGTTGTGCTGTGATAGACTGTTATTAGGCCTATATCATTTTAGTGATATTATTATTATTATTAATATTAAGTAATTGTATTGTTTTTAATGTTATTAGTGTCATTAAAAGTTTTGTTAATGTGCTATGGAAACAAAATAGCCTACTGACGAATAACAATGCCGTTTTCATCTTGGATCTTTTAAGGGGTGGTTTACTGCCTTTTTTCTTTGCATGATTGTGTTTATGGGGTGCAATATAGCATGTATCCGTGGTTTTTCTTTTTTTTTAAAGTCTTATTTTTCATAAACTTCACCTTTATTGTAAGCCGCGCTCTCCTCTGTCCCCTGCACGAGCGGTTCACTTCCCGAGTCTATGAAAACACTCCCTCAGAACCACGTAGCGGGCTCAGATTGGTTCGTTTGGGCCGGTGTGTTGTGATTGGCGAAACTGTCGCTTGCGTTGTCCGGAAGATTAACGCCCATGACCTTTACGGGCGATACGGGGATGCCAAAGGTGGATACCATAGACGGTGCATACACGTAAATAATGATGTCGAGACTGCAGTATCAGTTTCAGGCAGAATCAGACTGAGAAAGCCGCGATGAATCAAGTCAAGCAGAACCTCACCACACACGCCTCTTAATAAAGGTTTCTGAATGATAATTTGCTACATTTTTTAAATTTATACACGTTTGTTTAACACAATAGCATCTGACTGGCAACGATAGCAACTGACTGGCTACTAATGTTAAACACAAACAGCGTTGGCAAGTTTACGTTCTTGATCAAATCGAAAATAAAGTCATAAAGCATATATACATGAAAAATACATTTACAACATTAGTACTTATACAAAATTCAGGTCCATAATGTTTGTACGCGTTTGTCTTAGACACAAAATAGGCTAACTAGTAGCCCATACAGCCTACAAAGCCAGCGCTGGCATTTGAAAAAAAAAAATAAAACACATGGCTACGTCTGGAATTATACATGCAAATACATTTTAAAATGATTAAGTCTTAGCCTACTTACAGGTTTTGGCGGTGTTGAATTCGGTGTTTAATTCATGGAGATTCTGGAAGCTTGTCTCTCGTAAATGCGCAGCACAGAGAGCTAGATTACGATCGTCACTTTCAGGAATATAATCAAACATAAATTGTATCCATTGTTGTCGAAGTACAGCGTCCGTAGGAAGCCCGAAACACAGAAGACCTGACAGCTGCGTGAACACAACTCACTTGACGTGCCGCAGAAATATGGTCATGCCCTTTCCTGCATATTCCGGAGGGAGGGTTGATGCAAATGTGTAGGTTAGTGACGTACCATAACCCGCTGTAGTCCCAATCGAGTCGTTTTTGTAGGCAATTATACTTCCTGATTTTTAAAAGAGAATATCTCTGCTTACACTGAACTTTCAGCGCTAGCAACTTTGCAGATACTGTTCATGCACCAACAGCAACATTACACACTATTTAACCCCCCCCCCCTTTAAGAATGATGCGTCTGTTAAAACAAGCACTCCAGACAATTTTTGAATGGCTCACATTCAATGAAGTTTTTTAGTCTGTTTTAAAAACATTTTTCCTAGAGGAGTCCTCAAGCGCGTGTCGGTGTTGTCGCAAGTGTTAGGCTATATGGTGATGTCGTTATGAATTTAGGCAAAGCAAATTAATTGTACTTCCTAATATTAATTTAAAAACAAAACTGGCTTTATAATAATAATTTAATACATTAATGGTAAAACAAGCAAATTATCATATTGATATCGTCAAAGGCATCAGATATCTCTGACTATCGTCAATACACGATACTATCGTCTATAGCAGAGGTACTCAACAGCGGGCCGCATCCGGCCCGTCGGCATTCATTTTATGGCCCGCGTCATGCAAAAGATGAATGCACTTTTTTTAGCTCAAAAGGTTGCACAAATATTAGCATTTGTAGGCAGGCTATACAGCGGACGCTTTGGATAATCCGATTTATTCATAAAAAAAATAATCATTGTCATTGTGATGTGTGTGGAATGTTCAAAGGGACTTAAATGGGCTAAATAGAGGAATAAATAGTCTCCGCAACGCCGATTGAAGTGAGCGCGCGTCCGAGTGAAGACTGCGCGAGCCATGCAGCTGACAGCGGCAACAAGCGCTCAGCTTGATTTCAAAAACGTTTTAGTGCTAGACCTCTTCTTTAAAAGCGAACTAAATTAATGCTCTTCTAGTTAACTGGAGCTGTTTTACATCCGTGCCTCAATGTTTCCAAAAGTGTGCTGGGTACAAAATGACTAGACAAAATCGCCGTCTTGTTTTTAACAGCTGATTTGGGTGACGTTCAGAGCTGATCCGCTCATCTCTTCTCTGCAATGTGTAATTTTTGGCTGATGGTCCTCTTAACAGCATGAAAAACAAAACTTGTAGATTCAAATTGTCAACAGGTTATAAACAAAGTAAGCAAAAAGCGCTCCTAATACAATGACAAGCTGTCATCACGTCAACGAGTTCATGGCACTCTTGCAAAATCTCCACTTACTGGCAGTTTAGTTCGGAACGGGCGGCTCGTGAAAAATGGATCATGTGAAAGCTGCTATTGAGCGAATTCTGACTAACTTACAGTTAGGTGTACTGGGCTAATAGTGGGCCTAGTAGGCTATTAGGAGACTATGATTAATAACTTTGTAAAGCCACCCTGAGTATAAAAACATTTAAATGTCTTTTTCATGTTCTAGTATTAAATTTAACAAAGACTAGCAAGACTTACCTTGCAGGGAGGTTTTTAATGTATGAGTATTTTTTTGTTGTTTTTGTTGCATTAATATTGCTAGAAAACTGTTAATCCCCTTTATTGTTCCAGATTTTTTATTTTCACGTTCAGTATTAGCAAAGGCTATAACAAGATCTACCTAACACTAAAGGTAATAAACTGCATTTCTAAATAAGTAAAAACTGTAAATATTGTCATAAACGATGCAAGTTGTAATGTGTGGCCCTTCACATTTTATGTGGTCTAAATGTGGCCCCCTTGGCATCTGAACTTGAGTACCCCTGGTCTATAGGCACAACCCTAACCGATACCGAGTACCGATTCAATTATAAAATAATAATTTTTAAAAAGTACCAAATTACCTAATAAACTGTATCTGCATACCTCCGATATAAGCTGCTTTTATTTGAATCTTAGATGTACATTGAACCCTGCATACAGATATCCATTTTGATTATGGTTTTATGGATTATGGTCCTTCCACGGCCCTAAGCCTGTCCTGCTCACCAACATTTTTTACTTTTTAGCTCGCGGAGTTTTAAACTAAAGCTGTGTTTTTTTATTATTATTATTATTTACAGGTTACCAAAAAATCCTTAAACACCAGTTGCGCTTCAGATGACCCAACCAGTTGCACTTCAGATGACCCAGTTAGCAGCATTGATAACAGTGAAGATGATTATGTGCCTGACTCTGAGAGCAGTTCAGAAGAATCAGAAGATAGCCTTCCACAGTCTTTCGCTCCCTCATCTCCCAGTATAACATTAGATGGGAAGGATGATACTTCATCTTCCATGAATGAAGACAAGGAATCTCCCCCACATGAGGATGAGGAGACAATGACTCAGTCAGACAATAACAGCAGTGAAGAGGTTTCAGTTATGAAACTGAAAAAGACTGCAAAAGGCCAAAGAATGTTCAACAAAAAGCAGTACTGCTTTTACTGCTCCAAACCCTTCTCCAAAATGGCAAGACACTTGGCCCAAGTACATAAAAATGAGGTGGAAGTAGCAAAAGCTCTTTCTTTTCCAAAATGTTCTAAAGAAAGGAGGATTAATCTGGATTTTTTGAGAAAATAAAGGCAACCGTGTACACAACACAAATGTTCTAAAAGCTGGCAAAGGAGTGTTGGTGCCACGTCAGCAATCCACTGCTAAACACGTGAATGTTAAGGACTATATGCACTGTTTGAACTGCCAAGGGCTGTTCAGACGAAAAAGCACTTTGGAGGCATATGCAAAGGTGCAACCTGGCCAAGAAGTGCCAGGTCACAAAACAAGGTAGATCCAGAGTTCAAGCACTCTGTGCTTATGCGCAGCCTGTTCCTGAAGGAGTAACAAAAAAATTATGGAAACTGATCAGTGACATGAAGCAAGATGAAGTAACACAGGCGGTTAAAAGTGATACATGTATCCTCAAATTTGGAGAACACTTGTGCAACAAAATGGGGAGCGACAAAACCAAGCACGAATACATCAGAACTAAAATGCGTGAGGTTGGAAGGCTGTTAGTGTGTGCTAGGAAAGTGGGAAATCTACAGAGTATTAAAGACTTTTTCATACCCTCAAACTTCTATCACGTCATCAAGGCTGTTAAAGATTCCTCGGGATTCCGAGAAGAAGATGAAGTCTTCACAATTCCATCTTTGGCATTAAAACTGGGCCACAGCCTTAAAAAAATGTCCCGTATTGCTGAGTGTGAAGCAATGATTGCAGGAGAGGGAAATGATGTCCAAAATGTCAAAATGTTCATGCAAATGTATGAGACCAAATGGAATGAGTATGTGTCTTCTTCAGCCTTGAAGACGCTTAATGAAGCGAAATGGAACTCTCCAGAACTCCTCCCTTTTACTGAGGATGTTAAAAAATTGCACATTCATCTCAGCAATGAAACTAAACTCTACCAAGAAAAACTCAAGCTTGAGAAAAGTCAGAAGAACTGGTCACAACTTGCCCAAATTACTCTGTGTGAAGTTATTCTGTTCAATCGCAGAAGAGCAGGAGAAGTTTCGAAAATGAGGTTGAATTCATATGTTCTCCGAAAACACATCTGTTGTACACTCCGATGTCGCTGATGCTTTATCTGAAGTTGAGCAGAAGCTCTGTCAGCACTTCCAACGCATAGAAATTAGAGGCAAGCGAGACAGAAAGGTGCCAATACTCCTGACCCCAAGTATGCTGGCCTCCATGGAGCTACTTGTACAGAATCGTCAAACATGTGGTGTGCTAGATGAGAATTATTTTTTTTCGCAAAGCCAATGACTGAAACCTCATTCTACCGTGGCACGGATTGCATCAGGAGGGTGGCCCACCAGTGTGGAGCCAAACATCCAAAGAATTTGTCATCCACAAAGCTGAGAAAACACATTGCAACCTTATCTAAAGTGCTTAATCTGAGAGATACTGAGATGGACCAGTTAGCAGATTTTCTGGGACACGATATAAGAGTCCATAGAAAGTTTTATCGGATTGCCGGAAGGGACTTTACAATTAGCAAAGATCAGCAAGGTGCTGATGGCCCTTGAACAGGGAAGAGTTTCAGAATTCAAGGGGAAAAACCTTGATGAAATTAACCTTGAGCCTAACGGTAAGAACACATGGCATAAAAATGTTTGCTCTTATATTGCTCGCTATATTGACACTTCTTCAGTTACAAGGAGCTCTATATGGTGCACAGAAACAAATGTTTTCTACACACTTTTCTGCAGAAAAAGTGAATGTAGGTAGTGATGAGTCTGAAAGTGAGGGTGAAGAGAGTGAGATGCCACAGCCAGAAAAGCGACGTCAGTCCTCTTCAGCATCTACAGGTATGGTCAGCTGTGATCTGGTTTGAATTCTTGGGGATAAAGGATCATTGATAAAGAATGATAGATCTAGATTTTGCTATTTGTATTATAAAAATCTGTATGGCTGTCCCTGATAAAACAGGTTTGCAGCCCTCTGACTCAATGCAGGTAAGGAGCTTGATCTTGATCTCATGCTCACCCAAGCTGTGCCACAGAATGCCTACTGGTCACGCCTCTACACGTCTCTGACCACTGTTTCGTTCCGTTAATTTCATTCTCCGTTCCACCACCACTGGTTTATTTCTACTGCAGCCTGTCTCTCACCCACTTCTTATTGGTCGCCTCAACTTTACATCGACACATTTTCCTCACTGGAGGTCAATGATGCCACAGTATATCTGCTCTACACTAAGCTCATGTCTGCACAGGTTGTGTCCTCTATCCACCAAACCTGCTCGCTCAAACCAGACTCACCCATGGCTAATTCTACCATCTGAAATCTGCATACTTATCTCAGACCTACTGAGAGAGTTTTAGTGGGCTAACTAATCTCAAGGGTTACCCTGCCCTCCTATTTTCCTCCTTATCCAGTATTAGTGCTACTAAAATAGTTTTCTACAATGATGTACCAAAGTCACTAACCTCTGTTGAACTATTTGCTGCTTTCTTGACAGAATTGATTACAAATGGCTGCCACTTTTTTCAGAGCCACTTTGAAAACAACCTGTCTTCCCCATTAATTGCATGCTTTTGGTTATGGTGTACAGTTAACGTCTTATTTTCTGTCCTTCAGAGGAATCTTTGGTTGGCAGCCAGTCTTCGAGGGAGAGTGAAATGCCTCCGCCTAAAAAAAAGCGACATCAGTCCCCTTCAACATCTACAGGTAAAGTCAAACCTGTCCTCTGAGAATGACTTTAAATGGTTATTATTGATGCTTTTGGTTACAATACGCCAAATGTTGAAGTGTTTATTTGCTTTATCTTCCAGAAGATCTTTCGTTTGGCTGCATGTCGGCGAAAGAGAAAGAGCTGCCTTCAAAGTCAGGTAAAGAGTCAGGACTGCACTGCTAAGAACTGACTTGCCTAGTTAGTTATTGCGACTTTACATTAAAGGTATAGCGGAGGAGGATTTTCTTTTTCCGGGTGGGTAGCCTATACTATTGGTCCACCTAAGTGTCAATCATTCTGGTGATATGTTTACGTAAGGCCGTCATAGGTGCTCGTCCCTGTGAATTTTTCACAATTTGTGTGAGTTACGGTTTCAGCCATTCCTTTGAAAATGGCTGAGGGTCGAAAGAGAAAAAATGTATACGAAGTGTATAAGAAGAGAAAGGCCGCATAATATAGAAACAAGACCAGAGTGAATTTGGGTGAATATTTCACACGCTGGCGTGCACTAAAAGCACAGGTTGGGCTTCGCACTGATGCCGCATTCGTGAAGATTCTACTAGACAGGTAAAGTTTGTCATGATATTTGGAGAAATCCATTTAAAATCACTGCTAGTAAATGTTAATGTAAGCTATGATTAGCGATGCTAGCCCTGGCACAAGTCATGCACCACGTAGACACGGTAAACATCTCCATTTGTCTAAAGTAGCCTTATGACCAAATGGTAAATGGTATCATGCTGAAATATTCTAAAACCTTGTGTTAATTTTCGATAATTCCAATGTGTTCACCATAGTATTATTACACAAATGCAACAAGCTACTTCTCCATTGCATATCATGTCTTGAGTCCTCGGTCACTCAATCAATCAGTATAAATAAAAACATTCATAAAAAAAAGACAAAATGTCAAATGCCCTTCCGTGTTTTGAGTTAGTTTATAATTTGCAACACAATTGTGTAAGGCGTAATAGGCGTTCCCTCTCAGGAGCAAATAGAGTGTTGCGCATGTGCATTTTTAAAAAAATTGGAGAGGGCGGCTCTTCTCTAAAATTCGGAAAGATCCTCCGCTATACCTTTAACTGCATTAATAGAGAGCACTTTAATGGTCTAACCATATTTCTTGATATTTTCATTAACTGTATTTTTGATATATTCTGTGTTATGCTCAAGGCCAAGAACTAAGATTAAAGGGATAGTTCACCCAAAAATAAAATGTGATGTTTATCTGTCAGTTGTATAATGCATGGTGATGATAGCAAAATCTATCAGAGTAAAAAAACAAACACAAGATGGATCAAAATTCAGACTGCAAAGGTTGGAATTAAAAATCTTCATTTGTGTTCTAATGAAGAAACAAAGTCACCTATATCTTGGATACCCTGGGGGTAAGCAGATAAACATCACATTTTCCTTTTTGGGTGAACTATTGCTTTAACAATTTGTTTGTCTCCATTAGTGTTGTCAAAGTACTGACTTCGGATTTTTAAATGTGATGCTTTGATTGCTGTTGAGTGGAATCGTAAACACCTCTGACTGACCATTGTGTTCACACGCTCATCGAATATGTCTGTGATTGCAGACCTGCCAACCTGTACGAATTTTGCGTAACGGATAGCATTTTGACCTCGGAAAGCACATATTAAGCACTTTGTGCTGCACTGTTTTGGAGTCTTCCATAATCCTATCATAATATTTTTGCCCAATGAAAGATTAATAGCCTTTTTTGTTCTGTCCTATCTATATGTTGCTGCCTCATTAAGCATGTATAGTAGATTATTATAGTAGTTATAGTAGACTATATAACATAATTGGTCTTTTTGATTTTTGTTATCTTGCAACAATACAACAATACAAACAGCAATGTGTAATGTTTTACCAGATTTAGTGCTACACTTATTGTCTCTTATTTGTTCCCTACTAAATGTTTTTTTTTCCCTAAATATTCAGATTTTATACAATTATTGTGCACTCGTGATTTTTCTAGACTAAATTTTACTGCTGAGTTATCCACTAATATAGTTTATAATAGAATTTTTGTCATAGGTTATGACAATATTTTTTTTAAATTTGTTTTTCTTTATAATGAAGTTGTCTCTATTAAGTAGATTGTGTAACACACAATAGAGTGATTAAAAATGATTAAATCTACAGGAATATATTTTAGTTTATGCGCTACAGATGTGCGGATACTGACTACCAGTAATAGTACGTGCTCTGAACATCCAATCAAAGAACGTGAAAATGCAGACGTTATTGTAGGCCTGCTAGATGGCCTGGTGCAGTCAAAGCGAAGTCTGATTGTCTGATTTAATAAGACTGATTATCTGCTTGGTTAAAGCAACAGTTTCAGTGCCATCCATTTTAAGCTACAGGCGCCCGCATTATCTATTCTGAAGGCCTCAAGGCAGACCCTGACAACACATGATGGCTGAAATATGATTGAATGTCATACTGGTAGTCAGTATCCGCACATCTGTAGCGCATAAACTAAAATATATTCCTGTAGATTTAATCGTTTTTAATCACTCTATTGTGTGTTATACACGATCTACTTAATAGAGACAACTTCATTATAAAGAAAAACACTGAAGACCCAGTCACCCAGGCGAAAGTGTAAACAAGGCTTGACGGTCACCATGCAGGTTGCGGTCACGTCTGACCCCAGATCATGTCTTCAACATGCTTATCTTTCTCAACAAAAATCAGTAGACTGGAGCAGAAGTTGTATGTGAGTTATTTTTTTATGAAGCTTTAAGTAGCCTAGCCTAATTGATTGTTAGGTACGTTAGGCTAATCTCTCTTACCCTTTCTCGACTCCGTGCCTTGATTGAGTTACATTTTGACAAAACCTGTCAGATTTAAATATTATTATGTTTTTGGTTAAGTTATTTTTATTATTATTTATTATTTTGGAACAACGAGGGTCTCACAAGGGCCAACTCGCAGCTGCAGGTTCAGTTGCGTTAGAGCACCGCCGCGCATATCTTCAAATTTAGCCTAACCGAACGCCCAGTTTAACTGCCACAAGTTGATCATCTTGCAATAAAGATCTAATCGAGGAAAAACACGCTGTATTTTTGCATTTTCATTGCATTGCAATTTATAAAAAGTGAAATAAATAATAAATTTGAGTATAAAAATATGAATGATTAATCGATCGTCGATCGTTACTTCTTCCGACGATCGACTAAGAAAATTTAATCGAATGCCCATCCCTAGTGCATGATCATGTTAGAGCTTTTATCCAATTATAAAAAGCGTTGATCATTGTAGCCAATCACAGACATATCCGATGAGCTAATGAACACAATGGTCAATCAGAGGTGTTTACAATTCCTCTCAACAGCGATCAAAGCATCACAATTAAAACATTTCTGTACCTACTTGGTAACAAAGTCGGTACTTTGACAAATGCATTCCTAAGGTTAACAAATTCATCTACATATGATTCTGTACAATACATTTCCTATACACTTGATAAAAAAGGACTGGGTGACTACAACTGGATGGCTACACCCTTTAACTTCAATCAAAATCTGAAAGTGACATATGCACAAGCTGCATAATCTGCATCTGTAATCACATGACTCTGCGACCTAGCCGGCAGCTGCATTGAATGCAGTCTAGTTTCCTACAGATATACTGACGATGAAAATATCCTATGTCTCAATAGTAATGGTCTGGTTCTCTACTTGGTATTGAATGCAGATGTTCTAGTGTACATTACCTTTGTTGTGTACTCTGCACTCAGATTTTAAAATGAAGCCAAAGATTGTCTCTTTTGAAAGTTGCGATAAAATTATTTTAATTTTTAGGTGTGTCAAAAGGCCAAAAAAGAAAATGGACTGAAGATGAGGTAAAGGCGATGGAGAACAAACTTCTACATTTCATCACATCTGGCAGGGTACCAGGGAAAAGAGAGTGTGAAGACTGCATCAGGTCAGCTCCGGTATTGCTCCAGAATAGAACCTGGGAAGCCGTGAAATTTTACATAAAGAACCGAATTACAGCACTCAAGAGGGAGTGTGAGAAAAAGAAAATAAGAAAAAAAGAAAATGTTCATGGAAGAGAAGTTAAGTTTTGCACTCCATCTTAACATTTTTACTGTGCTGCAGTGTGTTCACTTCTCTCCTCACATATATGTAAATGCTCCTCACGTATATGTAAATGCATTTGTTGTACTGTTGTACTTCATAAGTAAATTTTCAAAAGCTATGACAAATAAAGTTGTCAGGACTAATTTTGCCAAAGAATAATTTATTTTAATGCAATACAATTGAATGTATTTGCAATGCAGTTGTGTTTAGAGTTGGCAGGGAGCATTTGCTGACCTGTGTCTGAAGAAATTTTAGGTGAGGTCCCCATTGGTAACCTTTTTAACACACACAGTGACGTCATTAATTAGCATATCAAAACATTACATCACAGGTCCCCTGGGGGATTTTCTACCTGACCGGGTCCTCAGCAGGTTGTAAAATGTCAGGTCAGTCTTCTGGGGTTCAGACTCAAGTTTACAAGTGATGGCTGTTATAACAGCTGTAAAT
>JAQIUQ010005020.1:0-175397 GCA_030378365.1 Hybognathus amarus | reverse complement strand
CGTCTGCCTTGCCGTAAGCTGAGTCCTCGGTACATCGGTCCATCACCGTGCAGAGGCAGCTGAACGAGGTCACTTACAGACTCAATCTCCTCGACAGTACCGGATCTCACATACTGAGATATTGAGCCATTATAAATATCTCAATATCTCAGCTCTGGAAGGGTCTAGAGCCTCAATTTTTGCACTCAGGTCTAAGTCCCATGGCCCTCTATCAGAATCCAGAGTTTCAAGAAGATTGGAGAAACTTTTTTTTTCGCAAAAAAAAAAAAAAAACGACAGTGGTACCCCTTGTGTTTTTTTTTTTTGTGCGAAAAAAAAAGTTTCTTGAAATTCTGGATTCTGGTAGAGGGCCATGGGACTTAGACCTGAGTGCAAAATGGAGGCTCTAGACCCTTCCAGAGCTGAGATATTGAGATATTTATGAGATATTTGTGACATACTGAGATATTGAGCCATTATAAATATCTCAATATCTCAGCTCTGGAAGGGTCTGGAGCCTCCATTTTTGTACTCAGGTCTAAGTCTCATGGCCCTCTATCAGGAATCCAGAGTGTCAAGAAACTTTTTTTTTTTCGCACAAAAAAAAAACATAAGGGGTACCACTGTCGTTTCTTTTTTGTTTGTGCGAAAAAAAGTTTCTTGAAACTCTGGATTCTGATAGAGGGCCATGGGACTTAGACCTGAGTGCAAAATGGAGGCTCTAGACTCTTCCAGAGCTGAGATATTGAGATATTAATGAGATATTTGTGACATACTGAGATATTGAGCCATTATAAATATCTCAATATCTCAGCTCTGGAAGGGTCTAGAGCCTCTATTTTTGCACTCAGGTCTAAGTCCCATGGCCCTCTATCAGAATCCAGAGTTTCAAGAAGATTGGAGAAACTTTTTTTTTTCACACAAAAAAAAAAACAGACACGTAGGTACCCTTTGTCGGTTTTTTTTTTTGTGCGAAAAAAAAAGTTTCTTGAAACTCTGGATTCTGATAGAGGGCCATGGGACTTAGACCTGAGTGCAAAAATGGAGGCTCTAGACCCTTCCAGAGCTGGAATATTGAGATATTTATAATGGCTCAATATCCCAGTATGTCATAAATATCTCATAAATATCTCAATATCTCAGCTCTGGAAGGGTCTATTGCCTCCATTTTTGCACTCAGGTCTTAGTCCCATGGCCCTCAATCAGAATCCAGAGTTTCAAAAAGATTGGAGAATTTTTTTTTTTTGCACAAAAAACAAACAAAAAACAAACGACAGTGGTACCCCTTGTGTTTCATTTTTTTTCAGGGGCGAAAAATTAAGTTTCTCCAATCCTCTCAAAACTCTGGATTCTGATAGAGGGCCATGAGACTTAGACCTGAGTACCAAAATGGAGTCTTTAGACCCTTCCAGAGCTGAGATATTGAGATCTCTACGTAGCATTTATGCCATTATAAATATCTTAATATCTCAGCTCTGGAAGGGCCTAGAGCCTCCATTTTTGCACTCAGGTCTAAGTCTCATGGCCCTCTATTAGAATCCAGAGTTTCAAGAAGATCAGAGAAACTCCAAATTTCGACCAAAAAAAAAAAGACAGGGGTACCCCTGTCGTTTTTTTGGGGATTTATGCCATTATAAATATCTCAATATCTCAGCTCTGGAAGGGTCTAGAGCCTCCATTTTTGCACTCAGGTCTAAGTCCCATGGCCCTCTATCAGAATTCAGAGTTTCAAGAAGATCAGAGAAACTCAAAATGTCAGACCCCCCAAAAAAAAAAAAAAAAAAAAAAAAAAAAAGACAGGGGTACCCCTGTCTAAGGTCCAGGTCTAAGTCTCATGGCCCTCTACAGGACATTCACATAAAGGAGACGATACATCATTAATGCATACACTTTGCTTTCTGTAGGACAAGTATGATTTTATCCAGTTGAGAGCTCGCTTAAAAAAATTTAAATGTGTTAATTTAGATAAAAGGACCTCGTAATTAACAGTATCAAAAGCTCGCTTTGTGTCTAAAAAAACAGCCCCAACACAAGAACTCTTATCTTAAGCGCTTATCATCACATTTTGCATGTAGCATCAACATCAATATAATGAACATGATAAAAACAATATAATCCTTCTACACAATGCATTATAAAACAGGATGGAAATTAAATATTTTTACATTGAAGATGTACATTGTTGGTTTTCAGTGAGATACATCGAGGTGATTCCCACCCCTGAATACGAGAGCAGGAATGAGTTTCTACAATGTAATTTTTTTTCATAAACATACAGAAAGAGAGGATCAAGAGAAAGCCCAAACAGTTGTTTTATTAAAAATAAGAAAACAACTATTCTTTCTGAACAAATATCTAAAATACATTTTACACGTTTTATTTTTTATTTTATTTTTTTACAGACAATACAATCTAAGTCTTGAAAAAACTATATAAAATATAGTAAAATCAGTGTAATATTTAGGTTAAGCCAATTGACCCTTCGCTGAAGCCACGCCCGAAAACCGCCACTGGCCAATCGTGTCTTAGCAACCGTAACTATGCTGAAGCATTGTGCGTATGGATTGTGCAAATCTGATACCGGTATCCTGAAAGTTTGGACGCGGGAGAGGAATAGTTTTCCTTCCAGAAAATCTAAAAGCCAAGGGGAGAAAATGATGGGCATGATCAAGCAGTGTGGGAGACCCACTACCAGTAAATGTCGACATGATAAACAAAAACACCTAACGTTATTGCTTGGAAATATTGACGGTTCTTTGGTCATAATGATATGACGTAAAATAAGACGATAAAAGACAAGACAAAAGCTCACTGACATACTTAAAAATATATTTCAGCGATTTGTCAATCGACGTCCTACGAACGTTACCCCTGACTAAGTTACTTTAACCCAATCCGATCGCGGCTCTCTCGATATTAGGTTTGTTCCTCAAAATTTATGGACAAACTGTTTAATTTATCATTATTAGGATTTTCACATACCCTGCTGTGCATGAACATAGCTGTTCCTCAATTTGTGTGTTTCCCATTTGAACGGTCAGTGTATGAGGCGGTTGATGCTTGCACTGGGACAATAACGTTAGGCTTTAGCTTCAATTTTTAAGAAATTATTCTCTAAACGGCTGCATATTATGTCGTGAATATATCCCTCGAGTGCAATACTGCAGTCCCTTTTGACTTGCTCTCTCAGATATTTCACTTTTTTGCAGAAAATGACTAATTATCTGGTGCAGACACCGGTGCAGACACACTGTAATAGATGTGCCAGCCGCGAAGTCTTGACGGGCGTAGCAACAGTAACTAGGGAGGGCGGGGCTTAGCGAAGGGTCAATAGCACTGCTTAATTTATAACAAATGAAAAACGTTTTTATTTTTATTTTTTATGTCATTGTTTTCTTGATTTCATTATTGCACATGATCATCAATCACATTACATTAATGAAAACATGAAAAAAGCTTATTTGCTGTAGTAATGACTTACTGATTGAAATGTGTTTGGTTTTCAGATTACCAGCGGTTCACTCTGAATTCAGATACAGCCCATAAATACCTCATTGTCTCTGAGTCAAACAGAGTGGTTACTAACATAAAGAAGGTCCAGCGGCATCCTAATCATCCAGACATATTTTCTCATTTGTGTCAGGTGTTGTGTAGAGAGAGTGTGTGTGGACGCTGTTACTGGGAGGTTGAGTGGGTGGTCTCGTGAATATAACACTGTCGTATAAGAGCATCAAAAGGAAGGGATGGGGAGGTGACCATGAGTTTGGCTGTAATAATCTGTCCTGGTGTTTAATCTGCACTGAATCCGGTTGCTCATTCAGTCACAATTACAGGCTGACTGAACTCCCTTTAGACTCCATCTCCTCTACGATAGGAGTGTATGTGGATCACAGTGCAGGTACTCTGTCCTACTACAGCGTGTCTGACTCAGAAATGGCCCTCATTCACAGATTCCACACCACATTTACTCAGCCACTCTATCCTGCTTTTTTGATTGGCTATCATTCAGAAGCGAAATTTTGTGATTCAGCATAATAATCACAGATCTTTTAACACATTCAGTATTTTTCCACTTTTGTGTTCTGAGAAATGTGAGGATAGTTTAAACACGGTCCGGCAATGTATGATTGCAAACTGTTCACGGTCCGATTCTCTCGGCAAGTGCTGGTGGAACTACTGTAGTGATGAGACGATGCTTTTCTAGTATAGTAGCCTATGTGATCTTTCTACACGCCGTATTCATCACTGATAAAAATCAATAAAGCTTTTTTCTTTTTCCTAGTTTTATGTCATCATCATCCATAACACATTCTTCCCATTGTGCACCCAGAGCAGGGTGTTTTTAAAATGCTTTTGAGTCCAAATATGTGCAAATTCATAAGTCAACACCATTGTTGAGTATTTTCTCCTTAAAACCTCAGTGAAAAAATGCAGTTTGAAATCGCTGGTGATCTCTTCATCACCAACTATATTGTAACCAATCACATCAATGTGCGGGCTTGCAGGGGAGTCTCTTATCCTGGTATATTTTTGATATATGGCTTGTATATTTTTCTGTTGATATAAAAAAGCAGGTACATTATCAATATTGCAGGTTAATTGTGTATATAATGATGTAATTATGAACTATATGCCTGCACTGACGTTCTAATTTGTTCAAAGCATTTCTAGGGATATAGATTTTAAGAAGGCAGACTGAAGTGGCGGACAGGAACATGGTTCATGTAACATCAGCAACACATTATTAGTCGTTTGATAGTGTAGTCAGAAAAAGACAAAGGTAACACTTTACAATAAGGTTAATTTATTAAATATTAGTTCATGCATTAACATGAACTAACCATTTGTTACTCTATTTGTTATTCTTTGTTAACGTTAGTTAATACAAATCTAGCTGTTCATTGTTTATTCATGTTAGTTCACAGTGCATTAACTAATGTTATCAAGATTTTAATAAAGTATTAGTAAATGTTGAAATTAACATTACCAAAGATTAACAAATGCTGAAGAAGTATTGTTCATTCTTTGTTAATGTTAACTAATGTAGTAACTAATGAACCTTATTGTAAAGTGTTACCAAGACGAATCATATTAATTACCGTTATGTGTAAAATGCATTAGTCTTCTGATACATGGACTTGTAGACAAGCTTGTATAATTCACTCTTCCAATTAAACAAGTATTTCCACTAAGGATGCACCGATATGAACATTTTGGCTGATAACCGATAATTCTTTATATTTGAAAGCCGATAACCGATATATCGGCCGATAAACTTAAATCCAAATTTTTATCTAATTTTGAGAGCCTGATTAAAAAAAAACAAGTCTCACAATTGAATCCATGTCCCAAGCGCATAATTATTATGATGTTCTCATTAGTGTTCTATAGCCGATATGACAGTTTTGCGCTGGACATGTTGTACCGAACCGTATTTTCATTTTTTGAAGAGATTTCAATCATATTTCAAGACATTCAAAAACATTACCAGTGCGCAACAAGTGTCTCAGTTGAAGGGAATAATACATTATTTATTGGCTTTAATCGGCCTTTTGTTTCCAATGGTGATATTTTTTGTTTCATTTAACTCATATAACTAAGCAACTAGCCACTCTTCATCCAACCAATCAAGAAATATCTAAAATAAACATCATGTAAGCACCCAGCAACTTTTAGAGATACACATATTGGGTTCTATTTTAACATCAGATTTTGTTTTATTAATTACTGAAATTACGTGTTGCTTGTTTTAGCGTGGCACTGCACACAATTGATATGGCTGGGGACAGTGCGTGGCCCCCAATTTAAAATCCAGTTTGGGCTCCACACCCGCTGGGGAAAAGAAAATTAAGCGCTGTAGCAGAGAGGAAAAAAACAGGAACAACTCCATCCGTGCCAATTGCTCCCCAAGACACACTCTCTTTCCTGAAAATCAGAGAAGATGATTTGTAATTATAATGGGGGGCTTGTACAGGGTTTTCAATGTGTATATACACTCACCGGCCACTTTATTAGGTACACCTGTCCAACTGCTCGTTAACACTTAATTTCTAAGCAGCCAATCACATGGCGGCAACTCAGTGCATTTAGGCATGTAGACATGGTCAAGACAATCTCCTGCAGTTCAAACCGAGCATCAGTATGGGGAAGAAAGGTGATTTGAGTGACTTTGAATGTGGCATGATTGTTGGTGCCAGAAGGGCTGGTCTGAGTATTTCAGAAACTGCTACTCTACTGGGATTTTCACGCACGACCATCTCTAGGGTTTACAGAGAATGGTCCGAAAAGAAAAAACATCCAGTGAGCGGCAGTTCTTTGGGCGGAAATGCCTTGTTGATGCCAGAGGTCAGAGGAGAATGGCCAGACTGGTTCGAGCTGATAGAAGGGCAACAATGACTCAAATAACCACCCGTTACAACCAAGGTGGGCAGAAGAGCATCTCTAAACGCACAGTACGTCGAACTTTGAGGCAGATGGGCTACAACAGCAGAAGACCACACCGGGTGCCACTCCTTTCAGCTAAGAACAGGAAACTGAGGCTACAATTTGCACAAGCTCATCGAAATTGGACAATAGAAGATTGGAAAAACGTTGCCTGGTCTGATGAGTCTCAATTTCTGCTGCAACATTCGGATGGTAGGGTCAGAATTTGGCTTCTACAACATGAAAGCATGGATCCATCCTGCCTTGTATCAACGGTTCAGGCTGGTGGTGGTGGTGTCATGGTGTGAGGAATATTTTCTTGGCACTCTTTGGGCCCCTTGGTACCAATTGAGCATCGTTGCAACGCTACCTGAGTATTGTTGCTGACCATGTCCATCCCTTTATGACCACAATGTACCCAACTTCTGATGGCTACTTTCAGCAGGATAATGCGCCATGTCATAAAGCTGGAATCATCTCAGACTGGTTTCTTGAACATGACAATGAGTTCGCTGTACTCAAATGGCCTCCACAGTCACCAGATCTTAATCCAATAGAGCATCTTTGGGATGTGGTGGAACGGGAGATTCGCATCATGGATGTGCAGCCGACAAATCTGCGGCAACTGTGTGATGCCATCATGTCAATATGGACCAAACTCCCTGAGGAATGCTTCCAGCACCTTGTTGAATCTATGCCACAAAGAATTGAGGGAGTTCTGAAGGCAAAAGGGGTCCAACCCGTTACTAGCATGGGGTACCTAATAAAGTGGCCGGTGAGTGTATATTTGGATTACTATTGTGAAAATTGGCCTATACCTAGAGAAAAAGGTAAAAAGGCATCTCTCCTCCTGAAATTGCCTTCAACATCCAGGAAGTGGCCTGGGTTAAAGAATGTGGCGTCTCCCACTCGGACTCATCAAACAGCACTGATGTCAAAGTGCCGGTCACTATTGTGCCCTACAGAACCACAAGAGGCTTAACAAGAGGGAAATTATACACACTATTCTTAATGTGCTTAAACTAATAAGTTCTGCTCAAGTTCACATTGTCATAACACATAAAATATTACTAGGCTAATGCACCTTTGGCACAGAGTATTGTCCTATCTGAGTATCTTCCACAGTCGCCCGGACCACATTTATTGGGAGGATATTTCCAATCCTCTGTATCTCATGAATGACAGCATTGGTATAGGGCATGCTGTCCTTGTCTGATAAAGATGGCTGCCGTGACTCTCCCACAACACGATCAATCTCCTCCTGAACTTTGGCTGAAGATACCAAATTTAGAGAGAGTGTGAAAACGTATTACTTGTAATGTCCATATGAATGTCATTACTCACAGTAAGCTGTTACCCTGTATCTCAGGATATTTTATCATGTAGAGAAGACCCCAGTACAGAGTGATAGCAGTGGTCTCAGTTCCCGCTACAAACAGATCTAGAGTACAGATGCACAAGTTCTCCACATCAAACCCAGCGGCTGTGTCATCCTTAAACTAAAAAACATGAATGAGAGGCATTTCAATTCAATAGCTGTACCAGCTCACTGATACCCCCCTCCCCCACTTACTTTTTCAATCTCAGCAAGAAAGCAGTCAATGTAGTCTCGAGGATTTGATGGATCACAATCAGCTCTGTGTACATTCACCTTCTCTCGAACAAAGCCAATCACTTCTTTCCACAGAGCAATAATTTTCTTGTGCGGCCCAGGCAGTCGTCGCATGAGCCATGGGAACATATTATAAAGCTAAAGAAATTAAAACAAAAAGTAGATGAGTTGTGAAATAAAGCAAAGTTAACTTGGTAAAATGAGAAAATGTTTACTTGAGCAAAGACCCCTCCTTGCAGATAAACAGCTTCACTGATGTTCTTTAACAGAGACTGGAAGCCATGGTCACAGTATTCAAATCGATTACCAAACACAAGGACACAGATCACATTTGAGACCGCATTGTTCAGCAGAAAGCGAGGGTCAAATGGTCGACCTGGAACAGTGGTTGATGTAAATCACGCCGTGCTTACAATTTCAAATGCAACGTCACATTATTTTCAGTCAATATACGTCAGCAAAATAGTTACCTTGTTCGTTTGAAATGGCTTCATTCAGAAAGCAACACTCAAGACTGATGGATGGCTCTAAACTTTTCTCCCCAATCCGAAGTTTCGAAGAGTTGAGAGTGCAAATCTCCTCTGATGCTTCCATTTATAGCCATTGGCAACAACTAAACCTGTGCACGAAACAAACCCAGTTATAGATTACTGACAATTTATTGGGAAATGTTAAACCACAAATTTAACATTCTGATATTAAACTGACCTCTGTCTCCAATGATGTCATGAAATAAAGGTAGTGAGGGTTCGGCCAGAGAGGTTATCGCCCTGTTGTGTGTAGACCTCCTTCACTAGTTTATATCCATCCAAGAAAACCATTCTTGTTCCAAGAATTTTAAGGCTGAAAATCTTGCCATATTTTTCTGCAAACTGTAAAATATGAGTTATAAATCAACATATCTTACAAATAATAGTAGGCTTCAATGGTTTGTAATACTTTAATTTTAGCATGTTTACACAGACTACAATGATGTCATACGACAAATTAAGATACTCCAAGGCACTCTAGTGGTGTGGGAAAATAAGTAAAAAGGCCTTTATTTAATCATGGCCTAAACAATTAAAATTGGTGACAGATACATCAGATACACCTACACATTGCAGCTTTATGCCTTCGTCACGGTGCTTATATGATGTCATTTTTGTCATAAAAAAACATTAATTGAAGAAAAACAACAAACTGTAATAGACATTTTAGCCACATTTATTTACCAACATACTCCACCCAAAATTGAAAAGAACGATCGGAACCGAACAGTTGTTTAGGCAACATTGTTTTCCATTGGTTCTAGTCGTTCTTCAAAATATCTCAGTTTGTGTTCAGCAGAAGAAAGAAACTCATACAGGTTTGCAACAACTTGAGGGTGAGTAAATGATGATTTTTGGTGAGTAGGCCAATCCCTTTAAGATTTATTAATTTAAACCCTGGCTAGCTGATTTAACTACTTTTAGCCAGACTGTATATTCCCACCCAGCCTGACTAGCTGAAAAAATTGTTGTCAGAAATAAAGCTCCTGAAATAATTATGAGTATGCTGAAGGATTCTACTATTTTAGTAAATTTTTCATGACTCATGCATTCATACCCGATTCATACTGTTATAACTTTTAGTTTTACATATTTGGGATATTTCACTAAGAACACATTACAATGTTCACAGGGTCTCTAATCGCCTCCTTGTGGTGCGATTACAGAATTTGGTAACACTTTATTTTACGACCCACAAACAACTGTGTAAGTACACTGAAATTACGGTGTACATTTCTGTAATTATAGTGTACTTCCGTGTAGGTATAAGGGAACAATATGTTAAGTTTTGGGTAATAAAGGGGTAACAAGCACCACTTTAATTTACAGCCCGCAAAAGTTACACTTACCCTGTAACTACACAGAACAAGGGGGTAAAATTTTATCATAATGTATATATAGACATTACGAGTAATATATATATAAATATATATATGTGTGTGTGTGTGTGTTTAATTTTTAACCAACAGATGTCAAAATTACCCTGTAACATTGCACAAGAACATATTTGGCCAGAAATGTGATACATTTTATAAACAACAGCGTACACTTTTTGCCTGGAATATATTAGAATAGGTACCTGTTATTTTTAACTAATCAAATAATTTGCTTGTATATCTGCTTGTTACCCCTTTATTCCCTTATACCTACATTGAAGTACACTATAATTACAGAAACGGATACCGTAATTTCAGTGTAAGTTATTTGCAAGTTGTATATCTGCTTGTTACCCCTTTATTACCCAAAACTTAACATATTGTTCCCTTTTACTTACACGGAAGTACACTAATTACAGAAAAGAACACCGTAATTTCAGTGTACTAACACAGTTGTTTGCGGGTCGTAAAATAAAGTGAATTGAGATGTCCTTCAAGATGGCTGAGCTTAAATATCTCGACTTTGATCTCGAAATATTTAAAAATTGATCTCGAAACATTTCGACTTTAATCTCGAAACATTTCGACTTTAATCTCGAAACATTTCCACTTTAATCTCGAATTGTTAGAATTTTTTACGTTGCGGTTCAGGGCTTTATCTACGTAGATATGTATTAGATACTTATTAATTAAACCCAACTTGTTAAGAAAAATTTAACTAGTGCTTATTTTTAGTTATAGATTTTAAATCAATAACGTTAGCTGTTAGCAAGCTCATATATAGCGGAAACATATTCTTTAATTTTGCATCATTCAGAAATGAATTAAAAATGTTCATTTTTGATGCGTCACAAAGTGTCAACCAGGGTGCGTTTCCCGAAAGGAATTATTACCTCCAAATATCATGCAATACATAAACAATGCATCTTACCACAGGTCGAAAGCTGTCGTTCAAACCACACAACTTTGCGATGCTGTTTGCGAATGTTCGATAGTACGATGGTTTCGGGAAACTATGCTGATAACGACGGAACTTGCTAACGTTACCATAGTTGGCTAACAATGCTATAGGGAAACGGACTATAATTTTTAACGTGACGTTTGCTGCAGTCAATTCTGCCTTGCATATGCAGAATTTCACACAAGAATACATTTAGTTAGATGTAACTGGAATTCTATTTACCTTTGCAAACTGAAGATGAATCTTACTATTATCGATATGATGAAGGTCCCCTATAAACGGCACAGACCATGGTCCAGGAGGAAAGTTCTTCGGCGCTTTATTTCTGATATAATCACTCAGCAATACAAACACACACGAAAATATCAAAATACTTTTGATATCGACCCACTCGTAAAGGTGCAACAGGTCCATGACTGACACTTCCTGGATTGTTGTGTCCAAGTTTAAGCGGAGGTCGAGCCAGGTCCAAGTGGGCAGGATTTAAATGACCGCAGTTTCCTAAAGATAATTTGCGGTTGAAATTCAGATTTATTTTGGCTCTAGTCAGCAGCAGTGCGATGTCGTAGACATATCTCTTTTCATTTTTCATGATTTGTGAATTCAGGTTCAACTCTTGAAATTGGGATGCTAACTCCACTTTCCTGATTTATTTGTGAGATCACTTTCACAGTGGGCTACAGTTTTGGTTTTGATCTGTTAATTTTTCACTTAAAAAAAGAAAATTGGGTCATTACTCACCCAAGTTGTCAAGGGTAAAAAAATATAGATATTTAAATATAAAATATAGATATATTAACATCTCTAATGTCAACCTTGGGTTGTTTCACCAAGTGTAGTGTAAATGCGCAGAATCGGATATGGGCCACTTTTAAAAGAAGATTGTCTATAGTCTGCATATCGAAATTTGGCATCAAGACGTGCAGTGTAAATGCAGCCTTAAAGGTGCAATGTGTAAAATTTTTTAGTATCTATTGACAGAAATGCAATATGCACGGCCGCATTAACCATAGGGCTAGGCGGGGCTAAAGCCCCGGGCCCGAGCAAGGAGGGGGCCCGTGATTGGCTGTGGAGCAGATACTGCAAGCCATCTGATTACCAAAGCCTTACCACGCAACGCCTCCCACAAATTAGCCCTGTTATTTAGTGGCACTTTGCCTTATATTCCATGCATTATCATGGAATCATTATCATTAATAGAGACGTTCGCAAAGACCCGCCTTTTTTAGGTACTATGTGACAAGCCACGAGCCAGGCGGCTCTCACGAGTCACGCACATCATGTTCTCATGCACTCACGTAGTGAAAAATACATCGCGGGCAAAGACTAACGTTACACCGAGTGATTACAAGAGAGAGTTCAGAGCAGCTTACTGTTGATATGAAACAAAGTCTCAACTTTCAAATATTGTCATTTAAGTAATTTAAACAATACCGTTTTCAGTTAATCTACAGACAGCTTTGTTGTCGGACAAAGTTGCGTATTCGGCGTTATGATTGACCAGGTCACCTGTCAATCAAACCCCTATGGGCAGCAGGGCATGGTAAATTGAAACGTCAGGTATTAATTTGATATGACAAATACATTTATTCTATATTTAACTTATGAACGATCGACCTGCTGCTGCACATTGGCCTATAGATGGCTGCCTGCGCCTTATTAGAATATGCATCAACCAATAAATCGCCCTTACTCTTCACTTCATTCTAATCTAGTCTATTCTTAAAACACAGCGTCATCATCGACCCCACAAACTTTCGATAAGTTTGAATATTAACTTGATGGATGTATAATTTTGCTTTTTGTGTTTGATTAAACTCTATATTCGCCTGAAAGGGCTGGCGAGAAATATTTAAATTTTGCTGCGCCATCATGATGTAAGTTTATCATTTAAACGCCTTTTTAAACATTATGGTTTGGATACAAATTATTTCAAGCTGCTCAGGCACAGTGAGCAGCGGGAGAGAATTCATTTTGTAAATATTCGTTTTGAGACCATAGCCATGTTTCCATCGACATGTTTTTATCCGAATTAAGTGATATCGAATGAAAAATGCCTTATGGAAACAGTAAAATTCGATGAAATTTCATGAAAATCGACTCAAATGAAATACGATCGAGTCTCATCGGATTTTCTCTTGATCGATATACGGCTAATGCGATAAAAGCTGATGGAAACGTTATTTGCCGAATAAATAATGAATTGCGATTAAGTTTTATGACCTTTTATGGTTGCAACACGTCAGAAGATGAGATCATTTCCGGCCAGTCTGTTTGCGCACACATGGCGGATGTCAACAAAGACAGATGTAAGTGGACAAAGCAATACAAAATAAAAAATGCTTCAACCAAAGTGTTATGAACCACGAATCTCCCAGAACTGATGGATCGCTGTCGTTCCCACAACACAGTCACCTCCGCTGTCGTCAGGCATTTACGTGCATCGGCATCATCATAGCAATGTTTATAGCGTGTTTTTTTTCTTAGTTTAGTTTTGCTTGTTTTTACGTGGCTTGGTTGAGTTCTAATGTATAATGTGGTCTGTTATTTCTTGTTAACAGACTGCGGCGCTGCTAGTATAACACACCGTTGCCATGGACGCAGTTCAGACACGGAACAGACTATTTCTTTAGCAGAAGCAATACTCGTTTTTAAATCAATAAATTTGTTTTTAAGTCAATATTTTGTGTCAAATTATTTCTTTATTTATTATTTGGTTTAATTATATGTATATAGTAATAGGATAATATATAGTGAGGCGGTTGTTATAGCGAATACAACCCCTTCAAGCTAACAACCGCCTCGCATACATTATCCCATACAAATGTCGCTATCAGCTGGCACATACCGGTAAGCATTATTAGGCTTCAACTTATGAAATACTTGATCATTTGTTGGTAGATTTGTATCCGTTTTGTCTAACAAAACTTTGTTCCCAAAAGTTTGCTTGAATGTTGTTCGATTCAGTGTGAAAATGAATGGAAACACCTTAAAATGTCTCAAATCAATTCGATATACCAATTTGATCGCAAAACAGCATGTGACGTCATTACGTACAGGTTTTTATTCGCTTTAAAGCCATTTGATGGAAACACACTTTCACCAGCTTTATTCGCATGTGTTTTTTAACCGAACCTCAGATAATTCGATTGACAAGTAGATGGAAACATGACTCATGGTGAACTTGAAGCGGTTTTTCACAGCGCACTTGAATCCGACTCTGAGGTCTCAAAGTGACAGACGCTGCTAATAAAGCTGCTGTCGCCATGTGTGTCAATAATGTTAATCAAACATCAGAAAGAAAGTAATTTACTGCATTTGACTGAATTACTCTTGCAAAATTAACAAGAATGAATGTTGAATTTTTAGTGAAAACCATGTATTGTATATTATTATATAATATAATATTATTCAGTGCTTTAAGTTTTTCATAGGTCAATTTATTGTGCCTTTGTTCTATTTTAATTTGTGACTCTTGTCATCAGTAAGCTTGAGATTATTTTCTTAAGCTACTATTATTTTTTTTGTGATATTGAAATTGGTCACAATAATTATGAAATTTTAGTGGCAATACATTTTGATATGATAAAAAAAAATAGTGTTAAAAGTAACATAACTTAACTGTGAAGTATATCATAGATGGATAAAATGACTCGTATAATAATATAACATTTAGCTCATGTAGTTGATGACCTAAAGTGGTGGGGGGGCCCTGCAGTAACTCATAGCCCCGGGGCCCAGTGAGCTCTTAATACGGCCCTGGCAATATGACATCAATAACTGTGTTTTCAGTGGTGTATGAAGTACCTATATAAACCGTAATGTTTTTATGTAACTTGGTTCATCTCCCATTGCTGTGTTGTGGCTTTGCTATGTGGGGATAAATGTGCTGGTAACGTTCGTGAGACAGCTGATTAGTACTTTTGTCATTGACCGTAAAACAGTAACGTTACAGGAATCACCAACCTGTTGATCACGAGTCGACAAGTCGATCTTGGAAGCATTTTAAAGGGGACATATCATGCAAAATCCACTTTTTTAGCCCTTAAATGCATTTTGTTGTTTTTAGCCCTTAAATGCATTTCTGCTGTCTATGACGTTTTTTGATCAAGTACGTCACCGTATTTGCAGTGGAACTGACAAATAAGGACATCGACTACCGGTCCAACACTACGAAACAATCCGCCATTATTATTTCTCGCTCCGATTTTGTAGTCCAAGCTCAATCATGCAGAAGTTACGAGAGGGCTAGTCAAAATGTTCGGTTGTTGGATGTAGTGACCTGAAGCACTTCAAGGATCCCCACTTCAACAACCTCAGCCAGTATACAGAAGGGTTTGCCAATCGACTTCTATCATTTAGCTGCTGTGTTTCCTGATGCTTTCTAAACGTAAGTTATCGTATTATTATCAATACAGATTTTTAGTGGTAAGATCAGACCGCAGTCATTTATCTTGTCAGTGTGCTTGTTTTAACAAGAGAAATAGTCGACTTTCACTAATAACCCAACATAGTTAACTTACATACCTGCCTCCATATGAACTTATGACGTTCTGCAGGTTCGTCTTCGTCATCTTTTTCAAATCGCTCGCTCTGGCTCGAATATGTAAGGCTTGGTGGACAAGTCTTCCGTTGTTGACATTTTGTTAACGTGTGAATAAAAATGTTCTTTGAAGCTTTAGTAATCGTATCTCTTATCAAAGTACAATAATGGCCGAAGCAGAGAGTTGAACCTGAGTTGAACTGACCGTGAACTCAGCGACCTGGAGAGCGGGCGGGGTAAGACGGTATGCCTTTTTATTTAAAGGGGCCGCATTGAAACGACTTGCTCACAGAAGCACATCAGAAAAGGGGTAGAAAAGGGGCCTGTGGAGCTATAATAATGAGGAATTCAGACCAACGCATTGCAGTTATATGCTTTATATAGACCACAAATGTATGATTTATAAGTAAAAATGAATGATTTAAAAGCATGATATGTACCCTTTAAGTCGATCGCGAAGAGTTTTCAAAATCAGAGAAAAAAAAGCCTATTGTGTGTGTAGTAAATGGTGTCTAGGAGATGCGGTGGCGCACTCACTGTTACAATCATGTCATTTTTTGGACTCATGCGGACGCGTGAGAACAAGGATTTATGCTTTAACCAGCTCAGCCACAGTAACAGTGTCAGAAAGTGTTTTTTGTTTATTGCACCCTGGTAGAAGATGAGAGTAAATCATTGTTTATGCTGTTGGTTTTGTTCTGTGTGAATGCATTCATGCATTACACACCATATCCAAACACAGATGCATACCCCAGATGCATATTCAAGATTGTAAATAAATGTCTCATTATCAAGAACCTCTTCTCCACTCCTGAATTCTCTAATCGGAATCTGATCCATATTTGGCCGCCTCTATCAGCTGACCTTTCAATTGTAGTGGGACTTCGCTACATACAGCTCATATTTAGCCAGTTCAACTTTTACTACTGATGTGGAAATTTTAATAGTCATTGATCCCAAACAGATATCATAAGAGAGAGAACCTATTCAATGTGTAAAATGAATGTGTTTACGTGATTGTGCGAGACGTTTCAGGAACACATGTTGCAGGACAACTGACCTTAGGGACTGCCGGAAGTTTATTTCAGTACCAGTTTGTCTCTTTGAGTAGAGACTGAACAGCAGTAAGGACCTCATCTGGGTGGTTGAAAGGTACAGCGGGTGAAGAGGAACCTTGAAAAGAGAGTATAAAGTATAAAAATATAAAAAGTATATTCCATATAAATATTCTATGTGACTACAGTGGCTCAACTGGCCCAGAAGGAAGAAAAGGAATAGTCGAATAAAGTCGTTATTTTTGTTGTTGTTTTTTCGCACAAGTATTCTCGTCGCTTGATAAACTTATAGTTGAGCCACTGTTGTCACATAGAATATTTAAACATTTTCTTCATTGACTTTCTGGTCCGTCAGAGTTTCAATCCCTAAGGATGCCAATGTGGCAGTGATGCAGCTCTCAAATTTAATCAAAAATATCTTCATTTGTGTTCTGAAGATGAACAAAGGTCTTACAGGGGTTGGTACAGCATGGGGGTGAGTAATTAATGACTTAATTTTCATTTTTGGGTGAACTAACCCTTTAAATATAGTATTATTTCCTGTTAGTATACTTGCAATGTACTTTTGAAAAAGGGATTATTTCAAATACAATAAAGTATTTTTTCCAGGAGAAAGGAGAGCTTGAGGAGCCGAGAGAGGCTGTAGAGTCTCACAAGGTAAATTTAGAGGAGAACAAACTAACTCAGCTTAGTTATCCATATTAATTATTTTGATTGACATACCATATGGCCATCATTGTCCTCATGATTGAATATTGGTAATACATCTTTAATAGGTTGAATGGGTAGTTATTTTTTCATGTAGTTTATATTTAGCTGGTCCCTTCCTGCTTCAATTGCTCCACCTTCATCCCCATCCCAAAGAAACCCAGGACTGAATGACCTGTTGCTAATGCAAACCTGTTGCTTTAATATTGAATATTATTTGAGAGACTGGTGCTAAACCCACTTCAAGGACATCACTGGAACCTTCAAGTTCTAGACACTCTTTAGTTCCAGGTCCATGGATGACGCGCTACATCCAGCAACAACTAGACAAATAAATGACTTAAGGATCCTGTTCGTGGACTGGTGCTCTCCCCACTACACAAATGACTGTACCTCTACAGACCCCTCTGTTAAGCTCCTGAAGTTTGCAGACGACACTACAGTAAGTGGCCTCGTTTCAGGAAGGCGATGAATCTGCATTCAGAAGAAAGGTCTAGCTGGCTGTCTGGTGCAGTCACAACCTGGAGTGGAACCAGTGGAGATGGTGGTAGACTTGAGGAGGAACACCCAGCACTCCTTCCACTCGCCATCATGAACAGGACTGTGGCCACCGTGAAGTTCCTGGGTAGGGTTGCACCAGCCATTAGTTAATTATCACTTAAAGGGATAGTTCACTTCAAAATTAATTTTTGATGTTTTAGCTTACCTCAAGGCCATCCAAGATGTAGGTGTCTTTGTTTCCACAGTATTTTCAATTTTGACATTTTTTCAGTTCAAACCGGTGTTGTCTGTCAGTCATATAATGGAGGTTTAAGGGGTCCATATCAAAGAACATGCACAGAGAAGTCAAAATTAAACATGATTTAATGACTCGTAAATGTAAGCACACATTAATGGCCTGAGACACGAAACGAGCGGTTTGTGTGAGAAAACGAACAGTATTTATATAGTTTTTACCTCGTGTAACCACAGCCATGTCCAAGTGATCCGAATCAGATGTCCAATGTCCAACTGAACCGTGTCCAACGTGCCGCCGGAAGTGATCTCTCGCTCGTGTACGTCACTCATCATTTACACAGAGATTTCAGAAGTTTTAAAATAATTTTCCAACACGTCATCAACAACATTCAGCCTCATTAAATGATAATGCCTCATTAAATACAAATAAAATAATTTCGGACAAACTTCTTGAAATAACCATTTATTTCTATTAAATACAACACAGACAAATCCAGTTAGTGTTTCTGCTGTGACTAGCTGCAAATATATATGGATAATCTATAATTATATCTAATTTAGATCATAACAAACTCTTTAAACAACATATCCTGTACATCTTCAGTACATCTGCAATTTAGGTGAAATTGCGTAGTTCATGTTAAAGGTATTAAAAACCTGTGCTAACACCAACTTTCTAGTGTATGCTTGTTGGGTCCATGTATTTTCCCTGCAGTGTGTATATAATGTATAATGCATCTCAATCCTTTAGTTTTTGCAAAATAATGACCAGTTAAAAGTTATGATAAGGGCCTGAACACTGAAAAACAAACCAAAAAAAACCTGGAGCTGGCATACTGAATGTCCTACTTTCAAATTTCTGAGTGGTTGGCAGGACACTTCCAAACAAAAAACTACAAAACGTATATCCTGCATTCTCTTGTTAGTGTGTATCTTTCAGGGCAATGTGTCCTGCTGTGTGTTAGTCTGTATATAAGAGAGTGCATGTAAGTCTGGGTGGTGTTTCTTGGTGTGTATGCGCAGGTACTGTTTGCCTGCAAAACGTTTTCCACAGCGGGTGCACTCGTACGGTCTCTCTCCGGTGTGGACAGTCTGGTGAGCCGTGAGGTGTCCCGACTGCGTGAAACGCTTCCCGCACTGCTCACAGCGATACGGCCGTTCTCCAGTGTGAATGCGCATGTGCGTGTCCAAACTCTGCGACGTGGTGAAACTCTTCCCGCAGATTGAGCAAATGAAGTGTCGCTTGCCGGCTCCACCCCGCGTAGAGCGCCCAATCGCCCATAGAGACCCAGCCCTGAGACGTTACCGAGAGCAACGAGCCGCTGTGCGGCAAACAAGGAAGAATTATGGGATACAAAAGAGTCTGACCCACCAATCCTCTGTGGTGAGGTTTGCAAGTGTGAGAGTGTGCTACGGACGGAGTGTGCGGCCCAATCGGATACCGGATCCAGATCGGTCTTCGCACACAAGTCTTCCTGAAGCACTCGATGATGATGGGAAGCGCGAGTATCCGACATGGTTTGAGCAAGGGAGAGGGAAGCGTTATCTGAAACAGACAAGTCGACACTGGAGTGCTGGGATTCATTCGACGCCGGAGTGTGTGTCTGCAAATGTGAGCGTATGGGAGTGTGTGTCATGGTCAGGGGAGTGTGAGAGCGTGTGAGATTCCTGTCCCGAGAGCTCAGCAACATCTAGTTTAGGCGAGTCGTGAGCTACCGCAGAGACACTTTCACCTTCGTCCTCGTCGTCGTCCTCATCTGTTAAGAAACAAACAGCATGAACACACCACACTCATTTTGAAAAGGGTTGGCATGGACTTTCAGGTTCATTCTGGGTACATTTTTCCTATCATACATGCACTGATATATTAGATCATTTTGAGTAAAATTGATCAAGTAAAAAACTGTTCACTGGGCTTTTACCATATAATTGTATTAATATTAATATTATTAACCAATAATTTAAGTGTGAATTACTAAAAAGTTAAAGTAATAATTTGCATAGAAAATGCAATACAAGGCAAAATGCATGTCAGATTGAGTTAGAGTTATAGATTGAGATTGAGTTATTCAGAAAATTTAACCAAACTGTACTGACTGACACGATCAGATAAGAAAAAAAATGAACTGAGCAGAATAATGATGCTTTTGTCTTCAGTAGAGCTGTTTTCTAGTGGAAATTGAAGTAAATATGAAATATGATTGTTTCATAATTGGTATACTGCATCACTCAAATTGTTACTGAACTAAATTTGAATTAACATTGAATAATGATACTATAGTTTTGAATAGCTGCTTTATAGCTAAAATTGAAGTTGTTTAATAATTTATGAACTTGGGCAAAAATGACACTGTTGTTAAAGTTAACTGACCTGAATAAAGCCACTATAGTGTTCAGTAGATTTACTTTATAGCTGAAATCAAGGTTGTTTCATAAATTATGAACTTTGAAACATTAATACTGTTATTTTCCTGTTTATTACCATGAAGATGCTTTGACACACCTTTGGCTTGCTTAGTTGGGACATAAAAGACAATTAATATTATCAAAAATATCATCAATCTAACTGTACTGACGGGATCAGACTGAACACAAAAACCTGAACTAAGCTTAATAATGAAACCATTGACTTTTGCAGAGCTGCTTTATAGCTGAAATTGAAGTCGTTTCATAATTGATTCATAAACTCTGCAACATTGACACAGCTACTGAACTGAATTGAATCCACATTGAACTGAATTGAGCTGAATAGTGACACTATTGTCTTCTACACAGCTGCTTTATAGCTGAAATTGACATCATTTCATAATTGATGAACTGCACTTATTGGACTGAATTGAATCAACGCTGACCTGAATACAACTGAACAACGGCACTATTGTCTTCTGTATAGCTGAAATTGAAGTTGTTTCATAATTGATGAACTTTGCGACATTCATGCTGTTATTCTCCTGTTTATTACCATGAAGCTGCTTTGCAACAATCTGTATTATCCTATATGAAGTGCGATGTAAATAAATGAGATTTGAAGTACAATATTAATTATCCTATTATCCTATTATCTGTATTATCCTAAATGATGTGCGATGTAAATAAATGTGATTTGAAGACAATATTAATTAATCACACTCATTTTGAAGGGGTAGACATGGATTTTTAGCTCATTCCTAATATGCAGTACATTTTCATATTCCCATAATAGATTTGTATCATATTCAGTAGGTAAAACAAGTTAATAATGTTCAAAAATGCCTTAAAAAAAGAAGTGTGAAATACATAAAAAAAATATAATGAAGTACGAGCCCTGGCTCCTCACCTCCCAGCGGCGGCTGCTCGAGACCTTCCTCTTTGATTTGCATTCAGATCAAATCTCCTCCATGCACGAAACTCACGCGCCTAGAATCAGATTAATAACAAATAATAATCGCTTTTACACACAGATAATGCTTCCATTTTAATCACACACACAATAAATGTTCATCTAACCTCTGACTCTGCACCCCGGCTGGTGGACTCTCCGCCTCCGGACGTTTTTGTGCCCACTAGCGACTCGCGTGCACTACTGTCACACCGACCGTCTCGCGCTACGGTTGTGTCGTCGCTGTACCCCGAGCCGCAACGATAGACTCTATGAGCTGCAGTTTCCGTCGGAGCTCCTCGTTCTCCTTCTGATGGCGTGAGATCTCGATGTGTAATACGGCGTAACCGTCGTCCACAAGCTCGCAGATTTCTGCCACCGCCGCACGAGTCAGGGTCTCCATGATGGTCGCGAGCTGGGAGTGAAACGCCCGGTAATTCGCCATCCTTCGCGCTCCTCTGCGTTTGGGCCGCCTGTAGGTCCCGCGGACAAGTGTATACGTTACAGTACAACTTTAGATTATAGTGACAGCTGCTTTCGTTATTCGTAAAGTAAAACTGTCCGGTGTTGTTTTTATTTTCTGTGTGAAACGGTGTAAACGCTCTGACTGTTGCTTGTGGAGACTGATGTCGTTTCCGGGGGGCTTCGCTCAGATGTTGTCAAAATAAAAGTCACATGTTGACAATTTTCGTATTTTTCAAACTTAATCATAAACTGCTTAAATATTAAATGTCTGATTACTGAATTCTTAAAATATTAATATTTAAACAATTGCACCTGCTGAAAAAGGTTTTCATAAATCGTTAACACAAAGTAAATAAGGACAGACAGAATGATGTGGACAATGCAAATTGCCTATTTGTTTACTCTGGAACAGGCTAACAAATAAACAATATACATATATATATATATATATATATATATATATATATATATATATATATATATAGACCACATACACGCATATTCTGGACATTTCATCCCACACATAAGGGCAAGCTACCAAGATACTACCATGATTTAAATTAATAGGGAAATAAATTTCACACATGTATTTAAGGTTCAAGACTTTGGTTGGTTTATTTGACTGGAACTGCAAACAACGGCTTCAGATAAATTGTTTTGTAAAGGATGAAGAGTTCTAAATCATGATCCTGTATATTTCATTATCATTCTGCATGATATCATACACTTAGAATGATGTGATTACATACATTTCAATAAGTAATTATTATTTTGTGTTTACAGTTGTATTCTCAACTGTATCAGAAAGAACTGGTAAAAAGTATAGAATATAACAAATGTATTAATCATGGCATAAGGACAGGTATAAGTACACAAGTGAGATGTACGTGAATAAGGTGCATTTATCTGCGGCTGGTGGAACCAGATTTCCTCTTCCCAGAAAGGAGATGTTTAGGTTTGAGATCAAATACATGTCGATCAGATTCACCCTTCCTTCCTTGCCTGTTCATGTCCTTCTGTGAGCTCTTCATCATGGTCTTCACCTTCTTCAACATCTGGAAGAAATGAGACAATAAGTCAACTGAACATGTTTGTCCTTTGAGCAACGATGTGGAAGATCTGTTTCTATAACCTACTATATGGCTAAACATCCTTTCATAACACAACTTGATTTCACACTTGTCTTGTACATAAATACAGGCAGTTTCTGAATCTGACCTTGGCATCTCTGACTCCTGATTGGTCCCTTGGTGGTCTTGAGGCGCTCTGACTGCGAGTACGTGACGTCGGTGGTGCGGATACTTCCCTCTTCCTCTTTCGAACCAGAGAGCGAGATCGTTGAGCATAGTGGCTCTAAAGGTAAAAAGGTGGACACAAACATGTTCAATGAACACAGAAACAGATCACCATGACCAAATGGTATACAAAACCAAGCGTGCTCCGACTAAAGATACAGAGCATGAACAATTTAAGTACACAGGTTCTTACATCATCTTTATCAGTCATGTCCAAACCCAGATCACCCATCTCCTTCTCCAGAGTCGCTCTCTCCACCTGCATTCCCACACAGACCATTCAAATTTAAGCCATCTTTGACAAGATAAATCAATTGCAAACAGAAAAGTGTGATCTTATAGGTTGTTTAACAACAAATATTCCATAATAAAAATTAAAAAGTGCTTAATCTGAATAATTACATACTTTAAAATATGTAAGTAACATCCAATAATTAACTTCTTGCTATGATATAAACATGTACAAAAATAAGCCTGCTGGACAGAAAGACAGACCTTCTTGGCCGTGCGTGGTATTCTTGGTCCCTGTTTGTCTTTTTCTTTGGACTCGAGAATCTTCAGTTTCCGCTTCTCGCGAATCTGACTGGCCAGCTGTCGAATCTCCTTCATCTCTTCATCCTCGCTCTCCCTCATCAGAGTCGTACTCTCCGGCCTTCTCACGCAGCTCCTCTTCCCGCTCCAAATCCTCCAGCCTCTGAGAATAAGAGAAGGACAGAAATTCAGAACATGTCATCTGAAAAAAGAACTTAACCAAATAAATGTCTTAAAAAAAAACAGTGAGCAACAGTGAGGAGGGACTGAATTATCAGTGATTACGGTCATAAAATGAGATATAATAGGTTACAGAGCTATAGCATGCTTTAATACCTTCATGATCTCCGGGTCGACGTAGTCAGCAATATTGTGACCCTCCCAAATCTCAGGAATCTTATCCTCCTTTTCTTCTGGATTCATCAAATTCCAGTATTCTGAACACACAAGATAACATTGATTTATTTTTAATTAAATTTAAAACGTTTGCAGTGTATATTTTATGTACATGTGTATGTGTGTTTATATCATACTCTGTAGATCAAGCGTGTAATCATCTCCCAGCTCAACCTCCAGGTCTCTCTCCAGTTTGCGTTTGGGGGCATCCGTCTCCATTGCCTTCCTACGTATCATAGCACCTTCGGGAATAAACGGAGGCCTTTCCTGCAAAAAAAAAAAACCAAATCAAAAACTTTTAGAAACACACTAATGTTTGCTAGAAGCATTTATGAAGAAAAAAGCTAGAAACAAGCGGACAATGGTTTACGAAGAGCGAAGAGCACGTACCTTTTGATCTCTCTTGGCTGGCACTGCCAGGTGGAGTCTGTTCAAAACATCATGGACCTTCTTGCTTTTCATTTTTGTGTCCACACGGTGAGCCAACAGCCGATCACATGCCTGTATATAATAATAAGAAATTCAAAACTCATCTAAACCTACATCAACCTACAATAGTCTTTTTCTCTAAAACCTGGCTGATCTCAGCAAGCCTATGTGAGAGTAAAGCTGATTGGTTGGTCTTACCTCAGTCTTCACCAGCATCACTCCCTCTTCTGTCAGAGTGCTCGTCTCAATCACTGTGACCCCCTCAGCAGTGAGATCCGCAAACACTTTCTACACACACAGAGCTCAGTTTAGTGTCACTGCAGAAAGTCTCAAGTTGCAGGTACATTCTCTTATAACATTTATTAAACTTTAAATTATAAGCATCATTACTCCAGTCTTCAGTGTCGCATGATCCTCCTGAAATCATTCTAATATGCCGTTCTTGTTCTAAAGAAACATATCTTATCAGTGACTGCGTTTACATGCAGCCAATAACCCGTTCAAAACCGGGATATTAGCAATAACCCGGTCGCGAGCGGCCATGTAAACACCGGCAAAAACCCCGAAATTTAAAAACCGGGTATTATACCTGGGGTACCCCTTTCTAACCCGAATTTTTGGTCATGTAATCGTGTATCGGCATATCCCCATAGTGATTTGTGTTCTGCGCATTTTCTATTCGCAAGGAATCTTGGTCTTTTGAGTAGAGAAACTTCTTGGCGCATACAAAAATCCGTGTGCAGTATACCGGAAGTAAACATGGCGAGACACAGCACAGCATACTTTTGGAGCGAGTTAAGTAACGTTACCAGCATCTAAGCGCAAACAAAGGCGATCGCTATCTGCCCCGAACTATTCATTATCCGCATGCTGTTGTTGTCTTTGGATACAGGAAGATGAATCAGAAATGACGCATATTGCGTCTTAAGGTTGTCCGTACGTCTAGACGCTAACTGCGCATCGCCGTTTACATCTGGACATTGCAATTCCATGTATACAGGAGAAACTCTCTCTGCTCACGCATGTAAACGGGTTATTCCTAATGTTTCAGAAACCCGAATAGTGACCTTAACCCGACCATAACCCGAAAATTGGCTGCATGTAAACGTAGTTCGTGTTTGTAAAAACCCAATTCTTCTTTTTCCTCAGGATATAAAAAAACAGCATTTATTTCAAAGATAAAAAAAAGCTTTTAGAACATTGTAAATCTCTTTACTGTCACTTTTTTAACAATTTAAAATATTGTTGTAATGATAAAAAATATATAATAATAATAAATAAAAATATACATATACATACATATATATATATACACACACACATATATATATGTGATGTGTATCTGGGAAAACCCACCACATGGTGAAATTTGACATATTACAGGTTTTGATACCATATTAAAGCTGGGTTCAAGCCCTTTCCAAATCTGTTTTTATTTATTTTATCGGTTGTCTGTAACAAAAGTTATGGTTATCTTAAGTCAGCTGATCGCTATGATTTTCAGAAACAGAATTTTGAGAAAAACAGGTTTAAATAACTGTCACATCCTGCTAGCGCGACGACTGGCGCTCCCTTTTTTATTGCCTTTTTTACATATCACATATTTTAGTAATCATCATAGATTGGGTATCATTCTAAAGCTTACAAACTCAAAATTCATCCTGTGAAAACCGTTTTGAAATTGGACGATTGAGAGGCGAGCAAGGTCTTTTAGACGAGCAACTTCAAACTCTGTTGTTCTCTTGTGCTCCGCATCATACCACACGATAACGCTGGATAAAAATAAATAAATAAATAACTTGCGTGCCGTTGTAGTTCACCCAGGACTGGACTTTATTCTGTTATGTGGTTTATTTTGATAGGTGAACTGTCTTTGTAGTGTTAGAGCTATACGGGAGATGTGTGTTTCCCTATGGTGTTTCCCCCTCCGCTCCGCCTGCTTGCATGTTATTAAAGTGAAACACAGTCTTTTCACCTGGTCATTATAAATCGCTATTTTTCTGCAGTAAACTAGTGAATTTTCCCAAGTTATATTCGGAGATGATAAACAAGATGTTATAGAATAATAATTTAATAAAAAACTAATTTTGACAAAAAACTGACATTCAGTCTGTTTTTAGACTTCACTGAAAACGTTCCAGCGTGACATCTGACCGGTTTTCCCAGATCGCATCATATATATATATATATATATATATATATATATATATGGCATAGTGTGTGTCGTGTGACGATGGTTCAAAATTCATATTGTTTCACAGAGAATGAAAAACAGCATACAGGTTTGGAATGAGATGATAATAAATCCCTTAATTAGTTTCCTTCAGATCCAGGAATTCCTGCACTGTATTAGAGGATTCAGAATGTAATTTACCTGATTCTCTTCCGACAGTTCACTGATCTTCTTCACATCACACTTATTGGCCATCACGATCAAAGGCTGCATCACACAAATAACAATCACTGCTATCATTCAGCCCAACAAAACCATATTGTTTCACCGCATTTACATCTTTGAATGTGTACATACCTTGTTGGCAAACAATGGCCGTATATTGTTGAACAGCTCTAGTTGTTGTGAGAGTGTGTGTCCGCACTGCTCGGACACATCCATGACGTAGAGGACAGCAGAACGCAGGTGAGCCAGAGCAGTGATGGCCTGCATTTCTATGGTATTCCTTTCCTCAAGAGGGTGATCCAGAATACCTGGGTATCAACCACCTACAAACACAGACCCGTAAATAACAGGTTAGGAACATTTTTATTCTATAAAATCGTTGAAATCAATTAAATGAAATCAGTTGTCCGGAAATCCTATATTTTTCTACCACTCACCTGCCAGCGCAGGTATTTGTAGTCCATGTGACCCACAAACAAAGATTTGGTGGTGAAGGCATACGGCTGGACCTCAACATCAGCACGGGTCACCTGTGCACACATTAAAACTTCATTTAAAACAAGTTTGAAGTTTAAAACTTTAACAAGTTCTGTGCTCCTGTATCTGTGTGTGCATAGTGCATTCTCCACTCTCTGTGTACAAGTGATGTGATCATGTATGTGTGCATTAATGAAAACAATGCATTAATATAGTATAGTATAACAGTGATTATTTGGAATGGATTTAAGGAAGCAGCAGAGTGGAAGTCAAGGCTGTAGCTAAAATGTCGGAATGAAGTTTAATTTATTAGGTCATTCCTCAAGTGGAATGTATTTGACTGATGGTGTTCTGAAATTTGATCAGACACAGAATGATGATTCCGACACCCATGATATAATTTATTTTGTAATAGACGTAGCTGTTTTTAAATCAATTTTAATGAGTAGTAAGCTAATCTATATCCTCACAGTGTGTCGGTTATGTGGTGATAAGCTATGGAATTGTGGCAGGGCAAATTCATTTTAACAATAATTAATAAATAATATTAGTACCCTAATAATAATAAATGTAATACTTTAAATGGAAATCCTCTCGCCAATATAACAGTCTATTGGTACAACCCTACAGCGCACACAGATCTGACATTTAACCTACATTCACATGCACAAACAAACCTTGTTGATAAAGCTGGACTTGCCGACGTTGGGGTCAACCACACAGCAGGATGGTTCTGGTGTTTGGGTCAATAGTGGGTAAACGGGACAAATGCTGCCGCACTACGATGAGATGAATATGCATTTACTATGTGCATCAGATGTAAAGTTCATGCTTATTTTTGTTTAACATTTATGCTTTAATGGGTGAAGCCAAACATTATTATACACTCCCATTCAAAAGTGACAGTAAAAACTCAGATCAAATAAATGCAGATCTTTTGAACTTTCCATTAATCGAATCTATAAAAAAAAATAAAGGCTGATCAGTTTTCAACATTGATAAGAAATGTTTTGACCAGCATAGAATGATTAAGGATTTACCACCACAGGAATAAATTACAATTTAAAATATATTAAAACACAAAAAAAGTTATTTTAAATCATAATAATATTTGACAATATTTACTGTGTTTACTGTATTTTTGATCAAATAAATGCAGTCTTGGAGAGCACCAGAGACTTCTTTAAAAACATTTTTTTTTAATCTTAAGGACACCAAAGGTTACTAGAAAACCATCTGATATTAAGAAAAGTATTTGTGAATGTGTGTAAGTGGTTGTTACCTTGTTCTAAATACTCCAGACTCTGTTTCTGTCTCTTTAATATGGTGCACATGCGACCCAGTGCGACCGTTTCAGCTGCTTGCAGCGATACAGCGAATTCTCCATATTTCATGAGCCGCACATAATCTTTAGCAACACTACAAATGCAGACAGTTTTACTCAGTTAAATGAATTTCATAGACCCACAGATATGAGCAGACCTCATAAGCAATACATAAAAAAAAAATCAAACAAAGGATGTTAATGATCATGTATCAGCAAACAAATTTATATTAAAATCAACCACAAATAAAGCTAGAGTACACATGCACAATAATGATGATAAAACCCAACAGACTCACTTATCTATGAGGTTCTTGGCGATATTGATCTGACCAAGGGCCAGTTTATAATGATCTTTATCATACAGCACATTCATCGAGATCAGGCATAGAAGGGGTGAGATATCCTGAAGAGATAAATAGGCAGTCATTTATCTACTAAAGGGATGATTAAGGGGGAATCAGCTTGTGTGTTGAGAAGTTTGGGTGACACTTACATCCAGTTTGGGAAAGTCAGTGAGGATCTGTGACAGCCGATCATGGTAGTTCTGCTGGGTGAATTTGACTTTGCGCATGTAGAAATGCCTTATTAGGTGGATCTGGTAGTGTTTGTGTACAACAGTGGGAGTTTTTCTCTGGGTTTTGGATAAAGTCAGATCTATGAAGTCCTGCATGAAAAGAATCGGACAAAGAAATGGTTTGTGTTTGATTTACTACTTTCTTTATAACAACAAAAGCTTTGAGTAACATTATTGAAGCACACCAGGGTTCCCACATATTTTGGCAAATGACTGTCCATGACTATGATTTTTCCAAATATTAGTTATTACTTAAGGATTTTATATAATAACTAAGTTATAATAAATAATTGTATAAAAGATTGTACGGACATATCAATTAGACAATGAAATACAACTAGAAAAGTTTATACCCACTAAATTTCCACTATATTTCCATTCAATTTCCAGGAATAAATCTATTATATATATATATATATATATATATATATATATATATATATATATATATATATATATATATATATATATATATATTATATATATATATATATTGAAATCATAATTACGTGTATATATATATATATATATATATATATATATATATATATATAGATATATATATATATACACACACACACACATAATTAAAGAATAAAACAAGAAAAAAAAAATATATATATATATATATATATATATTCTTTTTTTTTAACCTTTAAAAATATGCATGCTTTCTATGACCATAGGGACCTTGGCACACATTTTGGGGGTAGCTAGTTGTTTAATTCAACAACTGACAACAAATGGAAACAAAAAGTAAAGTAATCACAGGCCGAGTTACCTAAAATTAAGTTGATTTTATTCAACTTTTTGGAATAAAATTTTATTCAACCAAGATCTCAACCGCATTAATATTTCACCCCCTCCTCAGATGTTATAAATGCAGTTATAAAACCACTTGTATATCATTTTCACATATGGCACCAGTAAAAGCATGTTGACATTAATGGAATTGATAAAATTACAAGACATGAAAAGTTAAGTTAAATGGCTGAACAACGCGCGCACGTGTACAGCGCGAGCAGCATACTGTCAACGTCCGTTATTAACGGCAACACCATCAGCACTTTTTATGGCATTTAACCCCGCATATAAGTGTCAAAACACGTAGTTAATTTCCTACCTTCGCGGTGGGAACCACCATAATCTTTTTAAAGTTGTACAGAGCCATGATTGCGGCACACGCGAGTCCTCAGTCCTCAGCAGAACACGCAGAAGGGCCGAAACACGCAGCGGACGCGTGTCACGAAGAGCAAAACATGTGGTACCACACTGACGCGACCACAGCGTCACCTACCGGAGGGAGGAGCCACACGGATCACTGCAACTACAGTACATAACCACCATGTCGCATTGATGATAACAAAGATAGCAGAAGCACAGTTTTAAAGCGTTAGTTCAGCCAAAAATCAAAATTAAGTCATTAATTACTCACCCCCATGCTGTACCAACCCCTTAAGACCTATATTCATCTTCGAAACACAAATAAAGATATTTTTTATTAAATTTGAGAGGTGGATCACAGCGACATTGGCGCATATGCGTCGTGGAAATCTCTTGAACTCTCTTCTCAGGCCCAGAAGGAAGAAAGGAATAGTCGAATAAAGTCGTTTTTTTTTTTTTCGCACAAAAAGTATTCTTGTCACTTGATAAACTTATTGTTGAGCCACTGTAGTCACATGGAATATTTAAAGATTTTCTTCAATGACTTTCTGAGCAATCAAGTTTCAATCCTTTAGGAGCCTGATGTTGCAGTGATCCACCTCTCAAATTTAATCAAAAATATCTTCATTTGTGTTCTGAAGATGAATGAAGGTCTTAGGGGTTGGTACAGCATGAGGGTGAGTAATTAATGCCTTAATTTTCATTTTTGGGTGAACTAACCCTTTAAGACTTATGTTTGGTTTGGGTCATTGTGAATCACCACTTGTGGTGGACAAAAAAATTAAAGGCCTAGAAAAAAATTGTGTATAAACCTGTTGTAATGCTGTATCATCAAATATTGTATTTCTTTTTGAAACTGACTGATTGTAGGCTTCATTGATCTGAGCTTGTATTGGTCAAAAATGACCATCTGTCAATGAATAGGGGAGTTTGAAAATAAGAGAAACATTTAGTGTTCATTAGTGTTCTTATGTATGCTTGCAAAGATTAAGGCCTCGGACCTGTCTATGCATGGATACACGAACACTCACACACAGTTCATGTACACAAACTATTTTGAGTATTACAGGCTACACGTTACAGAACATGTTTTCACAGAGATGAAGTTTATCTTCAGATAAATGAGGCCTACGTTCAATCAGTTTAAAAAAAATACAAAACCTGTCCTAATTGAACAAGTTGACAAAAAGATGTAATCCAATATTTGGTGATAATATAGCATAATGAGCAATTTACAAGCAGGTTTAGTCTTAATGGCTCACTCTGGGTTCAGCAGCAAACGTTGAAAGGGCACAAAGGTCATTTTGAAATAGAGCTTCAATTTGCCATCGTGCCTGAAAGAGTCCAAAGCAGTGTTATATATATATATATATATATATATATATATATATATATATATATATATATTTAACTAAAATGATAACATTTCTGTTGTAAAACTGTTAAAGTAACAATCCAAACCACACTAAATCACAGCACAAAATCAAAATAATTTTATTTAGACAATTTATTGACACATCATTTATTTGTACAAGTAAAACAAACCAGTTTAAGAATTTCTGAAGGTTTGCCCCCGATTAGACAAGCCTTCAAGTAACTTCAAATAAATAATTGTATTAATGGGTCTTCTGTTTGCAAACAGAACACAGTAACATAGGAAGGGTTGGGGAAAGAGAGAGAGGAAAATGAAACAAATGTTTTCCTCAGCAGTAGTTCAGTGTGTATCATGCTCTGTTTCTACCAAAGTCCAGCAGTGATCAGGAATTAAGCTGATTTCTGCTCAGAGTCAGAGATGACAATCATCACACGTGTTACCTTCAACACCACAAATACTGGCTTAAGTAAGCAGCACAATCAGAACACAAGCATATTTTCAAGAGTATACATAATGCTTGTCTGAACATGAGATGACGTGTCTCCTATATATGAGTTGTGTTATTTACCGAGATGACTGTTGACCACCAACATACAATCAACAACAGAAGAAAACATTATTAATACTGATATGATGCACAAATTCAAAGGTTATGAAAAAAAGACACAGAAAGACTTTACAGATGTGTGCACTGCACCGTTACACACACTGTAATTGTAGTACTAAAATCTAAACATTTCAACACACAACAGAACATCTGAAAAAAAAATGGATCAAAGTGGAGTAAATACGGTGGGCAGAGTTTAAAGTTTGGGAGGAGCCACTGCTTGTGTGGAGTCAATCCTGTGGGAGGAGTTTAGTCTGTGCATGTCAAATACAGTTGGTAGGGAGGATGCTTTAGGGGAGGAGTTTAAAGATTGGGAGGGGCTAAAGTGATTCACAAGAAGTGTGTTTGACTTGAAGCGGCTCCGATTCGGTGTATGACATTGAAGTGATTCGAGAGCAGACGGCTCTCAATGCTTTCAAATAACACTCACGGTACTTTGACGCCATACACCGATCGGTCTGCTTCAAGTTGAGCACACCAGATGAGTCAGTGCTGTGGGAGGAGTTTGCATAGAAAAATTTGCAGTCTCTTTCCCTTCACTGTTGAAACATGAATGGATGAATCAATGAGGTAAACAAGTACATGTATTTATCTACTGTACAGATGAAGCAGAAGAGTATGTGCACAACTAACACTATAGGTAGCTAGATGAGCTAGAATGTGTTTGAATGTGTGTATATGTATGTGATGATTACCAGAGGTATTTGTCCTGCTGAGGTATTGTGTCAAAATTGTTTTATTACTAATCAGTGCTTCACACAAATACTGCAATATTGTGTGTTTAACGTGTATTTATGTGTTGTTTTTTTAAAGGCACCAGCAATGGCTATAAGCTGTGTGGCGTTTTTCCCATTTACATAATAATCGGCCCCTTTAAATGTATGATGTTTGCATGCATGTGTATGAGCAAGTGTAAGCATGTGTGTGTGTGTGTGCATGGCTCCAACACTCACACTGCCACTTTTTCAAGAGACCGTATGGGTGGAGTTATTGCTTTCAGGCCATTCCCAGGGCAACTGTTACCAGCGGCTAAGAGCGTGTTCCAGTTGTCATGGCAGCATGGGAGTGTTCAGGTGGCCGGGGCAGGAAGACAGGACAGGAGCGCGTGCGTGCGTGACCTTTGTGACCTCCGGCGTGGCAGATGAGGTGGCTCACCGTGTCCAGCGGGGAAATCGTGTGCGAAGTGTGTGTGGGTCTGCTCCTCACGCTGCTTCAGCGAATACCAGGTGAGGAAGATGAACAGAAAGCCAAGGAACTTCAAGCTCCGCCAGCCCAAAGTAAACAAAGCGGAGGGAAGTGACATTCGTACTCCCAGCAGGACCCATGGAAACCACAATCCTGCTGCCACAGCATACAGGTGGTGTCAATCACAGCTCCAAAATAGATAGGAGTGGGGATATAGGCTGGAAAGAAAGAAAGAAAAATATTCAGTAATTAGCAAGTAATTCATTAAAACACATGGGTAGTTAGCAGTATTCTACAGTGGTTTGGGGTCAGTAAGATTTTTTTATTTCTTAAAGAAGTTAATACTTTATTCAGCAAGGACATTAAATTAACCCCTTACCTGTCACCCCCCTTTTTGAGAATGGGGGTTAAAATACACTATTCACACTTAAATGGTTATAATTCAAGAATGCTTTGGAATATATACCCAAGTTTGGTCTTGTTTGAAAGAACACTCAGCAGATTATTGCTGAAGTGAAAAAACTTCAAAAAAATGGAAGTATGAAAAAGTTATGGAAGTTTAAATTCACAGTAAATCAAATATACTGTACTATATATTTTTTATTTTATATAAAATATATATTTTACAAAATATTTTTTACTCTAAAATTACTATAAAATCAAAGCCATAAATCTAACCAAGTTATGTTCCAAATTTGAAGTTGATATCACAAAAATTGAAGTTCCCATGAGATTTTGTTTAGGCGTAGTACCAAAAATAGCCACCGGGTGCCATTGAATTCCATTGAATTTAGTTGTATACATTCTGCCTTAACAAATTAATACATTTCTGTCCAAATATCAATTTTGTCACAAAATTTGGAACCTTGAGACTCAGACCATTTGACAATATGTGTTTTGTCAAGATTAGAAAAGGTTTTGATCATAAATTATTAAATATAATGATGCCCAAAAGGGGAGGAGCCTGATAAAATAAGTACCGTTTCTATGGTAACACAACGTTCAATTATAAAACGGTTATCACATGATGAATTTTGAGTTTATAAGCTTTCAAATGATACCTAATTTGTGATAACTACTAAAATATGTGATATAATAAAAAAGGTGATAAAAAATTATATTATATTTTAGAGGATAATATTATAGTATACTTTTTTTATTATTATTGAAAAAATACAAGATTATGTTTTATTATGAACTTTTAGCATAAAAACAGAAGTCTCAATGATTAAATGTGGGTGCATCGGACTTTTTGTGGCAAAGGTCAGACCTCCTGTTATGATGCAGATTTTTTTAGGTGCACTCTTGTCATAAATTCATCAATTACTCTTCCTACATAATTTGTAACACAAATCAGGGGTAGAATATCTATTTAGAAGTCTTAGACCTTTCCAACAATATATAATTTGTCATAATTAGATTAGGATTTAATAGAAATATAGTGAAGTAAAGTTAGGCGTCCGGTACCAGGGACAGTTAAGGGGTTAAACAAAAGACACCATAATTTACACAAAAATATAAAGCAAACTGTTTTCAACATTGATAATAATAATAAGAATGTTTCTTGAGCACCAAATCATCATACTAGAATGGTTTCTGAAGGATCATGTGACACTGACTTGAGCAATGGTGCTGAAAATTCAAATTTTGACCACAAGAATAAATAACATTTTAAAATCTATTAAAATTGCAAAAATATTTCACAATATTACAGTTTTACTATCTTTTTGATCAAATAAATGCAGCCTTGTTGAGCATAAAGAGACAGTCACAGAAATAAGGAGTTCTGTAAAATCTATCCAATCCTACCAAGAGTCCTGAGAAGAACGAACTGCATTCCCAGAGCAAACGGTCTGTCCTCTTCATCCACTGACCTGCTCAGAAAATAAAAGCGAGAGATGAGCGAAAACAAAAAGCAAAAGAGAAATGATATCCGAGGACGTGGAGAGAGGCAGAGCACTGAGCGTAACAATGATGACGGTACGGCTGGCCGCAGGCGGTTATGAGAGTGACGATGAAGAGAAAGATGAGGAAGGTGATGAGTGTTCCACAGGTGCGCTCACACTTTCCTGCCAGTGCGTAACCATTCTCATTCAGGTACGTCTTCACGATCACCACCTGGAGCTCATGGTTTCCTCCTGATGGCGTGATCACCTGTCTGCTCTGACGCACGCGCAGTCAGAATAGTTTCTGATCTGAGCAGGAGAAAACACGCATGAAAAATATTAACAATATTGACAATTAATTAAAACAATTTTCTGCTAGCAAAATTTGTACATTTTTATTTATCCTAAGGCAAATATGAAAAATGTTGTCTTAAGCAACATAGTAAAATTTGGATTCTTTTACAACAAAAAATGTATGAAATTATTTTTAAAGGGGGAAATTTTTTTTAAAAATCAGTCAATCATTGTAGCCCTTAAACCGTATTCACTTTATAGATCTTAATCCTGTAATTGTGGACACAGAGGACTTTATTTATTATAAATGTTATATCACTGTCTTCGATAAAGTTTTGTCTATCCATTTATGGTGTTTTTATTTATTTTGGGGGTATTTTTGAATTTATTTACTTCGAAAAGTACCATATTTTCTATGTAAATTATGCTTATTTTATTTTTAAAAAATGTTTAACTACATTAAAATATCATTCCAATAAGTTCTTAGAGCTAAAACCTAAAGATGAAGTGACTTTGCTGTCACCTGGTGTCTTATTTTGGCTTATTTTAGAATGCTCTAAATTACAGTTTTTTCCCATTCATTTCTATGGGTGCCCATTTTTGACCCAAATACAAGATTAAGGAATTTTTTTCACCCACTTAACATTGTAGAATTGAGTAAAACAAAAATGTGTGTGTTCAGGAGGCAAACTTAGGAAAAGTAGCCAAGTTCTTGTACCGCTCAGATCAAGGGAAGTATTTTTTAAAAATAAATCACAACTATTTTGCCCACATTTGTCCAGAATACGGTTTTAGGGATAGCAAAACACACATGCAATTTTATTTCACAAGCTTGCGATTCAACTCAATTTGATTCAATATTTGACAAAACAAATCTCTCAACTAATGTTTTTAACTATACAGGGAACCCTGTCAGCTGATATATTACTATAATATTAAAGGTTACAATTAACAACTGATTTGTATCATAGATGTGCATAGGAAGACAGTTCAAATAATGTACTAATAATAACTATATAATTATGTTTCTACTCATAATAGATTTTTGAAATATAAATATTTAAATAGTGGCATTCATAACAACTTGTTTTCATGAATAATTTATTCACATACATTTCATTAAATATTTAGGAACGGGTTAAGTGAAACATGCGCTATGCACCTGCGGCTTTGCTTGAACTGAGGCAGCTACAGTGATCCATCACATCACATTAAAGACAGACAAAATGGTATTTATTATACAGCATAGACTAAAAGATCAGTTCTTAGGGATCTTATCAGCTAATTGAAATGAGAAATGACTAAAATCAGGAAAACAATATTTTCAACCCAGCCCTTTTTTTGTCAAGTCCAAAACATTTTTGTTTTTTTTCGTGCATTGGATTCACCATTTTTAATCTACATTTCCATTGATATTAATCCACCGGTTTGTGTGAAACAGGGTCAGTAGACAGATCACTTACTCCTGAGGTGTGGTTGGCGATGTTGCTGCAGCCCGCCAGGCATGGGTTAAAGTAGGTGATGCCGTCAGAGCCACAGACGGGTGCGTCACTCATGAATCCTGCAGCCACAGTTGACGTTACAGCTTCCTGTTAGGTTTCGGTGAGACAGAGTGAGCGTGGGCCTGCAGAACACAGATGGAACATCATTCAGAGCAGCTCATGTTTGCAGGTGATATTTATGTGCATGTCTACAGGGGTTTCTCCATTACCCAGTGGTGTAAGGGATATTGATTCCACCAAGGTTGATGCTCTCACAGCCGACGATGAAGAGAGTGGAAAAGCAGAGCAAAGACACTCCACTGCAGATCATGGCCAGCTTTGCTGCTTCTCTTTCGCCCAGTTTCAGCTTCTTAATTATGTACCCTCCTAAAACTATACCAACACCTGCACTGGGCACAATGATCAGACCTGCACACACAAACACACAATGCATAAAAACCCACAGTAAGTACTGCGATTAGATCGACACATTTGTGTCTGAGCGTGTGTGTTGTACCTGTGTATATACTGGCATTAGATGCTGGAACACCAAATTGAGATTCAATGAATTTGGGAATGAAAGTGATGAAGGCTGTGACGATGGCACATTTGGCGTATACGACAAACTCACAAACAAAAACGTCACATTACTCAATATACGCACTGCTGCTTTTGGCAAATCTGGAGAGAGATAAAAGAGACAGATAAACAGATTTATAATTTGAATTTAAATGTGTCATCCAAAATGTGATCATAATAATAATCAGTGTTGTTACTAACCAAAACTGAAAGTATTAGAAATAGGTTTTGTAAATTGAATTAAAGCTGAAATAAAATAATTATATATATATATATATATATATATATATATATATATATATATAAACTTAAACTATTAGAAATCTGGCCTTGAAAACTACCATAAACAAAAATGAAAGTTGAAGTACTAAAATTATTAAAACTAAACAAATAATATTAAACAAAGAAAAATGTATGAAAACAACAAATGCATTTACAATTACTAAAACTAAAATAAAAACCCATATGAAAATAATGTAATTCAAAATATTAATAAATACTATAATACAGTAGTATTTAAAAGAATTCTGAAATAACACGGGGAATAACAATTAAATAAACAACAAATTTAAGATGAAAAAAAAAACAGACGGTTCAGGGCCACCAAGTTAAAGGAATATTGTTTTAAATAAAAGTATGCATACAAATACTTGCCCATGTGTTCAATAAAATTAAATAAAATACTACCACATCTAACTTGCTAGTCATCTCTACAAAGCAAATCTCTAGCTTTGTCAATATCTAGCTTGACATTTTTCTCCAAAGATGACCAAGAGTGCTTAAATCTGGGGTGTGTTTCCCAAAAGCACTGTTAGCCAACTGTGGTCGCAAGTTCCATAGAGAGCCTAAGTCCCGCCCCTCCGCTTCCGGTTCATGGGACCTTATGGGCTTTATGCACAACTGCACTTCTTCCTGAACTTCAGCCAGCTCCTTGTTTCCTGTCTGACTATTATTGGACAAATTGATTAATTCAGGTGTGCTTGACCTCACTAGTCACGGCAACAATAATCAGACACACCTGAATTAATCAATGTGTCCAATAATGCCAGACAGGAAACAAGAAGCTGGCTGAAGTTCAGGAAGTAGTGGAGCTGTGCATAGAGCCCATTTCGGAAAAATAATGCATGGTAGTCAATGGCGAGAGATAACTTATCTTTTTATTCCGTCTGAACTGTGTCCTGGATTACACATATGATGTTTGTCAATTTAAAAGATAATTATGAAAGTCAAGAAAGTCGCAGTTCGTCATTAAACAGAAGAGCAACTTTTAGTTTTATGTGAAAAACCCTCAATGAACTACATCTCCCGGGAGGCGAAACAACGAGCAAGATCAGCTGCTGTGTGTGTGTGCAGTCTGGAACAACACACTCATGACGGTAACGTTACGATTATAACGGAAGACTATAGAAACAATGACATAGCCTCAGTAAAGTTCGCTTCATTCATTGAGAGAAAATGTGCGCCTTTGGGGTTTGTAGTCTTTGTAATTACGTATTTTCACAGTCTTATATCTCAACAGTTTTACATCAAACTGCGACTTTCTTGACTTTAAAATGTGTCTTTTAAATTGACAAACATCATATGTGTAATTCAGGGATCAATTTAAACGAAATCAAAATATTTGTTATCTCTCGCCATTGACTACCATTCAATATTTTCCGAAATAAGGTCCCATGGTGGTCAACCGAAGGGAGGGACTTAGGCTCTCTATTGAATTCTATTGGTAACAACGGAACTTGCGACCATATTTGGATTTAGGTAACACACCCCTGTTCAGAATCTGCCTTTAGATCTGATATTACGGTTCACCTTTGAAATTTTTGCCAAAACCCATGGAGGATGAGACAGCCTGGCTCTTTTCCTTCATCATCTCATCATCGTCGCTGGACACATCACCTGCACTCTTTTTTACACGTCTTTTATTTTTCTTGTGGCGAGGCGGAAGTTTTTTAGGGAAGGAGAACATGGGAAAGATCACCAACAACATTGCCACGGCACACAGAAGAAACCCACTCCACCTGAGACAGAGAGAACGGTTACAGTGTTAAGTTTACTGCATATTCTTTGATAAAAACAAACAATATGAGATTTTCCTCACCAGTTTCCTACAAATTCGTGGGTCACTCTGGTCAATATTGACAACGGTACCAATGTCTGACATAGATCCGATCAGAATCCCACCTAGCAGGTACCCAACGGCTGGTCCAAGAGCTCCCATTACATACATGATAGCTAAACACACACACACAAAGAAAATTGTGGACTTCCTTTAGCCTGTCACATGCTCCTGTTGGTATCTTCTCTACATTAGTGAGAAGCAGTTATAGACTTTGCATGACAGAATTCAAGTTAGAGCAAAAAAAAACTTTGTTTAGTACAATACTTCAAGTTAGCTTAGCAAAAACGGTAAACTGAGAATTGAAAATATACAAATAAAACTGTCAACATATTAATAAAAACTAATAGATATATAAATATTGCTAAAAAAAAACACTTGTCTGTAAACAAGTTCTTGCAGAAAAACATTCAATTTTTTAAGTCACCTGAAGTATTCATTATTTCCAGGCCAAAACATCTTATCTATGAAGCAAAGAATGATATTTTTACAAAAATGAGTAGTAGATACATAGAGAAACTGGTTTTACTTTAAATCCAAATAGTTCAGTGTCTCTTCAGGGTACAGATAATTTCATTATTGGCTTGTTTACCCATAAAAAGAACATGGGTACGGTTTTCTGTCAGATTTCTGTCAGAAGTCTCTAACATTTTCAACACGTTATATTTTGAGGGACTTTCATGACAGTTGACTACCAATGAAGAACTACTGAAAAGTGGCACCGGAAGTAGGTCTATCTGTGCCCTGTTCCCATGAAAGGAATTAGCCCCAAGCAAAACATTTTGCCTGACTGATTTGACAGAGACTTACCAAGCCAGGGGGCAGATTCTAAGGTCTCAAAGGGCCCAAGGGTCAGGGATTTCTAGAGGCCCCACTCCCTAAGACAACCCACATGCACTTGCAATACAAACACAGTGGCTCAAATGTTGTATCGCTAATAATAATCATCATAAATATTAGTGATAAAATATCACTAGTAATGGCTATTCAAATGAGGTGACTCAATCTCTGCTGGTTTTTAAAATGGAGATGGCACAGATGGGGCCCCATATACAACAACAATGGGCAGCAAATAAGGCAGTGATTTGACAGCAGTGTTGGGCATTGTCAGAATAACAGTACCTATTCTTGACAAGAGGCCAGTTTAGAAACGAGCAGTGACAGCGATGTAGTGAGTGTTTAAATCTGAAAGTGATGTAGGGAGGGTGTGCATGGAAATGGTAAATGCATTTACTGCATTTATTTAGCGCTTTCACAGACCCAATGGCCACCAAACACCAAAACGCTTTACATTTTGCCTCACATTCACCCATTCATACATAGGGTTGCAAAGGGGCGGAACATTTCCGGTAAAGTTTCCAGTAAATTTCCATGGGAAGTTAAGCTTGGGAATTTTGGAAATATTCCATATTAGAACATACGGATGGTGCACGTGGCATTTTTCTGTAAAATAAGCTTGTAAGAATACTAATGCAATGCAAGAGCTTGTAAGAAATAAGGGTAACGCTACCTTTACAGTACAGTACTTACAGTGTACTTACAGTGTACTCTACCTAGAAAGTACTGGCTAATATAAGGTAAGTACATGGAACAGGGTAGGTTTAGGGGTAGGTTCAGGGTTAGTACTAGTTAATACCCAGTAATTGTAGTTACTAAAATAAGTACATAGTATTTACATGGGTAACTGGACTGTAAAAGGAAGCGTTACCGAAAATAAGAATACTAATGCAATGGCATGAACAGATACATAATAGTAAGACTAGCATAAACAACTGGAATGATCTTGAAAACGTATTGCAGGAGGTATAGAAAAACAGACACATGAGGTAGCTTATTTAGTATCTAACTTATCAACATTGCTACTAGATGAATTAGGGCTGCACAATATTGGTAAAAAATGGCATTGCAATATTTTATTTTTCCACATATATATATTGCGATATAAAAACAATTTCTCCAGATGACTTGAATAGCTCTATTTGGAAAGAAGTGAATCATTCTAGAATGACTGGGGTGGTTTTGTCATGAAGTAAATCCACATAGAAACTAATATTAATAGAATGTTAACTAATGTAGTTAACAAGACTTTAATAAATGGAACCTTATTGTAAAGTGTTTCCGTTTTATGTCTCTGAGTTCAGTGTTGGATAGATCAGTTGTTTTAACCATTCATTAAAGTGAATTGGTTCAAAGGAGTCATTAGTTCGCGAATCGGACGTGTCATTAACGGATAGATTTTTTTTTTAATTGAAAGTGTGGTTTATGTCATCTGAATGTGTGGAGCGCTTTTCAGAGATGATAAGGCGACGTTATTTTAGCACACTTCACAACCAGTGGTAGTTCAGAAGAAAGAAAAAAAACTTTGGTCTACCGACCTTTTACCGTCATGTATTCTCAAAGATATTCAGTCAACTCAATTCATTGATATGCGCGAGCCGCGAGGGAGGGAGAGAGAGCAAGACAGTTTGAAGACCGCGAGAGTGTGTGCGCGCGACCGGGGCTTTCACTCTCTCAGTTAAACGAGCGCCGAAGTCACTCGTCGTCATCCTACTTCACTCATCGGATTGTGATTGAGGAATGGCATGGATATTCAAGTGTATTTGAATGGCATCTGTTTGTTTTAGTCAAGATTATGCTAAAATATACTTTCCTCAACTATATTTAAGTTCCCTATGAAGAGCCAACCCTCAACTTTGAAAATTCCCACTTTATTCCCGTTTATTCCCATAAATTCCTGTTAATTCCCTTAAATTCACCATGGAAAGTTTCCATCTTTGAAAATTCCCAGAATTTTGCAACCCTATTCATACACCGACGGCGGTGTCAGCCATACAAGGCGCCATCCAGCTCGTCGGGGGTTAGGTGTCTTGCTCATGGAAACCTTGACACTTGGTCAGGTGGAACACGGATTGAACCACCAACCTTCCAGTTTGTAGACAACCTACATGAACCACTGAGCCATTGCCGCCCCTGTGATGTGTAACAATGTGGGTGATGTGTAACAATACAAGTAACTACTAGTACTGAAGAAATAGATCATCAAAAATGTATTTGCAAAAATGGGTGGCCCCAAAGCTACAGCCTAGGTAAGCCTATGCGTTAATCTGCCCCTGGACCCTGCCGATGCCACCCACCAACACACAGATTACAGTCTAACGAAACTCACCCAGGTACAGGGAAGCATTCTCCTTCTTCACATTGTCATCCAGGTAAGTTGGTCCAAGTGTGTATATGGGAGTCGATCCCATTCCCACGAGGATCTGAGCACAGATGAACAGCGCCACATACAGGGCGTGCTCACTCTCCTCCCGGTCTCGCTGGCACCTGGACAGTGTGGGTCTCTCCGGCCCACTGCCATTACCACTGGCACAGAGCCCCTCTCCCCACTGTGCTGTTCAGCTCCTCCAGCTGATAGGGCGGAGAGATGAAGTGAGGTAGGGAGAAGAGGGCGGCACCCACCGCAATTAACACCGCCCTGCGGCCAGCCAGCGTGGCCTCTGACTCAGCCCACCGAAGTAGCTGATGAAAACCACAACCAGGAGACTACCGATGTCAAAACAGCTGACCAGCAGACCAGACTCCGAGCTCCGCAGACTGTACCGCTTTTCTGAAAAACACAGGGTTCATTTACTCTGAAATTCGACAAAATAGAGTGAGATACTAAGAAAAGATTTGATGCTGATATTAAGAAATTGGGATGGATGGAGATTGGTGTAAAATGAGACTAAAATGTAATTGAATAGCTGAGATTGGAAGAGAATAGTCAGGTGTGTTACCTATGGTGGTGATGGACGCTGCTGAGATAGCCGGACACCATCAGAGACTGAATGAAGGTTAGATAACACATGCAGAAAAGGAAGCAGCGAGAGTCTGAAAGGATCCTGTCCACATAGCGCCTCACCGGCACCCGTAACAGACGGAACCTCGAGAGCGCGGACGCGCCGCCGCGACCCTCCGGCTCTTGACACTCTGTCCTGACGGGGGAGCCGCACCGGGACGAGCTGTGCGGGGCAGAGAGCAGAGTCTGATCCGCGTCCTGACTACCACTGAGCACCGGGGAGGCTTTTAGATTTCAAACCCTGAGCAGATTCCTCACACAAGTACGGAAACGGTTTCACGGGTGCGAGGCCCCCTCCCCGGCCTCCCCAACACCACCGGACTCCATCCTGACGGGCAGCGTGAGCTCAGCGCGTCTAGTACACAGACACACACTGACACACGAACATAACAGGCTCTCGGATAAACCAGCCGCGGCTTATCGTTGACAAATCCTATCCTTTCTGTGCGAAAATACTGTCCCCAATACTAAGAGCTTCAGATAACGGACCACACCGGCTCTCCGACCCGTTTATCAGCGCAATAGAGTCGCAGACATTCTGTCCTGGCTCATGTCAACAAAACACCTTCACAGATACTTGTAAATAGATACGTTTTATTACGACTATATATAAATGCGCTGTTAGTTCGTTTACCGCACCATTTTGGAATCGGCACATATTACCAAAACAACACAGTGATCAGCCGCCGGGGCTCACGCGCCTCTGCGCGGATACTGCAGCGGAGCAGCGCGCGCGCTCGGCCGCATCACACACGCGCATTCTGCCCTGTTCTCTGCGCTATATTAATAATCCCGTTTAAATCCATCGGCGACATTAAACGGTAATCGATCGCCGCCCTCCGCACACGGCTCGGACACAACATAAGATCTTCGCCGTGTGATCAAAATATCCGTGTCCTTGGACGGGAAGGGTAGCACGGACTGTCCGTTATTCACGGTATCGTTGTAAGCAGTATCTCCTCCAAGCGCATTTGGTCTGTACCGCAGCTGGTTGCAAGCCGATAAGCGTTAACTTCCGGTTCACGATTCCTCTGTCAAAAAAAAGGAAAAAAGGGGTGCACTACGGCACCACCCAGGCCGTATTTCAAATACCGCTTCTTCTTCTTTTTTTTAATATATGCACATTTTTGATTAACAGTGGTACAGCAAACATAATATATAATGGCATGCTTCAACCATTAAATATCTCTGAAGGACTTTTAAATGTTTTTGTTAAAAACGTATAACACTAAAAACATTAGTAATACTAAAAATATTACTCGTGATTTTTCCCTAAGTAAACAGTTGCAGATAAAGAAATGTTACAAAAACAAAATATATACATACATACACACACACACACACACACACACACACACACTTGTACTGTTTATAATAATGTATATTACCATAGGAATCCAGTTATGTTATAGTTATAGCCTAATAGAAGCTGCTTGGACACGGTCTCATTGGAATAATTCCATTGATACAATTCCATTTATATTCAGATTAAATTGAGACAAGGGTGGTCCCATTTTATATTAAGTGGCTGTACTTACATTGAAATTAATAATTTGATACAATCGACTTATTGTGTACATACATGTTTTTACATTGTACTTATACTTTAAAAATACCAGCATGTAATTACAGCTGTAATTAATTTATGTAATTACATTTGTAATTACACAGTTGACCCATCCCTCACACCTTAACCTACCCTTAAACTGACCCATGCCACCACACCTGTCCCTAACCTTACCCGAATCATACCTCAATAGCAGCAAAAGTGTTTTACAATACAACAGGAGCACAATAATACGTTGTACTTATTTTCGATGTAAGTACATAGTACTTAAAGCCACTTAACATAAAGTGGGACCGACTGGGTCAATGTTCTCATTTTTAAGGCTATTTGGAAAAAATATGTCTGCTAAATAAAGGTCAATTTTATTTATTTTTTCCTGAAAATTAAATGTAGAAAAGTTAAATAGCTGATTTACAGCAATGGTATGTGCATATACAGAAAAAGACTGAGAGGGAATAAAGTGACAACTAGCCCCAAACTCCTCTAAACCGTGATCCAGAATTAAGAAATATTGACAAAATAAATCCATCTCAGTCCACCAGGAACCTTTTTATTAGACACTGTGAGCAATGAGTGTGTTGGGTATAAAAAAAAAAATCACAAATTGCTCTTCCACTGCTTTTCATTTGGGCCTTCAGCTGCAAGGGGAAAAAAATGTTAAGACAGATATTACCTGTATATTTAAAAACAAACAAATAAATGAGTGTTCATACACCATCACATGTGCACACGCAAACACCTGTGTGCACAGCTGCAAACACACATACATACCAAGGTAGATCTTTCCTTCCTTGTGGAGTTTATTTAAATGGTGCAACAAGTTAAACTCTGCTGCTCTGTGCAGGTGTTCAGGGGTCTCCTGGCATTCAGACAATATGAAAAAAAAAAAAAAAAAACACACATGAAAATCATGTCATGTACACAGTTTAGAAAACAATAACATTACATTTCTATAAATAATGTACTCTCATCTGTGCCATTCTCTGCATATTATTCTATAAAGCAGTGGCCCCTTAAAGAGAACAGATGCTTTTTGGAATATTAGGATTTCATACAAATGTTTTCATTACAATTTGTATTATTTGTATAACAACGGCTTCTCAAACAAGAGAAAAAAAGTAGGGTGGGACTGTTTGTGGTTTGCTAGTGCGGCGATGTCATGTGACAGCATGTTGTCATGTGAGTGACAGGTTGCCCCGCCCTCACATCAGTAAACACATCATCTGAGAAGATACGACGTCACTGCAAGAGCGACAGGAAGTTATTTTGACTAACCATTGTAAGAATAATGATTTGCATGGATAAATCATTTATAATAAACACTGCAATATTCCATAAAAGTTCATTTTGATTTTATGGTGACATTAAAGAGTTAAGATCATTCAGAAAGGAGTTGAACCTTGTACACCACTTTAACCAGTTCTCTGGAGGTGAATGCAGTTCCACGATTCTCCTGCAAAACATTTAGGATCTGCTGTTCTCTTGCGTTCCGGTGAGTATATACTCCTGGATCTTAGAAGCTGCGTTGTGGACCACAGGCCCGTGACCTGCACACCAAAATAACACAAACACAAGCATTTCTTAGTGTCACTGGAAATTGCAAGGGGCGTAACTTTGGTTTTAAAAGTGGGGGGACACACAATGGGGGAAAATGTTTTCGATTTGAATCCCATTTTCTGGAAGTATACATTTATGGACTATGGTGATACAAAAACAGGAAATAATTTGATTATAATGATAAATTCTGACAAAAGAATAGTAGGCTATATGTATAAGAAAAATGTCTTTATTGTTTATAGGGGCCGAATCGCCAAGACGTTAGAGAATATTTTTATTAAGTCAAAATGTTAGCCATTAATGTTTTGTGTGTAAATAAAAATGTAAATAATGTGAGCTTCAATTTCCACTGTAATGTAGAAACAAAGACAGTATATTTAAAGGGATAGTTCACCCAAAATAAATTCTGTCAGTATTTACCCACCCTCATGTTGTTCCAACCCCGTTAGACTTTCATTCATCTTCAGAACACGAATTAAGATATTTTTGATGAAATCTGAGAGCTGGATCACTCCTGCATACTAGTCCATAGGCTTCTTGAGGAATTGAAACTTGCTGGCCTCGAAAAGTTATTGAAGACATTGTTAAAATAATCCAAGTGACTACAGTGGCTCAATCTTAAGTTTATCAAACGACAAGAATACTTTTTGTGTGCAAGAAATAAATAAAAAAATAACGACTTTATTCAACTATTCATTTCCTTCTCTGGGCCGTGAGATTTCAGGTAGAGCCACTGTAGTCGCTTGGACTATTTTAATCTTAATTTGTGTCCCGAAGATGAACGAAAGTCTTACAGGGTTGAACAACATGAGGGCGAGTAATTACTGACAGAGTTTACATTTTTGGGTGAACTAACCCTTTAAAATAATTGTTTAATGGCTTCTGTTTTATGAATGAAGGCCAGTATCACTGATATTATAGCTACTGATGTCTCAATAAAAATGATCCACAAATTTTAAACATTTATTAGGCTTCAAAAATATAACAACTTATAATTTAAGTTAACTTAAAACAAACCTTACATAACAGCTTCAAGCATCATTTAGTCAAGAGCAGTTAGTTATATTTTCTGTTCCCTTTGTTCTTTGGTTAACTTTACCTAGAGAGAGAATTAATGGATGCTGTCACTTGTTATGCTGGCAGGATCTCATGCATCTCATTTTCTCACTACTCTTTACTTTCGTTTAAGATTTTCTTTAACTAATTCAAGACTGTTCTTGTGGGGATCTTGACAAAACGGACATTTTGCCATACATGTGTGTTTTTGTTTGTTCAAGCGCCAAAATAGAACTCGATACCGGCGCGCTGTCTATGCGATACTGGCGCGCGTCATGTGTGTGTATCAGGACAGGAGGACATGGCAGCGCGCTGCGTTCTTTTAGTCTTCTCTCGCATAAATGGTTTAAAAGCATTTGCATTGAGCAGGATCATATATGACACTAGCTTAGAGTCACCTGTTGTTGTTTGTGGTGCTTCATCGCTGACTGTGCGGCATTCGCAACCGCTGATGAGCAGAACCGAGCCTGTGTGGATGCGCGCGACCACGCCAGGAACGTCGCGTGCACACTCTAAAAATAGCTCACTGAAAGTGGTATCGCGGTTGCGGCACAATCGGCGATGAAACGACAGAAACAACAGGTGACTTAATTTTAGTTAAAAATTATAAAATTGATTTGAAAGTGGGGGGACACAAACAGGATTTTGAAAAGTGGGGGGACATGTCCCCCCTGTCCCCATAGGAAATTACGCCCATGGGAAATTGTATGTAGAATTTACTTAACTTCTAAACTAAAAAAGACTGTACAACAAACACAGACTTGGACTTACCAGGATATATGAGGTCAGCCTTCACGCTGAGGAGCTTCTGCAGTGACTTCATGTAATCATGGAGGTCCTCAAACACGGCCGTGCCCTCTCCCAAAATACAGTCACCTGAAAACACAGCCTGCTCCTCTTCCAGGAGTAATGCCATGTGATCATCTGTGTGTCCGGGAGTAAACAGCACCCTACATGCAGCACAAATAATATAACAACAAACTTGTTCAAAATAAACAACTAACTAATGTTTTTTTGCATTTAGAAACTTACACACTAATTTTCCCAATTAATTTATACAAAAACCCAGCATGCAAGTAAATAAAAAAATCTATAAAAATCTATATAGTCAAAAGTATTATGGAAAATGCGAAATATTTTACTTGTATTCAGAAAGGTCACAATTAAATTGATCGCAAATGACAGCAAATACATTAATAATGTTACAAAAGATTTCTTTCTCAAATAAATGCTGTTATTGTAAACTTCCTTGGTTTACACACAAAAAAACACCACATCAGCATAGAATGATTCCTGAAGGATCAAGTGTCACTGAAGATTGGAGTAATGTTGCTGAAAATTCAGTTGTGCATCACAGAAATAAATTACATTTTAAAATATATTAAAATAGAAAACCAAACGTAATAATATTTCACTGTAATAATGTTTCTACTGTTTTTTTGATTAAATATATATGGACTTTTGTAAGCTAAAGAATATAATATTACCGACCTCAAACTTTAGTGTACAAATATTAGCATATAAGCATGACCAAAGACTATAAATGTAATCTGTGTGTGAGTGCTTACCGTAATGTTGCCCCTTCAGTCTTTATCACATCACCATCACTGAGATATTCATATTTCTTCTTCTCGTCTCCGATTGCTTCTTCCTGTGGAGGACACCGAGGGAGTTTACTGACTCTCAGCTCTGCTTCTGTGTAACACATTTAGCTATATTAGTGAGGATTTCTCATAAACCCAATGGTTTTCATAGTAAGATAATGACATTTACATTAAAAGTATTAAAACATGATTTATATTAGCTATTTTAAATGAGATTTGGGGCAAAAAATGTCAAACCCTGTTCACCTTTGTGAAAGTGTGTGAGTATGTCCTGCACTCCTCCAGTGTGGTCATGATGCCAGTGTGTGACTATAATGTGCTGTATGGTCGTCTCGTGCTGCTTCAGAGCCTCGCGCAGATTGACAATATACTCCGGTACCGCGCGCTCGCCTGCATCAATTAACACTCGCCTGACAGACACACACACAGGTACAGGGGACATTTCATAAACATTCACATAATGGTTAGCTACATTCATCAAATAGTTTGTACATGGCAAATACCTTAAGTAAATAAGCTAATTTATCTCGTGCACTAGTATTGTCTGAGAGTGTTGTACTTGTACCTTCTGCCCGTTCCGACCAGGTATGTGTTGGTGCCCTGCAGTGTCATGGGCCCCGGGTTACATCCCAAAACACGCACCACTCTCGATGACAGCTGCTCGATGCGAGGAATCACAGCGGACATTTTCTCCAGCGCTCAGCACGAACTTTAAATGACCCCCGAAAGCACTTCTGCAACAGATCAGACTGACAGCACTTTAAACTGAAACTTCCTGTTCAAAAGTCAGACTTTACAAAATAAAAGCATCTGAGGCGGCTCAAGGCAGAGGAAACTTACCCATTTTTGGGAGCTCTGATGATAAATCAATTATAAAATGTGCCCTTATCACTGAACCAGATATTTTTATTAATTTTTATTTAGAAAAGGGACAGTGTATATTAATTGACATTCTTCAATGTAAATGTGCAAATTAGCCCGAAGGCTAATTTTCATTGGTAGTCCCTTTGCCAGATGTTATTAGGCTCTAAACTAGAAAAAAAGTTAAACATTACAGCAAATACACAACAACAGTCATAAAACAAACAGTAAACAAAAATACTATATGTATATATATATATATATATATATATATATATATATATATATATATATATATGTGTGTATATATATATATATATATATATATATATATATGTATGTATATATATGTATATATATATATGTATATATATATATATATATATATATATATATATATATATATATATATATATATATATATATATATATATATATATATATATTAGTTAAATATGATTGAATAGCCTAGTTCTATCATAAAAATGAATAATAAGGTTAGTAATAAAAATAAGAATCAGAGGAGCAGTGTTAATGTTCACATTGTTGGTTAGGAAGTAGCCATTTCTTAAGATTAAGCCTAAAAGAGTTAAATGATGAGCACTCTCTAGTAGTTGGTTGAGGACCGGTATAGTATTCCACTGATGAGAAGCATTGTTATTGGTTTGCTGCCTTAGGGAAATGTGCTGTACTGAAAGACCAAGGTTTTCTATATAGGTGGAATAAGGAAAACTAGCATTATAGACATTATAAAACTATAAATATGTATAAATCAGGAGGAAAGAAGCAAATATGCAATATATATATATATATATATCCAGTAGAAACTTAGGAGGGATGTGTTACTGGATTTTCTAAGAAATAGTACAATTACCTTGCTAAAACTATAAATAACAAATGCTGAAACTAGCTTGAAACACCAGTTTCCACCAATACCAAATTAAAAATATAGAGATTACTTACATGATTGTGTGTATGAATAGATTGTGTGTGCCCACATGATTGAGTCATGAGAATAAACGTGCATACATAGGCATGTTTAAACACACAGTTATTTGTCCTTTACTTCACAGATACATGAAACTTTATTATGGAGCTGCACAGGATCAAAACAGCTTTGGTTATTCAGTCGCAATACACACCGATAGTCTGTTAATGTTCAATTTAAATATGCACAGACTAAACTTGGTCATACAGATGAACTTGTTAGTAATGCTCAATCTCATCAATGGGGATTTAACTCGTATAGTCAAAACAGACATGTTACAGAGAAACCGACCCATCACACAAAATATGTGTATAACTTTTTTTTAGCATATCATTTTTACAGCATATCCCCTAAAGAATCTTTAGGATCACAGCAGATAGCTCTGGAACAGCCTCCTATACGTTAATTGTTGATGGATGAGCTGCTATTTGGGTGAGTCTACATTATTATCTGTATTATTGGATGAATTGCATATCCACATAAGAGCGCCAGGATATGCAATCTAATTTCTTTGGATGCTTCTTATTAAAATAAGTGATTGTTTATTGCTCTTGTGGATGTTCACTGATCTGAAACTTCTCAATAATAGCAGGGAGATCAGACTGTAATTGGCCAGAATCAGACAATAACAACTCAGCCTTTATTTGTTTACATTTTCTATGCACAAGTTTGCTGTAAGTTCATAAAGCACAACTGCACAAGTCTTGCATGCATTTCTACTTGCTATCCACACTTTTTGTGGGCACTGATTAAATTTTAATACCAAATGAAAGTGGTAGTGGTAGTTTAGTCTTATAATAAAAGTTCAGGTCAAGTTGAACATCACGATTTAATGTTTTGATTCATGAATGATTTAAACGTTTCCTTGGCTTGGAAAGGCAGAAATTGTCTCCTCATGTTCTTGGTGTGGATCTCTGATAATCAAAAAACTAGTTGTCACACATAACCTGTAGAACACAGTGCTAAATCTTAAATAACAAAGCACATACAGATTAATTCAATAAATTCAGGTCCAATTAACTATACAGTTAAAACCAATCTGGCCTTAGTTGTAATGTCTGTCCGATATGCAAACAGCAATGATGAGAGAGTAATTAATATCTGAAATAAAGAAGAAAATGTTGAAGAAAAATATAATGTGCTTTCATATTCACAGAACTAAAACAGTACACAATTCCTAATTACTACTGAATATAGTCCAATCATTTTACAGACAAAATAGTTTCTTTAGAACAGATCTTCTCAGACATGGGATCAGAGTTTATATACAACCAAGAGAGAGAAACAGAAAGGAAGTATCACTGTGGCAGGACTTTGAGAATAGCGTTCACTTCCTCGGCTACAGTCGTCAGTGCAAACTCAAACTGATCCTGAGAAGGACACAGAGTATGTTTCAGTATGAAAGCTATTGTGTCTTTTTCAGAGTACAATTGTCTATATGTATGTGCATACCTTGGTCTGAACCATGCCAGGTCTCTGGTCTCTCAGGTGTTCCAGTGTAGCAGCAATATCTATCTCTTTTTGCACCTGTAAAGCATCATATTTATATCAGTATTTACACTGACTGTCCACAATGTGCAAAGCGTCACTTAACACCCACTGATATCTGATTCTCTGCTTTCTTTGTCTTTACCTTTGGCCATTTTATTCAACACCATGTCAATCAAAATGTACGTCCCAGTCCGTCCAGCTCCGTCACTGATGGAAAAAAGAAAACGTCAGCATAAAAAAATAAAAAAATAAATAAAAAGCTGAAATACTGAAACAAACTATGACACATTACAGGAACCTTTAAAGAGGAAGTTTCTGTTAGCGCTGTAAGACTGATATGTCGCAGAACTGTTTTCAGATTTTATAGTGTCGCTATCTAAAAACAAGCTTTTAAACTTTAGTCAAAATGTAACAACTTGTTCTGCTTCACACACGACTTTGCTTTCCCGCTGACGTCATCATGACAGCATGAGCATGGAAAACAGCCAAACATGTTTTCTTCCAACCATCTGTCTTTAGTTGCGGCCAGCACATGAAATTAGTGTAGTAAACACAGAGATGGCGAGTAGGTGCGCTTTTAGCTGTTTCCTAATATCATTATTTAATATCATGCTTGCTTTTGTACATTTAGAGAACAATTGTGTTGAATACATGTCTTATTTACTGTATTTAATTTTTTTGCATATCTGTGTGTGCGTGTGTAGGTGTTTGTGTGTGTGAGTTTGAATGTTTTTTACTTGCCTGCAGTGAACAATGACCGGACAGGACCTTCCACGATAGCATTTGTTTACTTTCCTATTGGAAAGAAGACATACATACAATCATAAACACACAGACACACACACATACACACACAGACAAATAAAACTTGTAAAGAGATTTCAGATGCAGCTAAATTCTACAGAAGAAATGGAGTTCTGAATTCATTTCATATAATTCAAAAATGATACATTATTTAAAAAATAAATTAAATAGACACTTTTGTTCAACAGTTTAGGGTCGGTGAGATTTCCTGTATGCTTTAGTCTCCAATGCTCACCAGAGGCTGCATTTATTTACTAAAAAATAAAGTCAAAAGATAATATTGCGAAATGTTATTTCAAGACAAAGCTGAATTTGCAACATCATTACTCCAGTCTTCAGAGTATGGAAGCTTGTTTCCGCCATAGAATGAAAAATATAAAAGGTAATTGCGACTTTTTATCTCACAATTCTGACTTTTTTTCTCACAATTGCGAGTTTACTTCTTGCAATTCTGACATTATTTCTCAGAATTGCAAGATGGAAAGTCAGAATTGCGTGATATAAAGTCAGAATTGTGAGTTATAAAGTCAGAATTGCGAAATATAAAGTCAGAATTGGGTGATATAAAGTCGCAATTGCGAGAAATAAAGTCAGAATTGCGAGATATAAAGTCAGAATTGCGAGTTATAAAGTCAGAATTGCGTAATATAAAGTCAAAATTGCGAGATATAAAGTCAGAATTGCTAGATATAAAGTCGCAATTGCGTGTTATAAAGTCAGAATTGTGAGATTTAAATTATTCTGAGGGGAAAAAAGTTAGTCTTTTTTTCCCCTTGGAATTGGCCTGATAAGTCGCAATTCTGACTTTATAACTCGCATTTCTGACTTTATAACACGCAATTGCGACTTTATATCTAGCAATCCTGACTTTATATCTCGCAATTCTGACTTTATATCTCGCAATTCTGACTTTATATCTCGCAATTCTGACTTTATATGTCGAATTCTGACTTTATATGTCGCAATTCTGACTTTATATCACGCAATTGTGACTTTATTACACACAATTGCGACTTTATATCACGCAATTCTGACTTTATATCTCGCAATTCTGACTTTATAACTCGCAATTGCGACTTTTTATCACGCAATTATGACTTTATATCTCGCGAATTCTGAGAAATAAAGTCAGAATTGCGAGATATAAAGTCACAATTATTTATTAAATTTTTTTATTCAGTGGCGGAAACAAGCTTCCATATCAGAGTAACGTGATCCTTCAGAAATAATTCAATAACATAATCAACATTGTGCTGCATTAAAGGGTTAGTTCACCCAAAAATTAAGTCATTAATTACTCACCCCCATGCTGTACCAACCCCGTAAGACCTTCATTTATTGTCGAAACACAAATAAACATATTTTTGATTAAATTTGAGAGGTGTATCACTGCTACATAGGCTGCCTAAAGGAAGAAAATATTTAAATATTTTAAGTTTAAGTTTATCAAGTGACGAGAACACTTTTTGTGCGGAAATAAATCAAAAATAACAACTTAATTCAACTATTCCTTTCTTTCTTCTGGGCCTGAGACGAGAGTTCAAGAGATTTCCACGATGCATGCGCGAGAATTCGTTCTTATTCTACGACTTCTCTTTCAATTCTCGCGCATGCGTCGTGGAAATCTCTTGAACTCTCATCTCAGGCCCAGAAGGAAGAAAAGGAATAGTCGAATTAAGTTGGTATTTTTGTTTTATTTCCACACAAAAGTATTCTCGTCGCTTGATAAACTTATAGTTGAGCCACTGTAGTCACATGGAATATTTAAAGATTTCCTTCAATGACTTTCTGGGCCGTCAAGTTTCAATCCCTTAGGCATCTTATGTAGGAGTGATCCACCTCTCAGATTTAATCAAAAATATCTTCATTTGAGTTCCGAAGATGAACGAAGGACTTACGGGGTTAGTACAGCATAGGGGTGCGTAATTAATTACTTAATTTTCATTTTTGGGTGAACTAACCCTTTAATATTTTTGTAAAAACAATTGTTTCAGGATTTTTTTAACTGTATAAATGTCTTTACAGTCACATTTGCATCCTTGCTGAATAAAAGTGTTTCTTAAAAAATTTTTACTGACGTCAAACTTTTGAACAATAGTTCTGACGTAAAGATTATTATAAAAGAATTGGGGATGAAATAAGATTAATTATGCAGAACAAATCACACACGTTTGTTTGAATCTGTCATGTTGAGGACTTTCCATTGTCTTCCATTGTTTTCATACTGTCCTAAGCTAACGATATTTTCTATCCCAACTCTAAACCTAATTCTGATACAAACCTCTATGCATTCTTTTGTTTTCCATTTGAACATTATTCTATTAATTCATTCATTTTTATTAATAAATTCTATTTACTTATCTATTTTGATCAGCAGAATGTAGACAAAAGCTGACCCACACAAACACACACACAGCCAATTAGCCTCAGACATGTTACTGGTTTGAACTTATAAACACTGCTGCTGGTTTTGTGCAGATCAGCAATAACAGGGGGGGAGCCAGGAACAACCAAACAACAACTCGACTTAAGAAAATATAAGAAAGCCAGAGAGAACAGAGGTACACAGAGAACTGTGGGTAAGAGGCAAAGAAAAGGAGGAGCTTAGAGGTTAGCAGGCAGAAAGGTTGATCAAAGATTGAGGGAGGAGAGAGGTTGAGGGAGTGGGCTGGTATCCCAGGGTGCAGTTGGATGCAGAGTCGCAGTTGTCAATGATCACTTTTGTGACTATGCAACTGGAGCCAGTGAACTAGCTGCACGACCACAAAATGACACTGGCAACCGCTCAGGAGCTGACACACACACACACACACACGCTCGCGCAACACATGCACACACTCTCGCACCTGCGGAAGTCGAGTAGGGTTTGGCTGATTTCAGGCATTCGGTCATTCAGCCAGGTGTGATAATGAAACTGTGTGACTGTTCGGGTCTCATTAGTCTGCATGTTCTTCAAGTAAAAGCTCCAAACCAGGAAGTCCTCACACCACACATGCTCAGAAACCAGATTCACCTAAATCAACACACATATGAGAAAAGAAACTAGTCCTGTTATTATACCTAACAACACCACACACAGCAGTGCAAATATCACTAGATACAGAGGGACCATTAAAGAACATAGAAAACCAAACAAAAAATACAGTCCCTGTTTTGTTCATTATAGTGTAGCATTTGCACAAAATTGTTGCTATTAGAGTATTACCTGAGACCTTAAAGGTATTTAATTGTCATGAGACGTCATTTTAAACTCAAAAATCTAAAATCTGTGATATTTGTCTGATATTTGATCTGATATTCACTTTTATGTTCCACAGAATGAAGAAACTAAATTAAAATTCTCAATCTAAAAATTATACTGTATTTGAAATTCTTAGCATTAAAACAATCTGAAAATTTTGAAAGCAAGCAATATGAAGCCTTATGCCTCAACTAGAAACACACACAAAATGAGACACAAGGTGAAAAAACTGCCTGTTTTTAAATGCACTGGCATTTGTCATGTAATCACACGTTCATTTTACAATATGCATTTACTTGACATTAAATTGCAAAATTTTTGTACTGTTAACAACGATAAACATTTTAAAACAATTTTGTTTTATTCATAGCCTGTAATTTTAACCGTCTCCCATTAGTATTGATGCAATTATGTTAAAATTACTTACGTTTTACATACAATATATTCGTTATTCTTTTATATATTTTTTACTTGTATATTAACTTGTTTCAGTCATATGCCATATTTATAATAATCCACAAAGCAAAGAAACTGAATACAAAAACATATGGAAAGAAATAGCAAAAAAAGAGCACTGGATTTAATCAATACCAGGTCCCAGATTTTTTGTTGTTGTCATTTTAGCATGTTCTACTGATATCTTAATCCACAATCCATCTCTGTTTATACTGCCAGTATATTAAGATGAACTGAGGAATAAAATCCATTTATAAAGGTTCACTTCGCCCTGCCGATGGTCATAAATATCGCTGATGTGCTGTAAAAGTCATGTAGCTGAAACAAAAGTTTATGAAGAAAGTAGTTGAAGCTGAATTGAACTGCTGTACTCTGTCAAACGCAAGGTGATTTAATGAAATCCTATCAGTAGAGCAGACCAAATATGTCTAGAAAACTCTGTCTAAGTGTAACTAGTCCTATTCGCACCACTCTGAGTGGGATTCGAACCAGCGTCTCCAGCATGGAAGGCAGGCGCACTAACAAGGACACTAAAGCCCGCAGCCTCAAGCATCAGTCTCTAGTGCGCTTCTTGAGGTCAGGGGAGTGAGGTTTACTGCACAACTCTGTTGCATAAGCTGATTCTTCTGTTATATATTCTACCACCAAAACAGCAGAACAAAACCCTCATGCAGTCGCCCTTACACAAGTAGAGTGGTCCTCTACTCTGCAAAGAGAATTTTTTTGTGTACGGTACCTCATAAATGTGATAGAGGTTGGAGCCTTCATCGGGCCAGTAGTGGTAACACTGTTTCACACCATTCTCAGTGAGAGGAGTCAACATGACAATCACCACACACCCGCTCTCCCAGACCATCTGCAAGAGAACACACACAATGTTACACACACACTGCATTACCATCTGCAAGAGAACACACAAACACGTACCATCTTTTCCTGACCATCTGTAACACACACACGCACGCGCTCTCCAAGACCTTATGCTAGAGAACTCACATGACCACACTCTCTGACCGTCTATGTCAGATTACAAACATATAATGCTGTTTACCTGCCAGAAGTCAGCAACGGTGGAGGGCAGCGGGCCCTGAGTGGCGATGTACGCGGGGTTACGGGGGTCATGATCCATCTGAGACAGAGAAAACACACAATAAACCCTTCTGCATCACATGCATTCTGGCTGTATAGTTTAAATAATATATACACTACCGGTCAAAACGTTTTAGATTAGTAAGATTTAATTTTTTTTAAATGAAGTCTCTTCTGCTCACCAAGACTGATTTATTTCATAAAAAAATGACAAACAGTAATATTGTGAAATATTATGACAATTTAAAATGACTGTTTTCTATTTTAATATATTTTAAAATGAAAGCTGAATCAACATCATTACTGTTGCTGATTACACATCAGTTTTCAGTGTCACATGATCCTTCAGAAATCATTTCTAATATGCTGATTTTATGCTCAAAAAACATAAATTATTATTTTCAATGTTGAAAACAGTCGTGTACCATTTTTCCCCCAAAATTCTATGATGAATAGAAAGTTCAAAAGAACAGCATTTATTTAAAATATAATCTTTTCTAACATTATAAATGTCTTTACTGTAACTTTTGATCAATTTAACTCATCCTTGATGAATAAAAGTATTTTCTAATTTCTTTCCCCCAAAAATAAAAAATAAATTCTTACTGACCCCAAACGTTTGAATGGTAGTGTTTAATGTTACAAAAGATTTCCATTTCAGATCAATTCTGTTCTTTTGAACTTTCTATTCATCAAAGAATCCTGAAATAAAAATGTAAAAAACTGTTTTCAACATGGATAATAATCATAAATGTTTCTTGAGTATCATATTATAATAATTTCTGTAGGATCATGTGAAGACTGGAGTAATGATGCTGTAAATTCAGCTTTGATCACAGGAATAAATTACACTTCACTATATATTCACATAGAAAATCGCTGTTTTAAATTGTAATAATATTTCACAATTTTACAGGTTTTTTGTATTTTTTTATCAAATAATTGCAGATTTGGTGAGCAGAAGAGACTTCTTTTAAAAACAAACTTTTGACTGGTAGTGTGTGTAAATTACACAACAGAATGAATTTAATTTAATTGCATGCACAGTCTGCATCATTATAGTACCCAATTCCCTTATGCAAATCAGATAATGCCGCCCATAACATCTCTACTGCACACCATGCAATTTCATATATAGCACATTAGTTGTAAGTGTTAGGCTGACTGCCCACTTTTCTGTTGATAATACAAATGCTGTGTCCAAAATCTCATTCTGTAGTACGTACTACATTGGTTTAAAACTTACTTTTCAACCATTAAAAAAAGTATGTAATCTATATAGTATGAATGAAATTCTACATCCCCATGTTGTCATTGTCATGTGACCTACAGTATCAGTTGCAATAACTGTGATGGCAAATAGCGCTGAGTAACCTATGGGTTGAGTTTCTTCCTTAAGGGCATAGTGGTAATAAAGCAGGTCTCAGTTGTTTGCCTTAACTGGTCCGCAGACAGTTAATCAATGCCTTCTATCCAAAGTAATTTACGCTGAGTATTTTTTACAGGTGCAGTCACCCTGGAGCAACCAACAGTCTCCTAGACCTAGTGTTTTATCCAGTTTGTGATTTAGTGTGTGGTTTGTAGTGTTCAGTTTAAGTAGTTTGATGCTTGGGCTCACGATTGGGCTGGCATTGATGTAGTCCGAGTTGCCTTGATTGTTCTCCAACTTCAGAGTTATTCTGCAATGATCATCTAAACAAAATACACATTTTATTTTCCCATTTGAAAAGCTCAATTAAAGCATGGGAATTCATTAATGATAACACCAATGGTTACAGAACATAAATAAGCAAATATGTATGTTTGACTCACAGGCTATGACTGTGCTTGTGCGGTTTTTCTTGACGTTGCCGTCTCTGTGTCCGATGGTGGTGGCGTTGGGCTCGGCCTGGTACGCACAGAGAGCCTCCCACTCGGACTCCAAACGATTCTTGTTTTTCAGGTGGTCTTCCATATATGCCTATGTGTACATAGAAGAACATACAGGATGTTTTTGCATGTCTTTTGCTCTTTATGAAATGGAAAATTACCATTCACAATATTTTTTTAAATAAGTAATACTTTTATTAAAGCTGCATTAAATTGATCAAAAGTGACAGTTAACAATGTTGCAAATGAATTCTATTTTTATATACGCTGTACTTTTGAACTTCTTATTTCATTAAAGAACCCTGAAAAATGTATCATGGTATCCACAAAAATATATAGCAGCACGACTTGTTTTCAACGTTGATAATAATAAAAAATGTTTTTGAGCATCAAATCAGCATATTAGAATGATTTCTGAAGGATCATGTGACACTGAAAACTGGAGTAATGAAGCTGAAAATTCAGATTATGAAATATTGTATTTGTACAATATTGTACTGTATTTTTTATCAAGTAAATGCAGCTTTGGTTAGACTTATTTAAAAAAATATTTGTAATAAATTACATAAATAAAATATTATGAATGTTTTAATTATAATGTTAATTAAATTATCCCCCAAAAAAGTTATATATTATATTTGCAAGTGAAGGTTTTAGCTTTTCCAATTGCATTGAATAAATGCATCTGTGTTACATTTTTAAACTTTCCCAGTGTGTGTTTGTTTGCATGTGTACCAGTATCATGTGACCAGTAGAGATGTCCATGTTGGAGTGGACGGGCTCTTCGCTCCAGGAGGGGGTGCTAGATCGAGCAGAGGGACTCGGCATCGGGCCCTCACTCAACTGAGATGACACGCTATTTATACGAGAAGAGTGAATAGGATCTGACTTCTCTAGAGGAGGCTTCACTGCCATTCGCTGCCTGCACAGTTCCTAGAGGGAGATGGATATTTACATACATCAAAGAAAATCTCAAACGAAGAGCTCTACACACACAAACACACACACTTTGATACCTGGTAGGTAGCAGTGGAATCAGTGGCGGGGTCTGAGCCGAGGTTGGTGAGCTTCTCTTTGAGTTTGTGATGAGAGCGGTGACGCAGACAGTAAACCACGCTGGACGCCAGCAACACTCCAGTGATGCAGATGATGGAAATCACAGTCAGAATCAGAAACTTCAGAGACTCAGAGCGGCTGTACTTGGTGGGGATCTGATTCAGTTTACTCCTCTATAGAGAAAGTGAAAGACAAGGAATCTTTAAAATGTTACATTGCATTTATTTTCCAAAGTCTCAGATATATATATAAAGAAAAGGATGCTGTAGCTGCTGTCAGATTAAATATGTGTATCTGTTTTGTTCTTTATTTATTCTTCAGACACTGGCAGAACATTCTTGAGAATCTCTAGGCATTTTGAAGGTGACTAAGATTCTGTTGTAAAGCAGCTTCATTTTAGGTTCACTTTTAAAAAACTTTTGCTGATAATTTACTAACCCCCATGTCATCCAAGATGTCCATGTCATTCTTTCTTCAGTCGAAAAGAAATTAAGGTTTTTGGATGAAAACATTCCAGATTTTTTCTCCATATAATGGACTTCACTGGGAACCAAACGGTTCAAGGTCCAAAAGACAGTTTCAGTGCAAACTGTTCAAAGGGCTTTAAACGATTCCAGAAGATAAATAAGGGTCTTATCAAGCGAAACAATCGCACATTTAAAAAAAAAATAAATAATAGTTTTATAAGCTCAAATGGTCACTTGCTGTGTTCTGTGACTGTCCTGTTTGAACTCGGTCATCAAAATGAACAAATCTTTTTTCGAGTCAATTTGTTCATTTTGTTCGTTGAATGAACCAACTGACTCGAAAAAAGATTCAAATCTTTTTTCAAAAAAGATGAATCGAAACCTTTTCGAGTTCAATTCCTTCATTTCGTTTGTTGAATGAACCAAATGACTCGAAAAAAGATTAGTTCCTTTTTTATGAACGAGTTCGAACAGGAGAGTCACACAGAACAGAGCAAGATGACCATTTGAGCTTATAAAACTTAAACTTGTTTTTTTTTTTTTAAATGAGCGATCGTTTCACTTGATAAGACCCTTATTCATCGTGTGGAATCGTTTAAAGCCCTTTGAACAGTTTGCACTGAAACTGTCTTTTGGACCTTGAACCGTTTGGTTCCCAGTGAAGTCCATTATATGGAGAAAATTCCTGGAATGTTTTCATCAAAAACCTTAATTTCTTTTCGACTGAAGAAAGAAATACATGGACATCTTGGATGACATGTGGGTGAATAAATTATCAGCAAAAGTTTTTTTAAAGTGAACTACTCCTTTAAGTGCCTCAAAACCTCATGATTTACTAGATAAACCATTGACAGTTTTCAGAGTTCTTGCAGGACTTATGGGGTTTCATTTTGAAAGTTCTTTAGAGAACCAACATATTTTTAAGTTCTCCATGTACAGTTCTCCATGTTTAACCAGTCGAAAGTTGATCCGAGGAACCCTAAATGGTGCCTCAATTTTCATTTTTACAGTGATTTGATTAACAACAGTTTTTATGCAGTATATTTGATACAGAAAATGTATTTTATTCTGTTTGAGGTGACAATGAGTTTAGAAAAGAATGAGAAAACAATCAGAAAATCTTACATCAGTGACTCCAGCCTCCACAATCTTGACTTTCACTTCTTTTTCCAGTTCATCCTTTTTATGGACTGATACAAGAGAAGAATCAGAGGAGATCATATTCAAGTCTGAACAGAGACATGCATATGGAAGAGTTTCTTGTCTCTTGTACATCATGAAATTATTTAACTCTTACTAACCTGCTACATTAGCCACATCTGTTGTAGTGATGTTCTGAGCGTTCGGACGGACCTGAAACGTCACAGCAGGACTAACAACGCTGTACAAATACACAAACACACAACAGCTTATTTTGAGGAATCATGTTGGTGTCCAAAAACAAGGAATATACCCTCAGTTAGTGTTTTAACCATAAAACTAATAATGGCACATTTCAATTATTCTTAGACCCTATACCTGTCTAAACATTGAAGTCACGACTTTTCTTTTGTATTGTGATAAACATTTAAGTGAAATAGATATGCATAAAAAGAAAAAGACAAACATGTAGTGCAGGGACTTACAAAGAGAAGATCAATTCATATTTTAATGGAAAAATGGAAAAGCAGTCAAAATGTTTTTAAAAAAATTAAAAATGGATTGTTCGCAATAAGATTATGCATTGCTTTTCTTTTTTGCATATCCTAATTTAATAAATAGTTAACATACATGCATTGAAGGAGACACAAGACGCAAAACACACTATCAGGACTTACGAGAGCTCTGAGAAATCCGTCATTTGAATCTTCGCTTTACGAGCCACCAATTCCATCAGATACAATCCCTTATCTGTGGGAAGATTCCTGATCCAGAGAGAAAGAGAAACTTGATTCTGATCATGATGCAATCACAATATTGTGAAGGGTTATGTCTTGTTGTGTTTGAGTTTGGCCATTTACATGACACCATTTACAACTAAAAACTTTTTAAGCGTTTTGGCAGTTCATTTACACGACAATGGCGTTTTGGGGTGCACTGAAAACGGTAATAATGTTATCTGAGCATCAAATTAAAATATTTTGATGATATCTGCAGGATCATGTGACATAACACTGAAGACTGGAGTAATGATGCTGAAAATTCAGCTTTATCATCACAGGAATAAATTACATTTCAAACAGAAAACTGTTATTTAAATCAAATATCAAATATCATTTTATCAAATAAATGCAGGCTTGGTGTGGGAATGTTCCCCAATGTTCACAAATGTCTATATTTGATATTTTAACTCTATTGCTCTTGCACTGATTGAATGCTTTGTCAATAATGTGTGGAGAAGAGGCCAAAAAGAGAGAAAGAGAGAGAGGGAGAGAGGGAGAGAGAGGGTCTTACTCTGTGTCAGTAATAATGTATCCGTAGATGTCATTATTAGCGTTGCTCTGAACATCCAACTGAAGATCCTCCACTTTCATGTTCTTGCGGTGTGGTGCAGGGTTTTCCTTCAGGCCAGAGGAGGGCGCTATAGCTGCTGCCTGCACCCAGCCCTCCACCTCCTCCACTCTCTCGATGGCCTTTTTCTGCATCCCCACCTCCCGGTGTGTTGTTCTGCTACGAACCTTCTCTACAGATACGCCCGGTCCTTTATCAACAGACTCTGGATCTGAGCTGGAGCTTTTATCCAGGTATTCCAGAAGCTTTCCCAAAAAGCCCACTTCCGGCTAAAACAGGAAATAAACACAAACGGAATGTAAATCCATACATGAAGGAAAATTCCATGCATAATGTTTGTTTTATATTCATATAATTTTTATTTAAGTGAAATGTAATTCAACACTCAGTCACTCCACTGTTTTAGAACATGAAACTAGATCAATTTTACTGATGGGAATATTCTCTGATTAGCTGCCTTGTAAACATGGTATCCATATTATTTAAGTGAAACGCAAAACAAAAATTAAACTGAACACATTTTATGTAGGTTTACAGATATGACATAGAGTGTCGAAGTGATGACGTCACTTTGTAGGACAACTCGGAAGTTAGTGGCGCATGGGTTCCCTCTGAAGCTATGCATTTTCCCCATAGACTTTTGGAAAATCGCAAAAAATAAGATCTGTGTTTAACAAAGAGTTGTGACCCTTACACGTTTTGTCTATCAAGATGATCTTTACTAGTTAATATAAAATCTATACATTTTGAAGCCTATATAATGTTTAAAAAAAACACAAGCAGGTTATAACTGGTGTTTTATGTCATAGATCTGTTCACCACAGACCATATTTCAGGCAATTTACCAAAAACCCATTAAAAATCCCATAGACTTTAGGGCGAGGGGAACCGGAAGTGCTAAAATGCTAACTCACTTCCACATTTTGGCCTACAAAGTGTCGTTGAAACTTTGGCACTTTATTAGGGGCGCATTTACACTGCAGGTCTTGACAACCATTTCCGATTTGTTGACTAAATTACTTTTTTTGATGACAAGTAGATGGCATGTATTCGATTCATATCAGATTTATTTCCACATATGAATGAGGCCTGACACTGATCTGAAAATCTTCAGAGAATACTGAAATCCATGTGCTTTTTTCCTGCTTACACCTTCATGGGTCATATCTGAGCTTGGCATTGGGTCACTTGAACAATGTAAATGTGACCTAAGAGTGGACAGAAAACGTCTGCTTTGTGTTCTTGCGTGAAGTATGTTTCTGACCTTCAACCAACACTAGTACTACCTTGTTGTCCATGGTTCTCTTCTCCTCCTCTACTGTCTGTCCCTCTGAAAGAGAAACATCACGATTGTTATAAATGTTTGTCTACGTGTGAGTGATGAAAGACTTGGTTTTGCTTCAGATGATGTTACCTGTCACAGGCATGATGGTTTGGACTGTCTTTTGAGTGACAGATGAACTTTCCTCATCCACCTCCGTCTGCTTCTGAGCTCTGTCTTTAGGGGTCTGTTCCATTGCATAACTCTCAGGTTGCTGGTCCTCATACTGCATGTCTTCTGCCTCGTCCTCAGGACGCCACTGTGTCTCCAGGTCTCTGGGCGTCTCTCCCTGACCGGCCTGCTGTTCCACCACCTGCAGAGCGTCTGTGATAAGAACAGCAAGCTTATCCAGATCTGTTGTCTTTAGACTCTTCACATCCACACTGTGTCTTCCCACATTCCGCAGAACTTTCCAGATGAAGGATTCTGTGAGAAAGTTTTTTAACATAATTTTTATGGCAAATTTGAATGTGAATAACGACTTAACCCTCTACTGCATAGTAATATATAAAGATAATTGTTTACATTGTCTTGCATTAAAGCTACACTGTGTAACTCTTTTAGTTTATTCTTGGCTAAAAACACTTAGTTCTTTCAAAAATATATGTGCTCATTAAAGTATATTTACTTCGTTCAAGTAATAAAGTATTCTCGTGAGTGTATAATGCCATTGAAAATACATACGGGTAAGGGGTTCTAATGTCGGTCGCCATGTTGCCCCTCCATCTTGAAAGTACATTAGCCAAAGAGGGACATACCCGTTATTCAAGCTTCGCATTTCGCGCGTTACGTTTGAGTTAACACTCATGGACGAGGTCGAACTGGAAGCCATGTTAATCTTGGACTACATTGGCCACCGTAGGAGTTAAAACGAAATCGGAATTGAGAGGAACAGAAACTAGTATTCACTGGATGGTCATATACCTTTTCACCACTAGATGGGGTAAAAATCACACAGTGTAGCTTTAAAAATGGACCTCATTACTAAAATCAAGAAACTATAAAAATAATATAGGTAAAAAAATATATAAAGGTGCTGCAACACACAGACACAGTGGGGTCCAATCATAATAAAGGACCGGGATTGTCCGTTTTGTAAAAAAAGATTTTCAAATGACTTACTACATTATAGTGAGGAAATATCATGAAATAGAAGGTTAAGGGTTCACTTTTTGTTCCACGAGTACAATTGCCAGAAAAAACTCTGCTTACTTATAGCTCTCTCTTCACATTAAACTGGGTTTGACTAAGCTTGACAGACTCGGGTCACTGGCTACTGTTGTTTTGTAAAAGAGAAGCTTTGATATTCTGCTAAAACATCTCGTTTTGTGTTTCACAGAAAGTCATACAGCTTTCAGATGACTTTAGTAAATGGAGAAGAGAAGAGCAGAGAAGAAAGAGGAGAAGATTATACCATCCATGGGAGTAAGAGAGTCTTTTAAGAAGAGCCGGTCCGCTCTGGCTCTTTCCCCCAGAGGCGGTTTGTTCTTGGAGAGATACTTCTGAAGTCTGGCCCTGAGCAGGTCTAACCCCTCTCCCTGCGGTGGAGCGTGTGCCGCATCGCTCTGGTATCGGCTGAGGTCGGGGTAAGACTGTGACTGATAGGGCATCTCTGGAATGAACTCCGGAGGGGAGGAGTCAGCGACAGGGCGTGGTTCTCCAGAGCGATAATACTGAAGCTCCGCCTCCTACACAGGATAAACGTTTTAAACAACTTAAAACTGATAGACTGGTAAATCAAATCTTGCTGATGTTTATGAATATACCAAAATGTAAATGTTCCTATTCAGCCTGCCATGTTAATAACTGTGCACATTATTGGGCCTATTCATATTAATTTCTTGTTTGATCTTAAAGATTTTTGTTTACATTTACATTAACGGTCAAAAGTTTAGGGTTGGTAAGATTTTTTTATGTTTTTAAAAGAAGTCTCTTCTGCTCACCAAGGCTGCAATTTTTTGATAAAAAATACACAAAAAACACAGTAATATTGTGAAATATTATGACAATTTAAAATGACTTTTTTTATGTTAATATATATTAAAATGTAATTTATTCCTCTGAAAAAAAGCTGAATTTTCAGCATCATTACTCCAGTCTTCAGTGTCACATGATCCTTCACAAATCACTCTAATATGATGATTTTATGCTCCAAAAACATGTATGATTATTATCCATGTTGAAAACAGTTTTTTACATTTTTATTTCAGGATTCTTTGATGAATAGAAAGTTCAAAGAACAGCTTTTATTTAATTAGAATCTTTTCTAACATTATAAATGTCTTTACTGTAACTTTTGATCAATGTAACTCATCCTTGATGAATAGAAGTACTGATTTCTTATTTATTTCCCCCAAAAATAAAATACAAATTCTCACTGACCCCAAACTTTTAAAGGGTAGTATTTAATGTAACAAAAGCTTTCCATTTCAGATAAAAGCTGTTCTTTTGAACTTTCTATTCATCAAAGAATCCTGAAATAAAAATGTAAAAAACTGTTGTCAACATGGATAATAATCATACATGTTTTTGGAGCATAAAATCATCATATTAGACTGATTTGTGAAGGATCATGTGACACTGAAGACTGGAGTAATGATGCTGAAAATTCAGCTTTTTTTCAAAGAAATAAATTACATTTTTAAAATAAAAAAAGTCATTTTAAATTGTCATAATATTTCACAATATTACTGTGTTTTTTGTGTATTTTTTATCAAAAAATTGCAGCCTTGGTGAGCAGAAGAGACTTCTTTTAAAAACATAAAAAATCTTACTGACCCTAAACTTTTGACCGAGTAGTGTATATTTAAAAAAAATTCAATGTTCAATGTAAATATCAATCCTGAGGCAGAACCATGCACCACACACACACACACACACCTGACTCGCCTTGTGTGATGTTTTTGGCAGCAGTCCCAGGTTCTGCAGGTATTTCAGAGTCTTCCTAACCTCCGCCTCTGGTGATTTCATTCTCCTGTCTCCAACAGCAGTCCCATAACCCTGCAGCCTGTCAGAATATCAAGATATAAACCATGACTGCAGAAATCACTAGAGGAATCATGGCCATGGGTAATTATCAAAAGCAATTACATTTTGCATTCTCTGTAAAGCATCTTTGAATCAAAATGTATTGCTGTAAAAAAAAAGAAAAAAAAAAAAGAAAAAGAAATGTATGGAACAAAAAGCATCAGCTGGTGTTGCCAGACATTTACTGTAAAAGATACGGAAGCAACATTTTAGTTTTACAGATTTAACAATTTACAATGAATCCAATTTACAATGAATTTTTTTTTATAAATGTTAATATACCAACCTACTGAAGTACTAATGTCTGTTTTGTACCTTTGTAATAATCTAACAACCACCCAAAACAGGTGGTGATGATAAAGTCACATCATGAATCAAAGCTCATCACAAGCAGCTTTTCCACAAGCTGAGAAAGTAATTACTAATTTGTAAAAGTTTCACAGTCTCTTTCACACAAATACTTAACCCCATCATGGTAAAAGTTAAGTAGAAGAAACAGTTATTTTACTGTAAAATAACATTAAATGTAAGGTTAGATCTATTACAGTTATTCACCGTATATAGTAACTTACTGTTAACCAATTAACAGGTTTTTACAGTAGCATTTTTAAAGTATTTTACCATTAAAATCACAATCATTTTTAAATGTCAATTGAATTGAATAAACTGTGTTGCAACACCTCATACCCAGAAAACTTTTTTTTTATCCAACTGCCTTAAGTGAAATGAGGGTAACACTTTATTTGAAGGGGTGTGCATAAGGCTGTCATGACACTGTCATAAACATGACATAACACCTGTCATGAACATGAAGGAGTCTTTATGAATGTTTATGACTGTTGTCATTAAGTGTCATTCGGTAAATTATGACACTTTTAATGCAAAGTTGACATTGTTTAAAATGTCTTTGTTATGACAACTTGACATTAACAAAGACAAAAATGTCTTGATTATGACATATTGACATTAACAAAGACAGAAATGTCTTTGTCATGACAACTTGACATTAACCAAGAAATCATAACTAGTCCAACGTGTTCCACTTTACTTGAGGTAAAGGGAAATATTAATGACACTGTTGTTAAAGCATTTGACACTCTAATGACATCTTTATATCTAGTACAATGTGTTCCACTTTACTTGAGGACAAGTCAAATATTCATGTCACAGTTATAATGGTGTCATGACAACCAAAGTTAAAACCAACCATAACATATGATAGGGTAATGTAATGTTAACACATTACAGGTTAACAGGTTATGATTTCTTGGTTATGTCAAGTTGTCATAAACAAGACATTTTTGTCTTGGTTAATGTCAATATGTCATAACAAAGACATTTTAAACAATGTCAACTTTGCATTTAAAGTGTCATTATTTACCGAATGACACTTAATGACAACAGTCATAAACATTCATAAAGACTCCTTCATGTTCATGACAGGTGTTATGTCATGTTTATGACAGTGTCATGTCAGTCTTATGCACACCCCTTCAAATAAAGTGTTACCGAAATGAGAATAGACTATATAAAGCTATAATATTAAAGTGGTGAGTATAGTAGACGATTTTTGGCTTAAGGAAGATTTCGATGAGAAATGTGTTTGTGCTCATAATATAGTCTCTGACATTTAACAAACATTACTAAACATAAACATTCCCCTCCTCCTCGCAACTACATCTCTTCTCTAATGATGTGTCCACCAGCATGAAGGCCATCCAATTAATTCCCAATGGACTAAATCAAGTCCCGCGGCCAACTATGCATTATTTCTCATAATGTACACAGCAATATGAATATTTTCATGACAAAGATCCTATTTGTGATTTTTCTTTCCTCTGGCTATAAGTGACCTAACTGGCAAATGTTAGTGTTTTACCTGGGCTCTGGTAATGGAAGGGAAACTTTGCGTAGTTTGGAGAACTCGTTCGTCAAAACCTGTTGAGTGACATCATCTTCCCATGACAGCCCTGCAGGAACAGAATCAAAGCAGCAGATATTGACATGTGAAATGAACTCTGGGTAAAACCCCACACGCACATCTTACATCAACCGTCACACACACTGAGCCTCTGATTGGATCCTCGACTGCTGAGGAGCTCTAGGAGGAGCTTTTATAACCATGGCGACAGACAGTGATGTGTGCAGTTGCTATGGTGACATTATTGCACTTACCTCTGTGTGCCAGTCTCTGAAGGAGTAAGCGGAATCTCTGTACCGTTGCTGGCGTGACGTCGTATGTGTAGACTTCTGTTAATGGAGCAGCCTCGCAGCGGCCTAACATGCCATCTACAGAGGAAATCAAATATACAACCTCCTCAGACTGACAATTATGTGCAAACTTCATGGTGTGTGTGTGTGTGTGTATTTTTAGATCCATTAAGAGTCTCAGCTTATTAGAGACAGTAGCTAGGGGCGACTGAGACAGGACCAGCTGGAGTCCCCGACACCTGCCTGATAGTAGGCTCACACCATGAGCGAATACATTTGCATCTTTTACACCCACAAGGGAGAGAAAAAAGCATTTCTCTGTGCCGTCAATTTGTCATTCATTACATATGCACAGAGGTTAGCCAATCATAACAGAGGTCATTTCTATATATTTCTTTATAAAACGGTCAGTTCGAATCCTTCATTCTGATTGGTCAAGAGCTGTGCTTTATTCACGATAAAACACGGCTACGACCGCTTCACCCAACGGTTCTATCGATCGCTGCGCAACACTGTGGTTCTGTGTTGTTTTTATTTGAGCTTTCATGCATTTTACACATTGGAACGTTGTTGCTGTTCACACTCGGGGACTATTTTTTCCAGCGGAAGGTAGGCTTTTAGTGATTTTACTTCAAGAAAGTTGCACTAACATTGTTTTTTACTTTAATATTGTGTGGCAACCGTTTTATAAAAGCAAAAAGATACTCGAGGCAAGTGCTGTATCGTGAATAAGTAACGGCTCAAGGGGTTGCAGGCACTTTGTTACTATACTTAAGTAAATTTTTCACTATATCTTTACTTTACTTAAGTAGAATAAATAGTGCATACTTTTTACTTTTACTTCGTTACATTTTCTAGCAATTATTATACTTTCTACTCCACTACATTTCTACAACTTCTGTTACATTTTTGTTACATTTTCTGACCAGTTTTTCCCTGCCAAAACGTAATCTGACCGTCCGTCCGTTGCCACGTTTGTCTCACCAGTGACGTTTGGTTGCCATAGATATATCAACTCGGTCACACTAAATGCGCCTCACACGCAGTGCATTTATCGTGCAATTTATACACGAAAATTTGTATTTACGTGCATAGGAAACGCACCGTGTGTAATATACGATTGGTTAGGATTATGGCAAGCCAAGAGGTTCAGAATTACACCATAAATTAATCACGTTTAACTGCCAAACATAGTTATTAACATATAGTAAGGATAAGCATGATGTGTATATTGCCTAATTAATTGCCAGCTTGTTTCAGAAATGGTGACAACTAATTTTTTTCCATCATTATATGAGTATTAGGTTGAATGAGTTAGAATGAATGTTTTATTAATCATTAGAAAATAGACATTAAGAGAATAAATTGTTATGCAAGTACTTTTACTTTTAATACTTAAAGTACATTTAAAATCAGGTACTTTTTACTTTTTACTTAAGTATGGTTGTCATTGTGTTACTTCAACTTTTACTAAAGTAAATATTTATCTGGTTATTTGTACTTTTACTTAAGTACTGAAATTCAGTACTTCCTCCACCACTGCTTATTCTCGATACAGCACTTGCCTCGAGTATCTTATTGCTTACATGCGTGACTGTATTAATAATTCTTATTAATCGAGTAGCAAAAAAGTATTTTTTATTCTAAGGGTTAGAAAGAGGGAAGAAAGGTAAAGAGAGAACCACTATAACATATATGTTCCCTAGTTTTCCCTCCTTGATAGTTAGTTCTACGCACCTGTTTCTGTTCAGTTGATTACTCTCCCTTGTACACGATGTGATTGGCCTGACTAGAGTTTGTTTTTTCCAGCTCGCTAGCCAACGGAGAGTTGCTAAACGTAACTTGCAGCAAAATAAAATTTGCTGGCACTAGGGTGTGTCTAGATTTTTAGGCTAGCTTCTGGCAGCATTTCTTTTTTTAATTCTTTTTTTTATTTAACAGTAAGACATACAAACCAACATAGTGCAGTAGTGAACAATCGTGTAATTCCATAATTCCAGAAGTGAAATAAAAGTGTTGATGTATGGGTGTGTGTGGGTGGGTGTGAGTGTGGGTGTGTGTGTGTGTATGTGTGAAAAGTAACCATTTATTATTTATTACCATTGCCATTACCATCACCACTTCCACTCCCCACTACCATCATACTGGTCACACCATCGATTTTTATTTTTATTTCCATCTTTCCTCCTATGTAACAATTGCCATTGTCAACACTGCCTAAAATAAAAGATGGTATAATAAGATAATATAAGATAGCCTTCCCCACATCTCTTCAGTCCCTATCTTTTTCTTTTTTTGTGTGTGTTATGTGCAATGTCTACGGTGCATTAGTGTGAGAGTACAGTGTGAGAGTGTCTCAACTTGGGACAGAAATGCTGTCCCATTGAAACTCACGTCTCGCCTGTTTTGCCTGCCTAGGTGTTTGTGAGGTTTTCCATAAATACATATCCTTTCTTTTTTTTTTTTTATCCTTCCCTATTCTACATTGCGGTGCATTAAAAACACATGAAAAGATAAGGGGGAAATTATTGCAGTAGTGATGACAATAAACACTTAGTAATTCCAATACAGCATTGGCAATGGTAATATTGATGATAATTAATAATAATAATATTAATAATAAATGATAATGATGATGGCAGTGGTAATCACACTGGTGAGAGCAAAGACAGCAACAACAGCAATTACAACAATAAAAATATAATAAAATAAAAATAGTAATCAAAACAGTAACAGTTCTGGCAGCATTTCTGAGGAACATTAGCCTCATAGTTATAATTACATATATACATTTTAAAGAAACACACACTTCGCACCAAATATGAGTAAGACAGCAGGTTAAGTTTGATTGGCTGACACTGCCTGAGCATGTGAATGTGTAATATTTCATTTATAATACCTTCTCAATGATGGCAACTGAGCGTGGGAACATATTGTGCCAACACAAAACGATTTACTTTCAACCCATGTGGAGGTGAATTTGAAATGGTTCCCAAGCAGCACAAAAACTATATTTAAAACAGCATGTGTGTGTCTGTTAGGGTGAGAGTCATACCCCCAAAAATAATGATAGATACACAGTTTAATCAAACGGCATGAGATTCACAGAAACTACAGATATCGAATGTGTGTCACTGACTCACTCACCATTAAGACATACTTCATAGTTCAGACACAGACCATCCTCGAACAGGCAGCCTGACAGACAGAAAGAAAGAGAATTTTAAGAATTAGAAATAAAGGGCAGTTCACACTAAGGATCATAATTACAATGATAATAATCAGTTTTAACATTCATTCTAATTCAATGAGAAGAGCAAAGTCCAGACCACAGCTATAACGACAGAAACAATACTGTTGGAATAACATAAATCACACAAACAGACAATCAGAATCCTGTTGGTGTGGATGAAAATTATTACTTTTTAATTTTGGGGGAATGACACCCAACTAACCCTCCTGAGCAATACAACTTTCCTCTAGTTTGCTCGAGTCTCAGTAATACAATGGTATTTTGTATGGTCTTACTCTTTTGTAAGAATAGGGGATGTGTCTAATTCAGAGTTTAGAATAGGGGCGTGGGTAAGTCTGACAAAATAATGGCTAACATCCTTTTTAATTGCTCCCAGTGCTTGCTTTAAAATCCTCATGCTAACTGCCAGGATTTGTTGTCACTATTTTCTTAATCAAACCAGCTGAGACAGATTTAAATGTCATCCTACCTGCATATGGACCAAAAACGTGTGTTGCTCAGGCACGTGCACACATAGACATCAAAGGGGGCTTGAGCACCTGCCCTTTTTATTCCTGGAGAGAAAGTGCCCTTTTTTTCTGGGGTGTTTTTTAATTTTTGAAAAATAATATATTCCCGCACAGCTTCCCTGTCAAACAAATATATTTATTGAATAGTGTGTATCTAAATTTCAGGTCTGAAGCGTCGACCAAGAGTTAACGCGTCTGCTCTAGTGAGCTCGCGCTGCGCCGCCGTTTGGACTTTGAACCGAGCGGATAAACAGTCCGTGAGACGCGCGCGATTCAAATGAGTTTCGTTCCGCTTTTGGCACATAAACATTATCGAACATTTATCGAACTCGATATTGATATCGAGCATTGGCGATATTGACTCGAAATTGAATACAAAAATATAAATTTAAGACTTGGCTGAATGTAATTTATGACCTTGTATGGAAAGTCCGGACGTTTTTATGACTTTTTATGGCCTTAAATTCTTATTATTAAAGTTAATGACTTACATACATCAATAGTCTTTCCCCCTGAAATTTAGAAATCTAAATTGGTCAATTTAGAGGAAATCTACAGATGCAAACAGATGGAGGATAGTACATTTAAAACAAACTCCATCTAAATGTGGATTTTGAAGGTTTTATTTAATTATGATGATACAGTCTTCCCTCAAATGTGAAACTAAGTCCATGTCACTATCAGGTGTATCAAATATATACTTGATTGAAACTAGCATAGAAAACATGAACATTGTGGCATGGTTTCCTACATGCTGCTCAATAAACCTGGTAAATACTAGGGAGAACATTGGTTTCTGTGTGAACTGATTATTTTGTAGACATCTTTTGAAAATGAAACAATTGTGTGAATTTGAGGAAGATAAAATTAACTTTAATACATTTTATAAAAAGTCAGAGTTGTGTTAAATATACTTTTTTGTTTAAAAAAGTAAAAAGAAAAAAAAACTTTTTTGCCCTTTTTTTCACTTGAGCCCCTGCCCCTCAAAATGTCTGTGCACGTCCCTGTTGTTGCTGTTATGAGGTATTATGGGACTTACTGCAGTGTGTTTGACATTCACACACATATATCATTCATAGTAAAATATTCTCACACTAACCCCCACACACCAAGTGTCTCAGCAGAAAATAGCAAATTCTCAGCCTCAGAAAATCTGTGTGTGGGGTTTAGCAGTATGTGTCCTCATTTACTCATGTATGATTAACAAACCACGAATGGCTTCATCTAATTCTTCTTCACACAATCTAAAAATGCTGGGTTGTTTTAACCTAATTTTGGGTAAATATGGACAAACCCAATTGTTGAATTAAAAAATGCAATTAATAAATTTGACAGCTGGGTTTGTCCATATTTGACCCAAAATTGGGTTAAAATAACCCATCATTTTTTAGAGTGCATCATCTAAGCGTAAAGACTGTCCTGAGAAACGCAGTAAAATTCGAGCTCTCCTTAAAAAAACTAATCGAATTGCAATTGACCCGTTTCCAACAATCGACCAAATACAGTGTGTAATTCACGTTTTGTAATAAAGAAATTACAGAGACTGTAGAATTTCAATTGCAAAGCAGTGGTCAGATTTTGTTGATAGCATGATAGGATCTTCTGAATTACCTAGTTTGGCCAATGTTATATAATGATGGGATTCTAATATAGCGTTTCAAAGAGTAACAACAATTGCCAGGCCATTAGCATACTTTGTAGGTCATCCACATTAACATGTGGCATGTTTCCCTTGTTATATTTCTATTAAACCCTCTCTGTTACTATGGAGAGCAGTTTGCGTTCTCATTTTCGGGGGAGGCATTGTGAGAATGACGGTGAACAGACTGTCTCCTCACTAACATCCTCTCTAACTGAATCCACAGACACTCATCTTCTCAATTATGAGCCACAGAGTCCTGTGTGACCATGATGTCAGCTTCTGCATGAGGCAGTGTCTCAGATTTGAGTGCAGATGCTGTTTAGTGTTTAGTAGTGTCCATAGCTTTATGACAGATGTTTTTCCATAATTAACAGTGAATGGATGGACAGATAATATATTCTGTTAACACTGAAACAGAATTCTTTATAAACTGTAACTTACTGTAATAACTCACTATACTTCCTTTTTTAAATTGATAATTATTTCCAAAAGATTAAACTACCTAATTTCATTTCACATTATAAAACTGCACCCTAGATCACTTTATTCACTTTAAAAAATGCTGGGTTGTTTTAACCGCAATTTTGGGTAAAATATGGACAAACCTAGCCTTTGGGTTACATTTTTAAATTATATTTTTAACCCAATGGCTGTGTTTTTCCCATATTTAACCCAAAAATGGGTTAAAACAACCCAGCATTTTAGTACTATTGTTTAAAACAAAGCTTTATTTTTAAACAACATAAAATGCAAAAAAAATGCAAAAAAAAATCAAATAAAAAAAATTGCATAAAGCATTTAATGTCACAAACAAAATTAATAAAATGGAATAAATAATTAATAATATGGAATAAACTGGAATTTTACTATTAAATTAACCTTAAGTACCATTTTGTGTAATGATTTTGTATGTAGATAATCAGGTATTAAATTTGCCCATTTAGTTTTAAATAATCAATATGTTAGTTTTATCAACCACAATATTACTCTAAATTTACCAGTATTGAAAACAGAATGTCACATGCTTCTGCATTAACTGTCTTTGAGCTGACAAACCTTTGTGTATCCACAGTAAATTAAATATAAAATAAGATATTATAGCATTTAATCTGCAAGGATATATTTCACTTCACTTTTGAAAAGGATTTTTGGAACAATAAGGTTAATTTATTAAACATTAGTTCATGCATTAACACTGAACTAACCATTTGTTACTGTATTTGTTATTCTTTGTTAACGTTAGTTAATACAAATCTAGCTGTTCATTTTTTTGTTCATGTTAGTTCACAGTGCATTAACTAATGTTAACAAGATTTTATGAAAGTATTAGTAAATGTTGAAATTAACATTAACAAAGATTAACAAATGCTGAAGTAAGTATTGTTCATTCTTTGTTAATGTTAACTAATGTAGTAACTAATGAACCTTATTGTAAAGTGTTACCGGATTTTTCATTTATAGCATCCTTTTGAATGACTGTAGTATAATTATAGCTATTATAATATAGGGTGTAATAGCATATGTGTCTGTCAGTGACTATTTCAATTAAATAAAACATGTTTTTTCATGCGGTCTAGAGCAGTCAAGTCAATATGAAATTAACACGCTGCAAACTGTTGCCATGGTTACAGTTACTAATGACTGAGTCTGAGAGGATGACCTTTTCCTGGGCTGGGTTTATGAATCACACACAGACAGTCCACGTATAAACTCTATTATTGTGGCTTATGCTGTAACCTGTGATGCTTCATTTCCTGTGCTGCTGCAGACAGAGGCCCTACTGGACACACAAACCATTATCTGATGTTCAGACTGATCACATGATTAAATAATATACATAATATTCATTCGCCAAGGAAAGTGAAAAACACAGGCCGAGTGTATATCGCTTCTCCAGCTTCAGACCCAGTTATGTAATGAGCGAAAGACCCTTGTAGAAAGTCCTACAGCTTCTCCGCTTCACATTACCGGACATGAAATCATTGTATATGGAGAATTGAGCTATTTTAGATATTAGAGGAAATAGACTATCAGTCTGTGCTGTTTTTTTTTTTTTTTCAGAATGAAGCTTGATAGGCTATTCCCTTCCACGTCGATTTCTTTATTGGTTCAGCATCTGCGTATCCACCCGCCAGATAAAACTCTCTCTGCCGTAGAAAACACTCATGGGAAATGTATAAACCAGTGGAAAAGACTCAACAGAGAGACATTGAGTTCTTATAAGCGCGCTAATATAGGGACAATTATTGACATGGCGCGCGCTTCATCTCGCCCTTTATACGGAAAACACCGCACGCGCGCGCACACACATTATTAAAAGCCACAGACATATGTCTATGATTAAAAACTCACCGAAATTTCGATCTGCCGCGGAGGCGAGACTGGCCCGAAACGCAAGAATGGCGAGAAACAGGTGAAACGATTCCATCCTTTCCGATCACGCGTCCATATCACCTGCGTGTTATTAATCCATTTCCAGCTGTGTGTTTCCTTGTTCCCGCGAGGTCTGACTGCGATGGGTAATGGATGGAGACGGTGTGGAAATAGAGGGATTAATGGGAGAGAGCGAAAAAAGAGAGAAAGAGACGTCAATCGCACACCGCAGTCCGCGCGCCGCTAGAATCAGCACTGAACAGCAACCCGCCACTGACGTCACGGACACACGCGCACACGAATACACTAGTGGTGGGTTCTCGATAACATGCTATGCTAAATCAATAAGTGAAATAAACTACATTATAAAAAAATTAAATATATAACATATATTTTAGCATTGGTTCTATTACAGATAGTTACCTTTTTTATCAAAACAAACTGAAATACATTTAAAAAATAATAAAGAAGTGACAAAAAAACACAAAAAATACTAAAACAAAGGAAAATTAAAATGAAAAATATAAAAGAAAAAAGAAATCAATCAAAAAAAATTTAACTTTTTGTATCATTTTAATATTTAAGATATTTTAAGTTTTTATTTTTTTATTTTAGTGCATTTGTGTTTAAAATATGACATGCTGTAGATGACAAATCACCACCAGGCTATTTACTGGTACAGAATAAATTGTTTATTAAAAGACAATGGTGGAAATCATCAAATACAGAGACTTTACGATCCTATATCTGATGGTAAATATCCTCTAAGGTAAGTATATTGTTGGTCATAAGGCACATGAAATATATATATATCTACATCAATAAGGCAAGCTCAGCACAGAGGGGAGCTCTGACAGCATACGATTGCTTTTTGTGATAAGTATTATTTATAATAATAAGCATAATAAAATCTTTCTTAATATACACAATAATTTATATAATAAAAACACATTCTTGAAGACAGGAATAAAGGTTCGACCATCTGCCTACCATGAGCTCAGATCAGTGACACTGCAGTAGATGAAACCACAACCTTCACTTAAGATCAGACCTAACACAAGACATTTTATATAACTATGAGATGCAGATTATGAAGGAAGCACAGCTGGGCTGAGGTGGGTGAGCAGTGAACAAGTGTGTTTTGAAAAGGATTTTAACATGTGAGTGAGTACTATAGAAAACCCAAACAAGAATCATAGATATGGCAGCGTAGGGTCATGTGACAGCTAGTGCTATGATGGTGGATGCTGAACCACACCAGAGAACAAACACATACATATATATTAACACTAGGGTGTGCAAAACATTTAGGTGCATTTTTGGTTTAATCACACACTTTCTAATGAGCAAAGTACTTCTTTGGTAGATGTCATCTGTAGACATTAAAAGAGATTTTAACACTTTCAAAGCAAGCTTGAGTTCGGTGCTTGTTTAACAAGAACTCTTAGGTTAATATTTATTAAACTTTTCCAAATACAATTTTAACATTCCATGTCTATTTATTTACAGTCTGATCTTAATTATATATATAATCTCTCCACCATTAATGTGAATGGTGGATGTTGTTAGAGTTTGCCACTCTTGGTTTAAAAGTAAACAAACCAATCCAACAGATACTGCTGGACCGTGTCCCTTTAAAAACATCTCTAAACACTCTCATTATCTTTCACTCTCTCATTCACTCTTGCTCAGTGCACATCTTTTTTTCACACTATAAATCTGTTAAAAGTAATTAAAACTGAAGAACCAACAAATTTTGCCCACAGGCTTAACACATGGCTTAAATATGGTTGAGGTTTGGAGTCTTGCGTAGGGATTTGTAGTTTTTTAAAAATATGTAGGCGGAAAAAGGTAGTTCCTTTGATTAAGGGGATGTTCGCCTCTGTCCGTCCACTGTGAAGCTCATACCTGACAAACACACACATTTATATAAACCTTTCTGGTGTCACGATCATGCACATTTTGCTAAATATAAATTATATTTATGTTGTTTATTTTATTGTAGCATTTTCATAAAAAAACTGGCAAGAAATGTATGGGTCATTTATATATAGATATGATTTTTACATGGTGCAACTCAACTCATTCATATAATTTTAATGTGAACAAATTTAGTAGAATTTAGCCTTCTGAAATATTGAATAGAAAAGTTAATAAAAATACTATAATTTTATAGTTTCTTTTTTAAATTAAAACAAGAATATAATAATTATAAATCACAAAATGATGCACAAAATGCATTAGAGGGTTCTTATAATTGCAAAATGCAATTATAAGTAGTGAATATCCAATATATTCATATTACTTCAATACAGTAATCAATATCATCAACTTGATCTTTGTATGAATGATATAAAGGTTTTACCATTGCGTTAGCTCTTTGATATATCCTCAGAAGTCAAGTCAACTAACACCTGAGAAACACACACAATCCAAATTTTATATAAAGTAATTTGTTCTTGAGGCACAAACAACAAACTAGAAAAGAATATACATTGTATAAGTGTTATGAACACTGTTTGGGGGTAATTTATGGTAGGGGAGCGCGGGCACAACGTAACGCGGGGCTAGTTGTAACACACTTGTTTTAAATACTTCCACACATGCTGGCACTACGAAACTTGGTATATTTACTAGTTGCCATTTCAACACTTTATAGAGAAAAAATGCGCCAAAATTCCAAAATCTTTGTAAGATATCACTGAACATTTATTTAACCATAGCAAAAGTGCATTTCTTACTTAAGTTAATTTTTCGTCTCTATTTTTTGTGTTTATTTAAAATTAGACAAATCTAATATTATTTTAATCTCCAATCTGTTGTTTAACCGTTGATTTAGTTCTTTCATGCTTCGCTGAACTAGCAGAAGACACTAGCAGGGTTTAAATCACAGTTGTGCAGTTGGGGCATGTTGTAACACTGTGTTACAATGTGCCCCTATTAGAAATATGATATTATATTCTATACTTTTATGAATTCTATTGAGAAAACATGAGAAACATGTAAATAAAGACTGAGAGTCAATGCTCAGAAATTATTAAGTATTATTTTGTTTTTGAATTATGCTGTATAGCTGTGTTTTCCAATGTGTTTGTTGTCAAACTCAAAAATTAGTTTATTTTTAATTATTAAAAAATGCCGTTATTTTATATGAAAAAGTTAATAATTGTATTTTATTAAGAAAATATTTTGGTTTGACTTGCATATGTTTTTTATCAGATCAGATAGCATTTTAAGCTGTCATATGGTGATGTTACAATGTGCCCCTCACATGTTACAATTTACCCCACCTATGGGGCATGTTGTCACATTTCACTTCCATTATTTCAGGGTAAATCAAGAAAAAGTATACACTGTATTAATAAAACAAAACCACATAATTGTGCTAGACATGTGGGAAGTTAATGTGAGGGAAAAAAGAACTCTAAACCCTAAGTAGATTTACACAAATTGACAAAGTCAAAAAGTGTTACTTTGTGCCTCGCTTCTCCCTATAAATGGCATGAGGACTGTTATTAATGGGATGGATGTCACCTTTCCCAGCAGCCCTCTGTGTTTTGACAGGATTCCTCCTCCATTCTTCACAGCCACATCTAAAACTCTTCTGTGCAACTCCACGAGTGACACGCTGAATTCATACCTACACAAACACGTGCACTGCACAAACAGTGTTGTATTGGATGCAAACACTTGATTTATTGAAATGCAAGAGCAGACTGAAAGAAGAAAATGCTTGAGGGAGAAAGAACTGACGTCTATCGTAGAACCGGGTTCACCGTTTTCTTTATCGTGTTTGTTTTTCTGCGTCCAGAGCGTCGTTTATCAGGCAGCAAATACAAGCGGACGTATGGATCAGAACCACTTTCAGAAGAAGAGATCAGATTCCTGCAAACAAACACATACACAAACAGAAATATGAATACTTTCATATTAAAAATGTCTTTCAGAGAGGCATAACTCAAATGCATCAATAATCATATGTAACTTACCTGCAGCTGTGCACCACGACAATTAGTTTGTTTCTTTGGGGACTATGCCTGATGGTTAACTGAATTTCCCCTAATGGAGCGAAACCAGGTGAGGCGCCACTGTGAACACATAGATGGGGATTAAACTGTAGTTGTGGAGTTGCCATCTCATGCAAACATGAATGAAACAATAACTCATATCCTCCACTGAACCCAGACAAAAAGGTTAAAATTAGAGATGCACCGATGCAAAATTTCTCAGCTGAGCATTATAGCCGATTTTCTAAAGGAAAAAAATAATCTCTCCCAACTCATACTGTAAACTATACAGGGAACCCTCTCATTTGGTATATTACTGTAATATTAGAGGTTAAAATCAACATACAAAGCCCAAAATATTATATTTATAATATAATATATTTCTCAATTTTAGAAGTAATGCAAATGATACAAAGCTCATGCAATTATTGACAATAATGTTTGCAAAAATAATACAATAATGTTTGGTGTAAGAGAACGGCAACACTGGCGTGATGTACGAGAGATTCAATGGGTCAGTTAGAGCCTGCTTAAACATCATTATTTTTATCTCGGTTAATAATACGTCGATGATCTGTATTATCACATTAACTTCAACAGCCCTAAATTCGACATCTAGATTTTCACACAAAGCATGAGTGACAGTCTGGCATGTTTTGCTGCCTCTTTTGAATGACAGGATATAATTGGTCCTGATCATCAGCTGTTTTTATTTAAAGAATCGGCCAATGGCCGATAGTGAAAGAAATTGTTTTCCGTCCTGATAATCCGATTATTGGTCGATACATCTGTGCATTCCTAGTCAAAATATGCTAAAAATGTGAAAGCATACTTCTGTAATTGTTGCATTGTCCTCTGGAGCTCCTGGGTGGTGCTGGGATTGGAGATGTCAGATGCTATGCTGGGTGTGGACTCTTTCTGGTTCAGGTTTAGCAGAGAGCCAGAAATGGCGAGGTTAGACGCGCTCCGCCCTGATTTAACCAGACGATCCAGCATCAGTCCTCCATTGGCCTGATGTCCATTTGGGATTCCACCCGGGTGGAGAGTGTTGGGGTGGGTTGGGTCTTGGATGTAGGGTTGGGGCTGCTGGACTTTGGATGCCGGGGTGGGCTCTGAAACACTGGGCCGATGAGGGGAGGGGCTGGGGGTCATGCTGGAGCTGGGGGTCATGCTGGAACTGGGTCGGCGGATCTGAACCGAGGACGGCTGATCCGATGCAGCCAGCTTATCCACAGAGATAATCTGAAATTAAAAGGAAAGGGTAAGGAACCAAGGTTTATCTGTATATGTTTTTGAGTGTTTTTAGCACGTCCAGTCAAGATGGACCCTCGGTACAGGTCAAAGATCATTTGTTTATTTCTTTGACAGTCATGTTTAGCTTGCTCACTTGGTCTTGATTTTGAAACACAAAGTTTTCATCAGGTTTTACATATTTTACATTGTTGTAGCACCTCTCTTCCCATTCTGCCATTGGCGCTCTGTTTAGTTCTGGTTTCTATGAAGCCACTCCTTCCAAAAAGCGCAATGTTCTCTGATTAGTCAGCTGGAAAGTGTGTTGTGATTGGTCAACCATTTCGAGCATGTTTAGGAAATGTCACACCCGTTATCATAGTCGCGAGTTTCAACACACTACTAATGCAACTCAACCAGGCCTAGGCCCTTTTTTTCTGCATATGCCTTGGGCTGGAATTATGCATATGAGGAATATCATGACGTATGTTCCCGGAAGACAACTCTAGACTACAATCGAGGAGTTTAGAGAGTTCAGAACCAGTGCGCACTGATATATAGAAAAATATATAGCTTAAGCATAATGTCTTCTTTAAGGCACTATTTTTGATTGAAGCTGCTTTGAGACTAAATATATTGTTAAAAGTGCTATAAAAGGAAGTAAAATTTTAGTAGGCTGTAGTTTTAGCTGGTTTCATCAATGCTGTGGTCACTTGAGTTTTTATTGTATTTAATGTACATATTGCTAGTTGGTTCTATCTTAGTTTTAGTTTCAATTTAAGGTTTCAGTTGAGGAATATACAGACCGTTGTAAGAGCTATTCACATGTAAAATATGAAGTGAAGATATGCAAAACCCTGCTAGGTGAAATTTAAATTGTATGTACAATATATTTTAATTCTGAAGAATTACTTTTTCTCCACCTATCAATTAACTCTTTCCCTGCCATTGACGGAAATTTCCTGCTTTCCATGTTTTCCCTGTTATACGGTAGGGGGCGCTGTTACGCATCTAGAGTACTGAATCTGCTTTTCAAAAGATATGTGATTAAAATTTTGTGAAAATAATAAAAAAAAACTGGCAGTGGCTAGCAATTTTTTTAAAGCTGCAGTCCTTTTTCCTCTGTCGCCATCTCTGTTCGCTGACTGCAATTGCAGTCATTCGCGGAATGTGTACAGATGTGACATAGCCGTGTTTCCACTGCCGGGCCAGTAGCCCCACAGCGCTGCCCTGAAACCCCGCCCTAACAAGCCTTACTGGATCAAACGACATACAACCCAACCCATTTCAGCGGTGTATTTATGAATTTATTTATGTTTTAAGTTGGGAAGATAGCATGTATATTAACTCACCGGGCGTGGCTGCAATAGTGTCCCGATTGTCTCGCGAGTCGCCACTAACAGAGGGACGGTGACCCAGCACATCGTCCATCAAGTCGGACCATGGCAAGTTCCTTTTCTGAGCTCCGCTTTGTCCAATGTGCATTTTAATTGCCTTGTACAATACTGCGCCCGCAACTTTTTTTTCCTGAACTTGAAGTGTTGCTCGCTGAATGCTTAGCTTAGAAAGTTCAGCATCGATGTATTTTATAATCTCCTCGTTTATTCACACATCGTCGAATTGACGTCGTACCGTTTCATCTGCCCAAATGCTAAGAGGAGCTGTGGTATCCTAAACAGACCAGTACAGGCGATTCTCCATTTTGAGCAGCGATTATTTTGCGCGATATAAAAAGGTGAAATGTGCATCTTGCTTCAGATCATAACGTTCCATAACACCGATAAACTCTGCATTTTACCTTGAGAACGCTTCTAGCCCGAGCTGGCTCGCTTTGGCACAAAGTATTCAACGGGCCAGAAATCCTGGCCGTTGCCCAGAGTAAGCCCCGATCAAGCCCCAGAAGTGACAGTGGAAACGCGACTGGCCCTGGCACGCACTAGCACGGCTCGGCCCTGGCACAGCATTGAAAACGCGGCATGACACGAAGACATGCTCGAATCTCCCATGGAAATCCACCAGTTCCACTGGAATTAAAAACATTATCACAAGCTTACCGCTTTAAATCGAGCTAAGGCAAGCAGATAGCGTTGAACACTGGCTGGTTATGTATTTTCTCAAATATGTATTTTGGATAATTTTTAACCCCCAAAAAGCTATAGACTGCAGCTTTAAACACTAAAAAGGAAAGAGTTAATTATATATTAATATTATATTATATTTAAGATCTTTGAATAGAAGTGTTTATTACTATTTCATTCATACTTTCTATTAAATGATGTTGTTTCAGTTAAAGAATATGTGTGTGTGTTACCCTAAGTGCCATCTTCATCTTGAGTGTAGCACCGGGTCCTGAGTTTTTGAGAAGGAATCGCTGACTGATAGTCATCTGATCCTCCTCCAGCAGCTTAGACATAGGAATAGAACACGTCCCTAGGGAACACTCGTGCTTGTCATCCTTTACCTGCACACACAACATCAAAATGAGCATACATATATATTTGTTGCTGAGTTCAAGTCTACTTCTTTTGGTTACCAGTCCAAATTTTTCATAACCCCATGTGTACGTCTGTTTGTGCTTTACCTCCACTTCAAGTTCTTGACACTTTGGATTGTGGATCAGGAATGTGAAGGCCTCCTCCCAAACCGGCTCGTTGGTTTTATATCGTGTCTATAATGACAAGGGAATGTGAAACATTTAACCTTTAAATATTTAACAAAAGTGATTCTGGAATTATTTTACCATACAAAGTCACTCTTTACTGCAGCATCACCTTTTACAGCCAAATATTGTCATACAATGACAGCTAAACACCTCTCTACTGTTAAATATAATGGCAGTGTATTTATCTCTTTTCACGCAAAGCCACTTCAATGAGCTTCAAACTATTTTTCATATTCAAATTTGCAAATGTAAGAATAATACAATATCCACCTCTGAAATCACAGATAAGATAAAGAAGCAATCACTTGAGTGTGTAAGTGTGTTTACCTTGCTCTCAAAAGATTTGTGTCCCACAGTAAACTGGACGAATGGACTGGGCACACTGGTGACCTTTTTACCAGACTGGAGAATATACAAATGTTTGTTAACATCCCTTCCACATTAAAACACGTGCCAATATAACATATCAAACTTAACCGCACATACTAAAGCAAAGAACAACAAACAAACAATGTGTCATTTTAAAATATGTAACAATCTAGAATACATATTTACCTAATAATGAATTATATTTACTCTTGTCTAGGGAGTCTATATGAACCACACCTGTGGCTTGCTGTCAAATACTATAGACATTTAAGTCGTGAATAAATATTTATTTATTATTACATTATTCTGAAAGTATAACCATAAAATTTAAACATTACCCCCGGTTTCACAAACAAGGCTAAAGCCTAGTCCCAGAATAAAATGTTTGAGCTGTTTAACTGAAAGCAACTTGTGCAGACATAATAAAATATGTCAGTGCCATTGTTATGTCTCAAGATACACATGTTGTTTTCTAAGGAACATTAATAAATGTTAAGTAAATGTCCTAATTTAACCTTTAAGGCCTAATCCAGGCTTAATCTACAGTAATATATATATATATATATATATATATATATATATATATATATATTGGTCAAAAAGTTTAAAATCTGGTAAGATTTTTTATGTTTTTAAAAGAAGTCTCTTCTCCTCACCAAGGCTGCAGTTTTTCTGATAAAAAATACACAAAAAACACAGTAATATTGTGAAATATTATGACAATTTAAAATGACTTTTTATGTCATTATATTAAAATGTAATTTATTCCTCTGAAAAAAAGCTGAATTTTCAGCATCATTACTCCAGTCTTCAGTGTCACATGATCCTTCACAAATCGCTCTAATATGATGATTTTATGCTCCAAAAACATGTATGATTATTATCCATGTTGAAAACAGTTTTTTACATTTTTATTTCAGGATTCTTTGATGAATAGAAAGTTCAAAGACCAGCATTTATTTAATTAGAATCTTTTCTAACATTATAAATGTCTTTACTGTAGCTTTTGATCAATGTAACTCATCCTTGATGAATAGAAGTATTGATTTCTTATTTATTTCCCCCAAAAATAAAATACAAATTCTTACTGACCCCAAACTTTTTAAAGGGTAGTGTTTAATGTAACAAAAGCTTTCCATTTCAGGTAAAAGCTGTTCTTTTAAACTTTCTATTCATCAAAGAATCCTGAAATAAAAATGTAAAAAACTGTTTTCAACATGGATAATAATCATACATGTTTTTGGAGCATAAAATCATCATATTAGAGTGATTTGTGAAGGATCATGTGACACAGAAGAATGGAGTAATGATGCTGAAAATTCAGCTTTTTTTCAGAGGAATAAATTACATTTTAATATATATTAACATAAAAAAAAGTCATTTTAAATTGTCATAATACTTCACAATATTACTGTGTTTTTTGTGTATTTTTTATCAAAAAATTGCAGCCTTGGTGAGCAGAAGAGACTTCTTTTAAAAACATAAAACATCTTAAAGATCTTAAACTTTTGACCGGTAGTGTGTGTGTGTATATATATATATATATATATATATATATATATATATATATATATATATATATATATATATAGTATGTAATGTTTTTTTAAACTGCAGGAAGAATCTAAATGATTGATTGTGGAACGTGAAAGCATGCCATAGATGTGGTGGACATTGAATTCTGGAAAACATTTTTTTATTAAATTAAAGGATGAAAATAATCCAAATTTCTTTTGAGAATTCTGGAATATTTTCCCTTATGAATGGCATTTACGATATTAATATCAGGACTTGTTCTTAAGCATGGTCTTATATATTGCATTTATGTAAGATCATGTGTGTATACATACATTTGCATCATAAATTACTTGAATCAAATGCAATCAACTCAGAACTGTGAAAATGAGATCGGAAAGCTGGCTTGGATTTCCGCGAGTGAAAAAGCCAGTCTGAATTCAGAGCGTTTCAGACGCAGGTCTACATGCGGTTAATCGAAGCACATGGACAGCACACACGCTACCAGCTGCAGATCATCTTACACACAGTCACCTTGAGAGCTCTTTCTACATCTTTCTGTGTGTATGTGTGTGTAAATTGTGAGAAAACTTGGGTTGTGTTACCTTTTTTGCTTTATTGACCGTACCCTTCTTCAGACCTGCATTGTTGAATTCTAAAGGATTGCGCTTATTTCCCCAAGCAGAAAAGGACGAGACACACGCGCAAACAAATACAAATACAGGCAGGATTATTAGGAGGATTGCATGCAGTTAAATTCATAATTGCACAAAAACACATAGACACAGTACTTATTCACACACAACACAATGAATGATGGTTACAGAATTAATGCATGGTTAACTTGATGAAAATAATAAAAGAAGAAACAGTCAAATCAAAACACAGTTCAGATGTGAAGGACGGTGATGACGAAAGAATGAAAGAGAAATATAGACAAGGCAATCCAAAGAGAATCAGTCCAACCCACACTTCACTGAAAATCAACCTGCAACAATTCTGATGGCAGAAACATGCAACACCACATACAGGAAGCCTCAATAAACTTGAACGCTCTCACGGTGACAGATGAAGATGATAAAATGAGCCATGACAGCGATAATTATACAACAGTTATTTAGGGTCCTTGAATTTGATTGGCCAAGCGCGCTGATGTTTTATAAAAAATCACTGGAGCTGCTCAGCGACACACAACAGTTGGTTCTCTTTGGAAAAATTGAACACATTTTTTGTGCAAAGCTTGGCAAAAAATTTTTAAAATTATTTAAACATCATTTTGTACATATTCCAATATTACATTTCTTATATAACTGTTGTATAAAGGCTCGTTATCATTCTGTTATCTATGACTGAATCACAGCCACTCGTTTGTGTGACATTACTTAATTCTTATGCATTTCAAACAGTGAAGTGTAGATTAAGAACTGTTTTGGTAACACTTCATTTAAAAGTGTCTTTGTTACACGTTACATGTACTTACTACAGAAATAACATTTATGCATAATTACAAGCAGCTAACCCATAACCTAACCCTAAAGTTAGTACATGTTAATTAATATATAACTCAGTACTTCATTGTATAATTACACTGTAACAAGGACACCTTAAAATAAAGTGTACCCCTGTTTCATTCAACATGCTCCCAAATATGACACTCTACTACACCTCTACCTTACACCCCCCAACACCTACACTTTAGTTTTTCTTACAGTCTCTAAGTTTAAAGACTGTAAGATCTTTCATGTTTTTAAAAGAAGTCTCTTATCTTCACCAAGGTTAAAATTTTCCATTTTTATATATTGCAAAATATAATGTATTCCTGTGATGCAAAGCTGAATTTTAAGCAATATGACTCAAGTCTTTAGTGCCAGATGATCCATCAGATCCTAATATGCTGATATTGTGCTCAAGAAACATTTCTTCTTACAGTTTTTTACAATCACTTTGTTACTATTTTCAGAACCTTGATGTCATTTTTCACTACTCTAGACACAAAACTCACCACCAATGATCAAAATGCACATTTTTCAAAACTTTAACCCATTTCTCAATTGCTTGGATACAATAAAACTTAGATCATTTGTTCATTCAACATAAATCACCTGTTCAATATGACACAACTTAACATCAAAGTACTACTAGTAGTACTACAAAGTACTAAGTGTCTATTCATTTCCTTACAATGATCTCACTATCAATTGATAGAACTGCTCAAAATGATAAGTAACTGTTGCAGTACTCTTAATGTAGACACACAACCTTCCATGTTTACAGTAAATCATGAACGTTTCAAGATAAGATTTAATTGTCACCAATTAGCGTGAAGCATGCACCAATTGACCCTTCGCTGAGCCCCGCCCTCCCTAGTTACTGTTGCTACGCCTGTCAAGCCTACGCGGCTGAAAAATGCTGAAAAATATTTTAAAGAAAAATATTTTAAAGTACGTCAGTGAGCCTTTGTCTTGTCTCTTTAATCATCTTATTTTACGTTATCATTATGACCAGAGAACCGTCAATATTTCCAAGCAATAGGTGTTTTTGTTAAGCATGTCGACATTTACCAGTAGTTGTGAATGGGTCTCGCACATAGATGCTAAGATCACGCCAATCATTTCTCCCCTTGGCTTTTAGATTTTCTGGAAGGAAAACAATTCCTCTCCCCGTCCAAACTTTCAGTATACCGGAATCAGATTTGCACAATCCATACGCACAATGCTTCAGCATGTTTCCCTCTGATTCGAAAGCTTGCCAGACCTCCCGCGCATAGTTACGGTTGCTAAGACATGATTGGCCAGTGGCGGTTTTCGGGCGTGGCTTAGCGAAGGGTCAATTCGACTACAATATCCATGGATGTAGCATAATATTACTGTATATATTTTTGCTTTGATTCCAATAAACCTGTTGTGATTGTAGTGTTTTGCATCAATATATCACACACTTTGTTCAATGATTCCACTATGTCTGTATTCTCTCTACTACTGCAGTATTAGATGTATATTTACTGTACATGTATTTACTGTAACCTGTATCACCTAATTTGTTCTACAATATTTAATAATTGTACGAACAATGACACAGCATAACTATCGGTTGCTTGTGTGTGGGTGATCTAGTGTTATGTTTCAATGGTATTTCACAGTAAATTTGTTTTTTGAACCAATGATTGTGCAAACTGTGCAAGATTTCCATTGTGCAATGCACAATTTGAACATTAGACAGCCTGTGTTACAAGTGAAAACCGTTTTGAGTTTTGTGTCTAGAGTAGTGAAAAATGTACCAAAGTGATTGTAAAAACTGTATTAACAATGTTAAAAAATGTTGCGCCGTTTATTTTTTCTGTAAACTGTGATAAAAATAATCTTACTGACCCCAAACTTTTGAACAGTAGAGTATGTCAATGCAAAAGCTGTCTTACAGCCCTGCCCCAACCCATATCATTGCTGGAGTAACACAATCCCACGTGTACACCTGTTTATTATGGTTACAAACAAGATCACGATGTAATCACTGAGGCCACATTCACACAGTGAGTGTTTGAGATTCACAAGCAAATTTACTGACAGGTGCGAGTCTCAAATTGTCCCGTAAATACAACAGCAGACAGGAGTGGGTCGAATAATGTCACTGAACTTCAGTAAATCTTTCTCTAACAGAATTAATCCACAAATATTTTGTCAATTTTGATATTGACCAATAACTACTTCATCCTCATTTCAAATGTGGCCTCATCATTTGAAACTAAAAAACTAAAAGTGAATTCTGATCAACTGCATTTAGTAAATCCTTTTGATTTCAGCAATTTTGTGCATGCCTCTTTTGTCATCAAATGGTATTATCATGTGTGTGAGTGTGACTTTTTTTGTTGTTGCATTTTTCTAAAAATTGTTCATAAATATTATAATGGAGATCTGTATGATAATACAAACAGTGATTGGACAACTTGATTTCTTGATCGGTATCATCATTGGTCAGTAAAAAAAAAAAAGTTATCAGCAATATGCCCATAACCACATCACAACCTCATTTAGCACAGCAAACAGGGCTCATAACCACAATATGTAGCTGTGTGAACATAATGATATTTCCCTGCCTCTGACACTACATATTCAAATCCCCTCTTTAAAGAAAAAAGTACACCTTTGCAATGGAAAACAACGGCACACAAAAAAATGGCTGCATTAACACCTCTAATACAAAGACTATTCATATCTATGCAAAATGCAGACAGGGCCTCTCTAAACACTAGCATGCTGACAGGAGGAACCACGACAAAAACAAATACAAACAAAGCAGTCCGCAGAGTTCCAACAGCATTACAGGAAGAATTTACATGCAAAAGGGAAGTTGAGAGGAAACTATGAAACATTTGTAAATGAAGTAACAACCAGATGTTAATGCACCAGATGCAGGTAAAATCTAATGGAAAAGCAGCAGAGTGACTCACAAACATTGTCCTGTAGAGGGCAGAAGTGTTCTCACAGAACACCAGCCCAGCAGAGCGCGTCTCTCAGACACCCACTGCCCACGTACCCCTCAAAACACTCTTCACCCCGAACGACAGGAAACCAGAGCAGGGCAACAGAAAGAAATAGAGGATGAAAGAAGAAAAGGCAAAGGGTAGTAGGAGAAGTGATGTCAAATGAAATAGGGAAGGTGGAGCATTGAGAAATAAGGAATCAAGAAAGAAAGCTAGTGTGTGTGTGTGTGTGTTAATACTCACTGGCAGATTTTTGCCTGAGTCCAGGAGCACCAACAGTAATGCTGATGACAGTCCATCATTGGCCTGCCCTTTATATGCTTTAACGCTGCTTAAAACCTAAAAAGCAACATATACAACTTTCATCAGTGTGTGTGATCTACATTGTGGGGATCTTCCGCTAAAAAAAGACTAAATAATTTTTCATGCCTGAATAATGTCTCATTTTACATGCAATAAGGTGCATCCTTATTAGTATATTTACTACGATTTTAACCTTACTGTTTCGGCTACCAACATTTTATGGCCGAAACAAACGTTTAATTATCGTTAATGTTCTGACTGTGTTTAGCATCTGGGTCATTCCAGAATTTGGGGACATTTCATGTCCCACCTATGAAATTTGAAATAATCTATGTACAATATACAAAAAATGCAATTAATGTGTTAAAAACATTTGTCCTGAGACTAAATATAAATAGACTTGAAGATTTTTTTCTTCAAAAATATTATTGAAAATAAAAAAAGTCTCTAGTGCCCACTTGGGTGCCATTTTTCTCTTGTCCCACCTTCTAGATGACCAAATTGAATGTCAAATACAACTGTTAAAATACATTTAAATATCCTTTTTTTATGATTTTGTTAATATATGCCTATTTTTATTGTTAAACCAATTTTTTAAATTATAGAAATGTTTCAAATAATAGAAATGTTGCAATAAAGTTATGTCCCACAACATACATGCAACCCTGTTACCCAAACATATTTAGCCTGGCAGAAGAAGAAAAAAACAATGAGTGACATGATTCACAGGAAATGACACCACTAAGCAGTTTGCTGCCAGAATGGGTAGAAGAAAGGTATGTTCTCTTTTCGATTTTTCATATTATTATACAACTTTTAGCAATGATTGAATGTGTCACTCTAACCAATGCAACCCTGTTACTCTTATTATCAGAATAAGAAAAATGTATTTAAAGGTTTTCTTCTTCTTTTTACATAAGTAAATTTGTCCTAAAAGTGACAGTAAGAGCTAGCTAAATAGCTAGCTTTTATTCATGAGAAAAAGCCAACATTAGCATTAATTTGCAACCCTGTTACTCGCAACCCTGTTACCATAATTACCAGACGAACTGACATAGACCGAGGATGGACTGTTATAAGATGTTATTCAATTTTATTTAACAATGTTCCTGTGTTACTGATCATTTGCCACATTATTGACCTGATCTTTAATCAAAAGAAATAGATCTATCCAACCCCCGTAGCTTTTCGCAACCCTGTTACCTAAATTTCAACCCCGTTACCATATAATTTTTATCAAAATAACCATAAATTACTTTTTTATCTCACAGGGGCTTGAGCTATTGTCCTTATTGTAGTTAAAAGGATAAATATACATACAAATATATTTTAAATTAGTATACTTTTTTTTCAGGTTCCTGAGTATTGATAACAGGGTTGCACCAAGCACAAAAAAGTATTATAAAAAGTTTGCCATTAATGTCTGAGCTGGACGAATCAAATTATTTAATGGTATATTGCCTGTTTTTATGAAATACAGAACAAAAAAAGAGTAAAATAAAGGGTAAATTTTTCAAAATTATGGATGCCTAAATGTCCTCCAATTCTGGAATGACCCATCTATTGATAATAATAAGAATTGTTCAAGCACTAGAATAGGATATTATTATGCTTTCTGAAGGATCATGCGACACTGACCAGACTAATAATGCTGAAAACTCAACTTTTCCATCACAGGAATAAATTACATTTTAAATATATGAATATATTAGTAATATATATTGAAAATAGTTACTTTAAACTTAATAATATTTATTAATAGTTACTTTAAACTTAATAATACTTAATAATATAATATACACGATATTACAGTTTCTGCTTTATTTTTATTAAAAAGACTTTCAAAAACAGACAAAAAAAATTCAGGGCCAACCCAAATTTGGATTTTGTTATTTGATCATTTAAATCTAATTTGTAAACAAGTCATTTCATATGACTGTGTTGTGTTTAAGGGGAGTGTTATGTTACCTCATCGAGTTTATCAGGTGTAGAGAGAAGAGAAAGCCATTCAATCTTCAGGTGAAGCTTCCCTTTAGCGATATCATCAAGTGAAAACCACTGCACACAAAAAGTCAGGGGATTTATAATATAAATAAGTTTATAATATATTTTATAATATAAAAACATGTTTTTTGTGCTTCACAGAAGAGAAAAAGAAAGTCATTTGGGTTTGGAACATCAAGCTATTAATTTACACAGTTTTTCTGTACTAACTTTTAGCTCAGATATTTAAAAACCAAGCTGAACAGATCAAGACAAAATCAGACCAGAAACTTTAATATGTACCTCATCTATTTTCTGTTCCTTCTGTAGTTCATCTACGTTGAGAGTAAGACTAAAGAATACAGGAGGAGAAACATCAGATTAACACACACAGACACACACAATGGGTTTCTATGTTTTATGGGGACATTCTATAGACATAATGATTTTTATACTGTACAAACTGTATATTCTATCTTCTGACCTTAATCCTAACTCCTAAACCTAACTATCACAGAGAACTTTCTGCATTATTACATTTTCAAAATATCTTAATTTAGTGTGATTCATAAGCTGTTTTCGGGGACCAAAAATGTCCTCACAAGGTCAAAGATTTCTGTTATTTCTAACAAAAAGTAGCGAACCACAGACACACACAGACCCTGACCATCTTTATGGTGGGATTCTGAAGTATGACTTCTTGTGATTATTTGATGATTGATTAGATCAATCACAGCCATTACCTTCCCAGAAAATCATCCTTATCTGTGTCCTCATCATACAGCTCTATCTCCAAATTCTGTCCTGAGTGATCATACACACATGCCTAAAACACACACATAAACACCTCAGTTAGCAATTCATGTCAGAGATAAACACACTTGTTCACAAATCAGCCCCTCACCTCATACACTTCATTCCATTTAGGGTTTAACGAACTCTTTGATGACTTTGGATCTGAAGAGCTGATTACCGAGTTGAAGGACCCCATACGGGTCCGACTTTCCTTTTATCATACCACCCAGAAACGTGTCCTTCCCCACCAGGTCCTGTGCTTCCAGAAAGTGAATCCGCAGAACGCCCTACACCAAAAACATTCGCATTATTTGATAGAAATATAATCAGTACACATGTATGTGAAGCGTGTATATGTGTGTGTGCGTGTCACCTTTGGCATAGGGAAGCGGAGCCTGGAAATCTGTGCATCACTTACAAGTGGAATAGTGATTTTGTTTGGCAGCACAAGAAAACTGTATATGATATCCTGAATAACACTGTCACACAGACCACTGTAAGAGAGAGATAATACAAAAAATACATTCACAAAATTAAAACAAAAAAGTCAAATGTGTTAAATTCAGTCTATCCACCCACCCATCAATAAATACAGCTTATGAACCATTATTTTACAAAGATTTTTTGAAGGGCTATTATAGATCAAAAGTTGTATGGACCAATACATACAATCATGTATATATATGAAGAGTTCAGATGCAAAAGCCTCTAAGTGCTATTTGAAATTTTCTTCTAAAATGATCATTTTTATCAAGCTTGTATATTTAAGTTCAGTAATTTCACTTAAATGGCAATGAAGATTACCTATTAATTGTCATTTAAGTGAAATTACTGAACTTAAATACACAAGCTTGATAAAAATGGTTATTTTAGAAGAAAATTTCAAATGGCATTTAGAGGCTTTTGCATCTGAACTCTTCATGTATATATATATATATATATATATATATATATATATATATATATATATATATATATATATATATATATATATATATATATATATATATATACATATATATACATATACATATACACACACACATATACTTCTAAAAATTCTCATGTTTTAAACAACATAGAACCCAAATATACAATCATGTATATATATACAGCTATGGAAAAAATTAAGAGACCACTGCCAAATGCAACTGCTGCAACTGCTGATTTTGCAGTGGTCTCTTGATTTTTTCCATAGCTGTATATATATATATATATATATATATATATATATATATATATATATATATATATATACACACACACACACACACGTATACATCTAAAAATTCTCATTTTTTAAACCAACATAGAACCCAAATATACAATTATGTATATATACATATATATATATATATATATATATATATATATATATACACACACACACACATATACTTCTAAAAATTCTCATTTTTTAAACAACATAGAACCCAAATGCAAAAAGAGAAAAATCCAACCTTTTATTTAAGTACATTACTTTGGTGGTTAAAAAATAATAATAATAATAATAAAAATAACATAAAATAAAAAAAAATAAAAAAAACCTTAAAAACCAAGTGTCCCACAATTGGCACCACTATCAATTCCGCTAAAAAATGTAATTGATTTTTTAACTGAAATTGAATATATTTTCCAGTAGTTGCTAAAGGCCAGGGTATCTAGGAACTTTTAATTAGTAATTCATGACTTCCTGTTTCCCTGGGACTAAATATGACGTGACACAGTGGCCTAATTCTCTTACCCATTTGTCAACATGGCAAAGACAAGAGAACACACCATTCAAGTAAGGAAAATGTGTCGACCTTCATAAGTCAGGCAATGGCTACAAGAAAATAGCCGTCTCGCCTTAACTTGCCCATATCTACTGTTAGAGAAATCGGTAACACTTTACAATAAGGTTCATTAGTTAACATTAGTTAATGTATTTACTAACATGAACTAACCATGAGCAATACATTTGTTCATCTTTGTTAATGTTAGTTCATGAAAATACAGCTGTTCATAGTGTGTTCATGTTAGTTCGCGGTGCATTAACTAATGTTAACAAGATTTTAATCAAGTATTAGTAAATGTTGAAAATAACATTATCAAAGATTAACAAATGCTGTATATGTGCTATTCATTATTAGTTCATATTACCTAATGTAGTTAACTAATGTTAACTAACGAACCTTATTGTAAAGTGTTACCGAGAAATCATTAACAAGTGACTGGAACAGTGACAAACAAGGCTGGAAGAGGTCCCACGTTTATCTTGCCACAACGCACAGTGAGGAGGATGGAAAGAGAAGTAAAAAAAAGTCCTAAGCTCACTGTCACAGAATTGCATCAAAGAGTGGCATCTTGGGGTCACAAAGTCTCCAAAACAACCATCAGACGCTCTCTACAAGCCAACAAGCTGTTTGGAAGGCATGCAAGGAAAAAGCCTTTCTCAAAAACACTCACAAACCTAAACATCTGGAGTTTGCGAAGCGGCACTGGGACTTCAACTGATTGTGTGCTTTGGTCAGATGAGACTAAGATTGAGCTTTTTGGCAACAAACACTCTAAGTGGGTCTGGTGTAAAACAAAAGATGAGTATGCCGAAAAGCCCCCCAATGCCCACCATGGAGGATCTGTGATGCTGTGGACCTGTTCTCTTCCAAAGGCCCTGGGAACCTTGCATGGCATTATGAACGCGTTGAACTACCAGGACATTTTAAATAAAAACCTGATGGCCTTTCGGCAGGATAATGATCCAAAACGTGGCAAAATCTACACTGAAATGGTTCAGCTCCAAGTCAAGGTCCTCCCATGACGGTCCCCAGACCTCAACCCAATCGAAAACCTGTGAGCTAATGAGTAAGTGCACATGAGTGGACCCAGGACACTGGATGATCTAGAAAAATTGTGCAAACAAGAATGGTCAAAGATCCCTCGCTTGGTGAACTCCAATCTTGTGAAATGTTATAGGAGGAGATTAAGTGCTGTCTTGTTGGCAAAAGAGGGTTGTACAAAGTGTTAACATCAGGGGTGTCAATAATTGTGGGACACTTTTTTCTAAATGTGTGATTTCTTTTTTTTTTACCACCAAAGTAATGTACTGAAAAGGTTAGTTCACCCAAAAATGAAAATTAAGTCATTAATTACTCACCCCATGCTGTACCAACCCCGTAAGACCTTCGTTCATCTTCAGAACACAAATAAAGATATTTTTGATTAAATCTGAGGTGGATCACTGCTACATAAGATGCCTAAGGGAATGAAACTTGACGGCCCAGAAATTCAATGAAGAAAAATGTTTAAATTTTCCATGTGACTGAGAGTGGCTCAAGTATAAGTTTATCAGAGCGACGAGAATACTTTTTGTGCGGAGAAAAAAAGACTTCATCCGACTATTCCTTTTCTTTCGAGAGTTCAAGAGATTTCCACGACGCATGTGCGAGAACTGACCAAGAAGTCGTAGAATAAGAACGCAATTCTCGCGCATGCGTCGTGGAAATCTCTTTGAACTCTCGTCTCAGGCCCAGAAGGAAGAAAATGAATAGTCAAATAAACTCGTTATTTTTGTTTTATTTCCGCACAAAAGTATTCTCGTCGCTTGATAAACTTATAGTTGAGCCACTGTAGGCACATGGAATATTTAAACATTTTCTTCAATGACTTTCTGGGCCGTCAAGTTTTAATCCTTTAGGAGCCTGTATAGCAGTGATCCAACTCTCAAATTTAATCAAAAATATCTTCATTTGTGTTCCGAAGACGAACGAAGGTCTTACGGGATTGTACAGCATGGGGGTGAGTAATTAATGGCTTAATTTTTGGGTGAAATAACCCTTAAATGAAAGGTTGGATTTTTCTCTTTTTGCATTTGGGTTCTATGTCGTTTAAAAAAATAATAATTTTATAAGTTCTCAACCACATCTTAAAAAGGGGTGTCATTAATTGTGGAGGGCACTGTGTATTATATGTGTGAACTCCCCCAGGAGTTCTCTATTAGTAGCATTCTCATTTAAATATTGCCATTTATAGTCATCGAAACCTCTTACCTCCCCAGTATGTTAATGACTATCTATAGCATTATATTTCAATTAATTTGTATTACTAGAATATGTACTTCATTTGAGAGTGATCAAAGAATTCAGATTGATTTCAGCTCCGATGTCTGAGCAGAAGAGAGCATGAAATGTGACTCTTCTGTAAGGGTGTATGTGTGTGTGTGTGTGTGTGTGTGTGTGTGTGTGTGTGTGTGTGTGTGTGTGTGTGTGTGTGTGAAAGAGAGAGAAAAATATAACAAAAGACAAGATCTCATTCCCCACGCCTAAACCACATCAGCTCCACCTATAATATGACTATAAAAGGAGAGAGAGAGAGAGAGACTGCTGGAAAACACATTAAACTACACTTGGACACACACGTTGATGGTAGGGGATCCTAGGGCGGCCTTTAAGATAAAGAGATTATTAAAAGATCCCATCATCACCATGACAAGTGGGTGTAACCTCTGATGTGGTCTGACAGGAAGAGCAGCATTTCTGAGACTAGAGTGAGCGTGCATAATGTTTGTGTGAGAGACTTATCTATGTCACCTCAAAATACTAAATAGGTCATGTGACAGCATGTGTGTGTTTCAAAGGGAGGCTGACTGATCCACTTTCCAGGTTCATGAAACTGACATAATAACATGACTACATTATATCATGCATGTGTGTGATGGCTGACACGCGTCACTCACTTTATTCCAGGAATGTCCAGCATATTTGTAATACCCGTCCAGTTTATATCCAGAAACTGAGAGAGATAGAGACACATTTAACATAGTTTAATACATTATGGTTGTAGATGCAAATGCCTGTGTTTGTTTCCTATAAAATATATCCTTTATCTTTCACAGCAGTAACAAGGCCATTGAACAGATATATAATGTAAATATAACAGTAACTGCACACTTTATCAGCAGTCTTGGTTCTGGAAACATTTTTCCTTCCATAGGAACCTCAAAAAAATTATTCAGTAAAGAGTTTTAAGCCATGAACCAAAGCAAAAAAACTTAGTTTTTTTTAAAGCAAAATAGGAACAAGACTATATGTACTTAATGAAGGATATAAATTATTATATCCAGTGTTCAGTGTCACACGATCCTTCAGAAATATGTGTAATATGCTGATTTGGTGCTCAGAAATGTTGTTCTGCTTAATATTTGTGTGGAAACCGTGAAATAAATATTTCGGATTCCTCAAGAGAACCGGATTTATTTGCAATGGATTTTTTTATGTATCAATAAAAACAGTTTTAAAACTTAATGTATCCTTGCTGTATAAAATGATTAATTTCTTTTTGGATCAAGACTTCCAGGTAAATTATAAAAATAATAAATTTGTACTGATCCCAAACCTGAGAGTGTAGGAAAGCAAACTCAGTTACACCATTCAGTTCCAAACAGAGAATTACTGTTAACATTCAGAATCATGAATCTTAATTGCTTTTTTTGTCTTATTTTTTTTAATACTTTTTGTGTTCAAATTAAATGTTGTAATTTTGGTTTTGTTGATTTGGTCCAAAGATTTAACCTTAACCTGAATGATTTTTTAATTGAAAGTTGCTAAGCACTAGCAGTTAGTGTTGAGTTTGATGCAGAAACTAACATTTTATCTTAATGTTTAAGATACTAGTAAAGTATCCAGTAGATAAATATTCTGAGCAGCTGAGAATGAAATGAACGAGGAACAAATTAGATATTTCTTAACAGTTTCTGAAGAGCAGGTCAGTGCAGTGTTCAGAGTCTGATCAAAAAAACTTTAGTGGAGTAACAAGGGTGCGGGTTATTGTTAAATAACAGGCACGTTCTCATCATTCTTTATATTGCATGATCTCATCTAATGTATATGTCAGGTATGTAGTATAAAAATAAATCAATACAAAGACACATTGAAAGCAAGTTCTTCTGCAATATGTTTGTCTGTGTGCGTGTGTGTGGTCACATGGTGGTTAACGTACGGGTTTCTGGAGGAAGAACACAGACAGGGCGCCAATCAGAGGCATGTCTCCTAGCAACGGGTCCATGATGACCCTCAACACCCCATTAAGCTACACATACAAACAACAAAGAAATAAATGGTAAGCAAAAAAATGCAGGAGTACAAAATATCATTTTATAATATTTTGCATAATTAATCTGACATTTAAAGGCACAGTATGCAAGTGTCACTGCGGAGGTTGCTTATTCAAAACAAAAACACCGTTTTTTTAACGCTCATATGCCACAGTCGGCCACTGCAGCTTCTTTCGATATGTTGTTTATGTCTATTAGAATTTAAAGTTACGTTTAACGTTTGCCTATTCCTGGCTTAACTTGATTTTAAGTGATTAAACGTAACAAAGTTCGGTAACACTTTACAATACGTGTGCACTAATGAGCATTAATTTATGCTTAACTAATGCACAGATAATACTGAATTAATGTGTTACTTATGATTATCTAAGCTATTCATTAATGATTACCACATTAGGATCTAATTAAGAGTCTGTAAGGTTAATGTATTAGTTCATACATGAATTGTTATTAATTAAATATGTAATTGTGGATTAATTCCATAATAACTCATTTTTTAACTAATAGTGTTAATTAATATGTTAATTACCAGAATGAGCCAAAGCCTTGTATTTCAACTTCCAGATAATATGACAGGTACACTAATATGCATTAATACATGATTAATTCATTAATTGTTAATGCAAATTCATGTGCAAATTACTACAATTACTAAATGACCAGTTAATAATGATGTGCCTCAACAAGTAAAGTCATAACATAATGATTCCTTTGCAAATCATTAGCTAATGATTAATTAAAGCTGACAACTGGAAGTTGAAGTGCATAGCTATGACTAATTGCGGTAATTAACACATTCATTTACACTATTAGTTAATAAATATGTTATTAAGGAATTAATACACAATGACACAGTGAATTAATAGCAATTCATGTATTACTTAATCTATTAATCATATAGACTCTTTATTAGTTGCTGATGCAGTAATCATTAATTAATGGTTTAGTTCTTCATGAGTTATACAATATCAAAACAGTTGCTCACCTGTCTAATAAAAACACATAATATATTAAAGCGTCTTTTAGTGTTTCCATGGTTTTTATGAAAGTTGAACCGGAAATTGAAAGTAATGCAGATATGACGTCATTGACAGGTAACGGAATGAGGAGGGCTGTTACACTGAATACAATTGCAAATTTCTCTGGTTTTAAAAATTATTGGAAACATATGGGATAATATAAGTACACAAGTGAACAAAATGTATAAAACTGTGCTAGTGGTTTTTGGATATTTTAAATAAATAAAAAATCTTACATATTGTGCCTTTAATCGCATTTTTACCAATAAAACATTGGAAAGAGGACAGGGAATCATGGGGAAAAGAAAGAATGAAAGTGAGAAATGTTGGATTTCAAACTTTCTGACATGAGCACTCCAGCTGAATGTGTTGAGGCATACAGTATGCATTAACCACTAGGCATTTTAATAAAAAGAATTTCGACTTATTGTGTATATCGCATGCATTAAATGCGCAGGTGACCAGGAGTGATCCTGCTCAGGTCATTTCCTGATACCACCACTCCACTCCATATCGTTTCCTGTTACATCTCCACTATCTTCTCCAGTTAAAGGCAAAAAGCTCATAAATAATTAAAAACTTGTGCTTGCAGATATAAGAAGAGACTCCCATTATCTCTAATGCCTGACTCTAATATAACAGAGAAAAGAATCTCTTCTGACATGAAGTTCAAAAGGCTCATGTGTGGTTGCTCTGATTGTTATCAGGGTAATGGGGGCCTACTCAAATGTAAGCAACTTATGCAAGCACAATTTTCACACAATTGTCTTTCTGTCTTACCTGTATGCTCTTGATTCCTGCACGGCAGTAGTATTTCTTAATGTCCACATCAATTTCAGTGTTTCCGACAAAACTACACAAATACAACAAAAAGAAAAAAAAGAGTTTAAAAAATGGCCGTTAATGAGTCCCAGTGGTTAACTGTGTCTGTGTACTTTACCTGATCTGTAGGTCCATAATAATCTGTCGTTTATCCACATTCTCTGTATAAACTTTTACTCCATCCACCCTGAGAGGCTGAAGACAAACAAAAACGTATTTATTTTGAGTGCAGAAAAACGTGTGTGTGGGTTTACAAAGATGCAATACGGGACAAATGTTGAATATGTTAAATATGAAGGTAAATATGACTAAACCTACAAAAAAAGCTTTTTTTATTTAGAATCTTTTTTTATGTCAAAGGTTTTATTTTAGGGTTTGAGTTGATCTGTAGCAATTATAAATAGCTTTATATAACGCAACAGAAGTCCTTGGTGTGTCCTCAAAGGTAAAAACAGATTTAAAAAAAGTGATTTTATTTATGGTAAATAAATGTGTTAATACATTACACTAATTTAGACATAATTAAACCATCATAATATAATTTAATAACAATTATAATACAATGTGCTTTATTAATTTATTTTTAATGTTTTTATGGGCATTTTTTCAATGCAAAATGTTATCTTTCAGGGAAAGGTTTAGGGTTTGAGTTATGATATGTCCTAATTTAGCTAGCTGAGGTAAACATGTGCATGTACCTTGTCCCCATGTCTATTTTGGAGAAGGTGAAAGTACTAAGGTGCGCATTGGCCCCCTGCACTGCTGGTTCAATGGTCTCTCTGAAGATTTTATCTACAAACTGACAAATATATGGCCACATCTGATGCACAGTCTGTGAAAAGAGAAAGAGAGAAGAGTTAATACTCTTGAGGAGACATTTCTGGGTTATCCTAGATCCAGATCTATTTTTATGAAACCACCCCACCACACACACACATACTGGTACCTTATTGAGCCACTCCACTCTCTCCACATCTGGAAAATGAACCTGAAACAGAAAACCAATTGAATAATCAGAATGTTTTATTTTATTTGAAAGGCAGATTTATACACATTCAGTCTCATTTGTCACAGCACATCATCATCTGACAGTAGCACACATCACAGCTATTAAAATAGTTATTAATATTTTCATTCTTTATTTTATTTTTTTAATGAGTCTTCAACTGTCGAGCGTATAGGGAAAGATGCATTGGTTCATGAGTTGATAAAAAGAGGGTATTTTTTTAATTTTCGGTTGGCCACTTTATTGACTTTATTGATAGAAACATTAGAGGAAAGGTATTGTGGAGAAGGAGTGATTCACATCACAGCATCACCACAGCTAGGCCATGGCTCACAACTTGAATGAACTAGAATTCTTATTACTCATCATTTCCATTACTCATTACAAGGCCACATTATAATAACATAATGTGGCTGTTTAACTGGAACATTTTGTTACTTTGCTGAAGACCAGACAGAACATGATCTCTCAATCTCCGTCTCCCAATCTCACAGAGAGCGATCGATGCAATTAGAAAATCTCTGAATTAGAAATCATAAAAAAATAAAAGTTTATTAAAATACATAATTTTCACGATGGTTCAGTTGGAAGTTCTTGACCATCTGCGTTCTTCCAAAGATGCTGACACAACATGCAGGATGCCACTTATGAGTCAGCTCCTTTAAAGGATCAGTCATGAGTAACTGGATTTAATTGCTCTAAAGAGTTACTCACTTACTGATTCAGCTAAAGTGGTTCTTCAATAAACCTATTTAAATGAAATACATTTTATATTGGATGAATAGACTGCTACTGATGTGATGCAGCCTGAATCACAATCTTACACTGTTCGTTCGTTGGCCGGAGGAGAACTGGCCCACGACTGAGCCTGGTTTTATCCAAGGTTTTTTTCTCCATTCTGTCACCTGATGGAGTTTGAGTTTCTTGCCACTGTTGTCTCTGGCTTGCTTAGTTGGGGACATTTAATATTCAACAATATTATTGATCTGACTGTAATAACGCTGTTGTATGAGAAATAAACTGAGCTGGACAATGACATCATTTTTTTTTTTTGCAGAACTGCTTTATAGATTAAATGAACTAATTTTAATAATTGATGATCTTTACAACAGAACTGAATCAACACTGAACTGACTTTAGCTGAAAAACAGCCGAAATGCATCATTTTCCTGTTATCACACTAAAGCTCCTTTAAAACAATCTGTACTGAATAAAGCACTATATAAATATAAAGGTGACATTTAACATTACTGAACGGTAAAATTATATTTAACGCAATGTTAAACCATTTACAATTTTTCACTATAGCCTATATGGTAAGGTAACTCATGGTTAACCAATTAACAGATTTTTTCTGTAGTATTTTCGGTAACACTTTACAATAAGGTTCAATAGTTAACATTAGTTAATGTGTTTACTAACATGAACTAATGATAAGCAATGCATTTGTTACTGCATTTGTTCATCTTTGTTAATGTTAGCTCATGAAAATACAGCTGTTCATTGTTTATTGTCTATATAGTCATTACCGTGAACTAACGTTCTTTGTTCACGTTAGTTCACGGTGCATTAACTAATGTTAACAAGATTTTAATCAAGTATTAGTAAATGTTGAAAATAACATTAACAAAGATTAACAAATGCTGTATATGTGCTATTCATTATTAGTTCATATTACCTAATGTAGTTAACTAATGTTAACTAGCGAACCTTATTGTAAAGTGTTACCGTATTTTCATACTTTTTTCTTAAAAATTTTTTTTACAGTGCAGAAAACAAGAACTGCTACAGTTTCCTAATAATTAAATCATAAACATTAATACTCATTTGGAAGAGTTTTGTTTGCTTATTTCTTTCTTAATACCATGCCTGATTCTATAGCTATTTTAATTCATGAAATTCAGACATTTTTAAATAGATGGTAAAAACATTTAAGATTGATAGTAATAAAAACTCTAAAACGAAACATGGACTGACTTTGTTGCAGCCATTTGAGGGGAGTTTTGTTCTAATATAAACAACAACAAAAAGTATGTCACAAAAAAAAAAAAATTTGTAAGTAGTTAAATGCTAATATTTCCATCCCTATTTTGTGGGCAGTTTCTTTGATTTTAATGTTTGTGTTCTAGATTTGTCACATCAAGCTGCTCTCTCACAGTGTCTCTCCACTCTCTGGCTCTTCATCTTACTTTAATCATGGAGAAGAGTAAACGGTGTTAAAGGGATACTCCACTTTTTTGGAAATAGGCTCATTTTACAACTCCAAATCCATTAGGGATGCACCGATATGAAAATTTTGGCCAATACCGATAACCGATAATTCTTTATATTTGAAAGCCGATAACCGATATTTTGTCCGATAAATCTAAACCTAAATTTTTAGACAATTTTCCTCATTAAAAGCCAAGATACAAACACAATTATGATGTTCTTATTTTAACGTTGTGTAGCCGGTTTGACAGACTTGCGCTACGCATTTTGCACTTTAACTGGATTTTCCTTTTTTAAAGTGATTTCATTCATATTTCAAGCAATTTAAAAGCATCATTTTGAACAGTGCACATCTAAAGTGCCTCGACTAAAGTGCCTGAAATAATACATTATTTATCGGCTTTTAGATATCGGCTAAATGTTCATGTTGGGCCGATAACGATAACATTAAAAATTATCATATATCGTCCGATGACCGATAATGTGGCCTATATATCGTGCATCCCTAGAATCCATTCAGCCAATTTTCTGATATTTAGAAGAATATCAGTAACCAGACAGTTTCTGGTCTCATTGACTTCCATATTAGGAACAAAAATATACTATGGAAGTCAATGAGACCAGAAACTGTCTGGTTACTGATATTCTTCTAAATATCAGAAAATCGGCTGAATACATTTGAAAATGGTAAAACTCAACTGTTTACCTCTGGGGGAGTGGTAAAATGAGCCTATTTCCAAAAAAGTGGAGTATCCCTTTAAGGAGAAAGGACCTATATGGAAAGATGTGGCACAAAAGCATGTGAGCGAGAGATATGCCATAAAAGCCAAATGGAAAATCCCTGACTTGTATTTGGCTCCATTTCTTTCTCATATTTTCCTGAGAGAGAAAGCCAGTCTATGACTCAAAGCTGTGCTATTTCCTGATTATATGCACCGAGAGCATAAAACAGCTAAAGTTAGCCTGCTAATTCGCATAGCCTGTCAGACAGCATTCGAGGCTGATCTCATCTTATGTTACTAAGACTGCATCTGTACATCTGTCTTATCTCTGCCGCAAACACACATACCTCTGGCCTTCAAAAGGCTTAAGTGCTGACAGGGGTCAAAGTATCATTCCCAGACAGATTGTGAATGCAGTATATATTTAATATTCTTATTTATCTGTGTATGTTTTTATAACATCAATCCCTAAACACAGTTAAAGGGATACTCCACTTTTTTTTTTGGAAATAGGCTCCTTTTACAACTCCCTCAGAATTAAACAGTTGAGTTTCACAGTTTTCAAATCCATTCAGCCAATTTTCTGATATTTAGAAGAATGTCAGTAACCAGGCAGTTTGTGGTCTCATTGACTTACATAGTAGGAAACTGTCTGGTTACTGACATTCTTCTAAATATCAGAAAATCGGCTGAATGGATTAAAAACGGTAAAACTCAACTGTTTAACTCTGGGGAGTGGTAAAATGAGCCTATTTCCAAAAAGTGGAGTATCCCTGAAATGAGCAGAAACTTCAATGCAGTACTTCCAGTTACAATAGTGCAGCTTTGGCAGGATGATACAGGCTACTAGTCTAAGCAAGTAAAGCTGATCCATGAAGACATGTTAACACACTGACACTGACCAAATGCAGTAATATGTGTGGAGGACTTGTGGGCGTGGACGTGAATGTGTGCATCTGTGTAAGATCTGATCTGTTAAGCAATGTCATTTCCTATGCAAGTAAACAAGTTTGTCATAAACAATCCTGTTGCCCAGTTGAGAAACAAACACGCTCATTCTGAGAGTAACAGTAGCAACCAGAAGAACTTAAGACAGATTTGACCTCACCTGACCCCTAAATCAGGGGTTTAGCTGCAACCTTGATCAAACTCACTTTCCTATAATTTTCTAGTAAGACATCTGAAGACCTTGATTAGCTTGGTCATGTGTGTTTGCAAACCTCCAATCAGAGGCGAGCATCCCTATGCCCTACTCACATACTCACAGTATGCTATAGGGAGTAGTGTATGTTGTATATGTGTATGCGTGGGTAGTCTGTTTTGGTGTGTTTCAGAATTAATTAAAATTAATTAATTAATTTTAACTGTTTTGGTGTGTTTCAGAATTAATCAGAATTAATCCACCAAGGAAGATGATGCCCCAGTTCACACTGCCAATCACCTCACGCCACCGTTTAAAGAGCAACATGCAGGTTGAATTTGATTTCTAATTTCTGCAGAGGTCTTTTAAAAACTCATATGTAGAAATTACTAATGAAATCTCATTTGATGAAGAGATTTTGATGAAAATGTGCTAAGCTCTGGAATACGCCTTTCCCGCTAGCAACGCGTCAAATACTGACGTAGGCCGAGGCAAACAAAAGAGCTCGTGGTCTGCTTTCTCATTGTTGGGTGTTGATGTAGTCATATCAGTAGTGGGAGACAGAAAGGTTTAGATCGAGTTTTAGAGAAGCCATAATGGTAAATTATTGTGTTTGTGCTTGTTGCACAAATTCCAGCCTGTCAGAACATCGTGTCCATCATTTTCCTTCAAGGAAAAACAAGGCTTTTCGGTCTTGGGTGAGTTTTGTGCAGGTGAAGAGAGAAAACTTCACTGCCGCGTCTGTTACCACACACACTCGGTCGTTTGTGGCGCACATTTCACTGGCTTTAAATGGTATCACTAACTGCAGTTGAAAAGCAAACTGAGCTAAAGCGAGCCGAGCCATGCCAAGCCGATTCATACCACGCAGTGGAAACGTGAAGCGAGCCGAACCGTACCGAGCCAAGCCGTGCCATGCAGTGGTTATTGTAGCTTAGGTATTGTCATTGTTTATTTGATGTTATGGCATGGTCATTAGTCAATGTAGATAGTGCTAACCAGCTTGGATGGACTGCATAATTGCTGTCAGTGTAGAATATGAGAAGACAAAACGTTACTGGCTTAAATTAAGACAATCTAAATGGATGTTTAATCAAGAACAACGTCGAACGTATGTTTGCTAAAGCAGATTTATTGCAAAACACCAAGGTACTAGACATACAGTAGATGAACCAGTGTTAGCCACGGTGCTAACTTACATTAACTCACCAAGTCACTTGCCCTATTCGCCACTGGTTTTCTCGACTCCACAACTCTAATGTTACTTCTCTCCTCTGCCCATTATTCCTCCCCAATCTCCCCCTGACTTCTATCTCACCTAGGAGGCTCATAATTATATGCCTGTGGGTCATCATAGGCATGTTCGTCAACATCAGAGAACTCGGTTTCTTCATTTGCATCCATTGTAACCTGAGCTTGAACTTGAACAGACTCCCTCGCTGATCGCCACGTCCAGTTAGTGCTTCATAGACGCGGAAGATATTTTATCACAATTTTTCTCAAAATATCGTTAATGGCGATATATATATTTCTCCAGTTCAGAAAATCTAGTTGTTTTATCATCAACATGCACTATGCTATATAGGGATGTCCAGTCCAACCTGCATGTTGCTCTTTGCAACATGACATCATGACTTTTGCATAAACATACTTTTGCGTTATTTCTACGCATGTTGAGCTATCCGCGTGTGTGCGTGTATGTCTATGCCATTAATGTCCGCGTCATTCCGCGTGTCTGTACACACCGTCAAATGTCCGAGCGAAACGAAGCAAAATGTACACCTACATCTGGGGAGCTATCTTTTTCATTCCTAGGATGGTAAGGGAGCCAGACCGATATATCGGCAGGCCGATATTATCTGCCGATATTAGGCATTTTCCAAACTATCGGTATCGGCAGTTATAATGGCCGATAAATGAATATTTCAAAAATAAAAAAAATAAAACAGACGAAACACGATTGAAACCATGCCATGAGTGTTGGAGTTGAATAGTTTGTCCACCAGAGGGCACTCTACACCCCTGTTGGCAACACTTGTTGAGTTAATCATGAGACATACATTGTTCGAATAACAATTAAAAGAATATCCTCATCAGTTCTCTTAACTCAAATAAGCATGACAGAATTTGTGACACTTATGTCCAGTTTTGCTGCTGTTAAATAAGCCGAGAGTGAAGCATAATCAGTTAGTAATAATTACGTTACGTTGTTACAGTGTAGTTGACTGACTGTCCTTTTAACTGACAGTATTTCTGTAATAGAAAATGTAATGTTCATGTTTTATACTTTGCAGTATGACGTCATCCATTGCTAATTTATCATAGACTAGCTAACCACAAAGCTAGCTAATGCCACTATCATCAGTCTGTTCTGTTGTGACAATAGAAACAAGTTTCTTTTTAAAATGCATGATCATATTATTTTAGTTAAAACTTATAAATAACTACAAATAACTAATGTTAGTTAAATCTGTTAATGTTTTGTTGCGTGTTTCTAAAAAACTGAAAATAAAAATATCGGCCGATATATCGGCATATCGGATTTTAAAACCCAAAAATATTTGTATCGGTATCGGCCTTCAAAATCCTTTATCGGTCGGGCTCTATAAGGGAACAGTCATAAATGCCATTAACCCCAGTGACGGTTGGGTTTAGGGACGGGGTTGAGGTAAGTCATATATTTATATATACAGTAATAACGTTAAGTCAACGGCGTTCATAAACACGCTGAAAAGCGATTATGCGTGTTGATAGCAGATACGAAATACGAATTGGCGAGTCATACTCAAGCTACTTCAGTCTGCTTTTTAAATACCTGTATCTCCTCCGTGCCGGCAGCTTTTTGCTTACTTTGCTGTTTGCACACTCCCTATTAGCACCGTTTTGTGGATATTACTGTTATTAGAGTTCTTGTATGCTGTGTTTGATATGTGACTGAAATGTTCTTTGTTAGCATGTGAGGTTATATACGTGTATAGTTGTCATACTACTGTCTTCTCAAGTCGTCACGTTGTGTTTGAGGTTGGGAAGGGAGCAGGTGAGTAAGTCATAGGACATTGTGCACCATGTAGGACATCCCTTTGTATTACACAGAAAACACAAGAATATCACAAAAAACACAAACATCTTGAATTGTTCTTTTTATATGTTGACCTGAACTCTCTTGCCATGTAGCTTTAAAATGACTCACAAGGATTCACCACCCTGGGTCACATGACCATAAAGGATAAAATTACTTTCTTAAAGTAACCATGGTATGTACCCTTCGCTAATGGACTTGTGGAAGGGCCCTTTGTGAAGGGATTCAGGTATTCACTTTTGTTTGAAATGCCCCTAGAAATGACGTCCCCTTCGCGGTGTGCCCTTCGAACACCCTCAGCAGGAAAAGGACCTCGAGGGCCAGAATTGAGAACCGCTGGCCTAAATGAATTAACCAGAGGTGTAGATGGTCTTGTGAATTCGATGTCAATGAAGGACTGACAGCTAGAGCTGCTTAATGATTTGGTGAGGTATCACAGGCACGTCTGAGAGGAGTCAGCACAACAGCTGAACAGGTCAAAGGACATTTGTCGTTTTGTCAGCTAGGAAGACAGTCAGAGTGTCAGACTCAATGCCAAAAACTGATTGAGACCGTATCTATTAGCACATGACTGACAAACAAAAATAGGTCAAATATGAAGAAGGAACAGTAGGGTAATCTACATGTTAAAATAAATGGAAACGAGCATATCTGTATATCCATCATGCCCCATTGAAACCAACAAGACTTTTAGAAATGGATGATGAGCAGAATATACAGGATTAGAAAAATATTGTTTTATAAGCACTATCAGGGTGAGTAAATGATGACTAGAGTTTTGGAAGCTCTATGTTCTTCTCACATGATCAATAAGAGTTTGATTGAGTTGATGAATGGTGAAGTAAACAAGCATCACTGCTGAGAGACAACGGACAGACTGGCACCACTCAGCAATTTACAGACAGCGGATGACGAGATGAACGAGGCTGGCGGTGGAGAGATCGGCTGACCTAAATGATTTCTAGTTTACTCATTTATAAGAAAAGACATGAGGAGAGAAAAACACTGTCCACAGTGTCTCCTGAAAGAACAATGATGGCTGTGGATGAAAACCAATGTAGAAGACGAACAAAAACATTGGAGTTTAGCACTGCATTGAAAAGAGCCATCCATATTCTGACCACCTAATACAGGACAAGAATCTACACAAACACACTCTCTGAAGGGAACTTAAAACTTGTAGCAGTCTCAAACAAACAACAAAGACTCTATAGAGCTCAATGTGACTTTGATCAGACATAGTAAAGCATGCTGTAATAAAAACATGCTGTAATAAATCTATCAGTCACACACACGCAACAAAGGTCCTTTCATACTGAGTGCGACGCGATAAAGCCAAGCAAATAAAAAGGTGTCTCTTGAATTATTAAACACTGTTTTGCACCAATCCAATGGAGTCCTTTTCATTTGATTTATTTGGCTTTTTTTTTTTAATTATCAGCATTCGCTGGTCATATTTTTTTCAGTTTAGGACTTGTGTTAGGACTTTTATTTTGACAGTGCTGAAAATCCAGTCATTTGCAGAATCCAGAATCCAGGTCATTACTGTCTCTATTTAACAGTTCTGCCTAATAATAAAAATAGAAAACAGAACTATGCTGTGCTATTTCAAGTTGGTCGCTGTCATATTCAATGTGTAATGCGTGTAAAATTAGCATTGCCTGGTCTTTAATTGAGAAAAAGGGATTCCCAGTGCACTCCAACACAGTCTCATGAAAATGCGAATACCACGAATGTCATTTCTCATGGCATTTATACGCCAAAATTATTATTTTTGTTTTGCGCGCAAATGCTTACGCCCTAAAAAACCCTGGGCTAGGTTTAGGGGGGAGGGGGTGGGGAGTTGGTGCTGTGCGTATTATATGCCAAAAGTGCAGTATCACATGCACGCTAAAAACGCGTACCATATACACGCAAAAACTGTTTTTGGCGTATAAATGCCACGAGAAATGACATTCGTGCTATAGATACGAACTTTCATGAGATCGGGCTCTGCACTCAGACAGGTCTAACACATTTTTTAAATATTTTTTCAAAAAGTATTGCACAGATAGATTAGATAGTATTACAGTATAACAGTATTCCTATCACAGAATCAAGAAGTTGCTATTCTAAAGATTTTTTTAAGTTTAAATCATTTTCAAATTATTTATTTCTAATTATTTTAGTAAATACTATGTCAAATAATGCGATTTCAGCATTTGTACTGCATTTAAAATATAGTTTGGCGGGCCAATGTCGATATCAGTCGACCGCTACTCAGAAGCAGATTATATATAAGGAATGAGTTACACAGAAAGATTAGGACAAACCAAAACCCATTGTGTGTACACTTCATGGTTCAGGTACAACAAACTTCCCCTTCTTTTTATCGCCATGTTTGATATAACGATTCCCATGTTAGCTATGAACACGTTCACAAACACAGACACACAAACACAATAGGATGGGAAAACAGTCTTTATAAATTCTGCCCTCCAGGAAAAGAGTTATTGTGTCTGCTCGTATACACACCATTAAGCCAAAAGGGAAAGTGGTGCACCTCATCTGAGTGTCAGGTCACTATAGCAACATTTCCTCAAGCATGTGACTCACTATGTGTTGGTGATGTCATAATAATTATGTTGAATGTCATAATGACAGTTGCCGAAGAAACGCACCACACCCACTAAGGAGAGGTTCTTTCACCATATGTGGCTATCATCTGACACAAATAAACAATATATGACCTGAACTTGTTTACCAACACACTCAAACTGAATAAAGGTCTTGAACTTGAACAAACACATATGCTTAAAACTAATGACTGTTGTTAAGTTGGATGTCTGTGTGTGTGCAGTGTTTCATTTTTAAAAACTACCATATAACACAATAATCCACTTTCAAGTAGGTTCACAATCAAACGAACCATGCAACCAACCCAAGTTGGACCATCAGTCAACCTGAGTTTCACGAATTACCTGTTCAAGTTACTTAATATCAGGCTAAAACTGAAAGAAAGAACAATGACAGCCAGTCTGGCCATGCAAGACGAGTGAGATAAAGCTAATGGAGTGAACACAGGAATTTTGTGTCCCTGAATGACTCTTCAGCACAGAGGCCTGCTAACGATAGGAAATAATATGCCAGAACTGATCTCAGGTTAGACAGCGCACTCATTTGTTTAAAGTAACAGAACCAGAGAGTGTCTGCACTGCAGGCCAAAAGAAACAGACATGACAACCTGACTTGTCCATGCGTGTGTTTAAAACTTTGGAGATTTCCCACAAGGATTCAAGTTTATGTTCTCTAAGCACGACAAATGATTTTAAATGCAGCCACTGATTTAATATTTCAGAATCAAATCTGGGTATTAGCCCTTATAAATAAAAATATCTTTAGTGTGTGTGTGTATATATATATAGTATATGTAGTGTATATATATATATATATATATATATATATGTTTAAGGAAAGAAGTTTCTTACGGTCATCAAGGGTGCATTTATTTGACCAAAAACACAGAAAAAAAATTAATATTATGAAATATTATTACAATTTAAAATAGACTAAAATATAAAAGACTGGAGTAATGATGCTGAAAATTCAGTTTTGCATTACGAAATAAATATATATTTTAATTTACTGTTTTTCTGTATTTTTGATTAAATAAATCAAGATGAGCATATAATAAGCAACCTCTTTCAAAAACATTTAAAAAAGTACTTTTGTTTAGCAAAACTTTTGCTTTGACCAGTGTAGGATAAATACACTGTACAAAAAAATATTACTGGCTTAACTTAGAAAATGAAGTAACCTGGTTGCCTTAAAATTTTAAGTTCATTGAAATGGAAAAATTGAGTTAATACAGATGAAGGAGATTGATTTAATCATCAGAAACTCAAAATATTATATTATCATCAGAAACTCAAAATATTATGTTATATGAACTACATAAATGATTTAAGTTGATTTGCCAAAAGAAAAAATTGTCATCACACATATCATAAAAATATTTTTTTTAGTGTATATATATATATTTTTTTTTTTATAACAGCTGATGAGATATATTCTAAATATTTTATTATAATTAATGTCATTATATTTATCCAATGTAGAAGACATAAACAAATATAAATAAATAAGTAGACAAATTCAACTCGACTATCGGTCTCTCACTAGACCTATGGGACATGGAATACTTTACCTATGGAAGAACTTAATAGTGAATCTTCTCAGATCAAATGTTGGATGGGTGGTTCTGACACTTCAGATTAAATCTGGGGTCTTGATTGGATTTGTGACTCTTCAGACAATGTCATTTGTGAATAGGCTAAACATACTTTTGACAGCATCACTTTAACCACACACACACACAGGTAAGTTTGAATTAGTGCTACAGGTCAATGCTGGCCCTGGGGTCAAAGTTCTCCATGTCAATCATTCACTCACCCACGGCGGCAGCTCTGTGCTCCGGACGGTCTGACGCCCCACTCGCTCCTCATGCTCCAGAAACGCCAGTGCCTGGTTGACCCGAGCGAATCTGGTCCCCTGGTTCCGCCTGAGCCAAAACAGCACCGGCCAGGCCGATAAGGACCCAGCTGAAACTGAACTCCAGATATCCCAGCACGTAGATGGGAAAAATCACCAGGAATGTCTTGGCGAACTTAATTCCCATCTGCGTGGCGTCCGTCATCGAAGACTGCGGCTCCTCGTCCGGTACGTCCGGCTTGGGTGTTTTGACATCTTCGGGGGTCGGAGCAGAACCCGGTCCGTTCTGACTGACCGCTGGTGCGGGTTTGGGTTCCACTCCGTTTGCTGACGCACTCATCTCCAAAGTACACAAATCCAAAACAAACAACACAACTAAAAACTAAACAACTAAAGAAACTAGAGAGTTTCTAAAGAAACATCTCAAACATGTAAGAATATTATAGTAAACAAAACGAGTGCGCGTCGCTCGGTTCCGGCTCTTCCAGGAGCGCAGATGATTGGATCAGCGCTGCTCCCTAAACTGCTCCCCACCGACCTTGCCTTGTATGGAGCGGCCGTCGGCCCGTGATTTTCCGCCCTTCACAACGAACTTCAACTCGCTCGAGTCTTCCAGCTGCCCCGTCTCTGAGCGCGCCACGTCTCGCTGTACCTATCGTCACCACGCGAGCTGTGAGCGGCACCACCTCTCGCACTCACTCACCACATCCTGCAACAACACACACTCTGACCAAACCCGCTGTTCTGGATACACAGTGACAGGAAGCTTCAGTTCTCATTCATTGGCAGAATGAGGGTGGCCAAAGGGTGGCGCAACGAGCGTGCACAGAGCGGTCCGGAAGCGCCACCTTGTGGACTAAACTTAATACACAGAAACTCTTCACAGTTTAGTACTTGAATATAAACGCATTCATTATCTATCTATCTATCTATCTATCTATCTATCTATCTATCTATCTATCTATCTATCTATCTATCTATATCTATCTATCTATCTATCTATCTATCTATCTATCTATCTATCTATCTATCTATCTATCTATCTATCTATCTATCTATCTATCTATCTATCTATCTATCTATCTATCTATCTATCTATCTATCTATCTATCTATCTATCTATCTATCTATCTATCTATCTATCTATCTATCTATCTATCTATCTATCTATCTATCTATCTATCTATCTATCTATCTATCTATCTATCTATCTATCTATATCTATCTATCTATCTATCTATCTATCTATCTATCTATCTATCTATCTATCTATCTATCTATCTATCTATCTATCTATCTATCTATCTATCTATCTATCTATCTATCTATCTATCTATCTATCATTCTTCACAGATTAATATAAGTTCACTATTACACTGTAAAAAGGATACGCAATTTTAACGGTTAAAGACTGTAAAAACTGGTTTAACCGAAAGTTTCCATACAATATAGGATGAATAACTGTGATTTAGGCTAAATTTTGGGTTATAGACGTGAATAGAAAAAAAATCAAAATTTACAGAGGGAAAAAACGTAAACAACTGACATTCCCACAATTCCCTGCGTGACACTACGCATTTGATGTATTTTTGTTGAAATAACTGTTTCTTCAAAGTTTTTCTTTTCTTTTTTTATCAGATATGTACATTAGGGTTTTATGTTACATTTAATGTTGTTAAATTAATGTTTATTGCATTTTTTAAATTTCATGTGTTCCCATGATGGTGTTTAGAGTTTGTGTGAATAAAACTGCAACTTAATTAAATTACTCTGTCTCAGCTAGTGGATAAACTGATGATAATGAGATTAGATTCATCATGTGATTTTAATCTACATTGAGATTGGTGGTGGTACAAAGCTTAATACTTCAATATGTAGGTAAAGTCACTTTATTTCAGACACTGCATTTTATTTACTAAATTTAATGGTATCTATCGATTTATCTATCTATCGACTAAACTTAAAAAAGCACATTCATATGTTTACTATTATCTATCTATCTATGAACAAAATCTGGCATTATTTTGCCCCTCTGAGTTATGCATCAGTCTGACATGCCAGAAGAACCATTTTGGCTTGTAAGGCTGAATAAAACAAATCTTTAAAAAAATAATAATAATAATAAATAAATCTCAAAATATGAATACATTCATAGTTCATTCCTTTTCAGTATGTATTACTCCACTCAGCATTCATGCATTTCGTTCACTAGATGGCAGTGAATGTACATTGTGATCCTCAACAAAAGTTTGCAAGGCAGACATGGTTTCTCAATAAGAATAGTTGAAAATATTTTATTGACATATGAAAAGACATAGTGACATAATCAAAGTGCTTTTGTATCTTACATGTAATGAAAGCTTCAAAATAAATAAAGATATAATAAACACACATTGTGCATATGTCATTCTGTCCATTCCTCCCTCCTTCCCTCTCTCTCTCTCTCTCAGATATAGATTTAAAACAGGAGAGATCAGCTGCTGAATGCAAATTCTATTCACATAATCTATATTTAATGCGCATCACAGTGCAGATATGATCTTGTTCATATACATAAAATGACAGTTATGTTAGCCTAAACTATTAAGTCACAAAAAAATGATGTAGCAAAAGCTAGACAAAACAAAACAAACAATTTTCTGTACATAATAAACAAGTATGAAAATGACCACATTAGTATCATTGAAATGATAAACATGCTAAATGAGTATGTGATATTTTAATACAACTTCAAAAATATGTATCAACAAAGACGAGCATAATACAACAATATATACGCAAAGAAAAGTACGTAAAAGCACAAATATCACAGGTTTAAAACACAAATAAATAACATGGATTTAATTAGCAACAGCAATATGTATCATATAAAATCCCGTTCTTTAAATTAAAATTAGTATGCAAGATAAAAAAATAACCAACACTAGCAAAATATTGGGCAACACAATTAAAAATGAGAAATAAGAACTTAAAGATATGCTACAGGAGTCCTTTAAGTCTTTTAAGTCCCACTGTGAATGATGTGCGAGTGTGTGTTTGCTATTTTTAGGGTGTTTCATCTACAGTTAGCAGGCTGACAGAAGTGCTGAGAGTGAGAAGGTGCTGGAAATCATGGTTGTTGTGCCTATCTCTATCGCGTGTGTGTGTTTCTACATGTTGTAAGCCACATATACGGGGTCAGAGCTGGTCAGCAAGGAACCGTCTCGCAGGTGCATGCGCTGCTTCTCTCCAGCGAGAATTGATGGAAATTACCGCCCGTATCCCACAACGTACCACCACACCCACAATCAAGTAGTGTTCTTCTAGAACCACATTAGTTACCATTGGAACCAGATTAGAGCTTCCTGCTCAGAACCATCCAGCTCCACCACCACCACTAGGAGATTCGTCCATGTGAACACCGCACTGAATGAGAGAGAGAAAGTTTGAACCTTATGAATGCAAGATAGCTCAATTTCACAAGTAGCTACTTTTCTAAAACGTGTATTCATTGTGCAATGCAACTACGCTTAGGCATTAGCATAAACTGTCTTCATCTGCACTGCAGTCAGTTTTTCACTCTGATCAACTACTGTATTGTCAGCAACATTATGAAGAATCTTGCTGAGCAAACAAGTTTATGGATGGCTACCTGAATAACATATCCAGTTTAAGGGCACAGACATTTAAAAGGAAACTTTTTCCTTCTTCAAATATTGAGGCTTGTGACTGGACAATAAAAACAACAAAAAAAAAACACGTTAATGTAGAATATGGCTTATCCAATTGTTTTTATGATTAATTAAAGGACAAGTTTGGTATTTTACAATTAAAGCCCTGTTTTAAGATGAAATAACGTTTCTGATGAAATAGAATAGTTAAAGGATTAGTTCACTTTTGAAAAAACTTTTGCTGATAATTTACTCACCCCCATGTCTTTAAACGACACAGACGATGAATAAGGGTCTTATCATGCGAAAACGATGGGTTATTTCAAAACTTATTCCAAAAATGTAACTTTTCTAAGGACAAATGGTAGCCTAGCTCTATTCTGGAGGCGCGTTTGTAACGTCACGTAATACGTAATTACGTTCAAAAGGTCACGGGCGACGTAGCCGGAAGTACAGAATCAAAATCGTCCGACATCGTTATTTTACCTTTTAATTCCTTTTTTTTTTGTAAACGGCGTTTGAGTTAGTTTGCACGTTCAACCTATGTGTTCAACTTACTGACTCTGTACTTCCAGCTACGTCGCCCGTGACCTTTCGAACGTAATTACGTATTACGTGACGTTACAACGCGCCTCCAGAATAGAGCTAGGCTACCATTTGTCCTTAGAAAAGTTACATTTTTGGAATAAGTTTTGAAATAACCCATCGTTTCGCATGATAAGACCCTTATTCATCGTCTGGTGTCGATTTAAAGACATTTGAAGCTGCATCTGAAACTGTTATTAACGATCTTTTGGAGCTTGGACCGTCTGGTTCCCACTGGAAGTCCATTATATGGAGAAAAATCCTGGAATGTTTTCATCAAAAACCTTAATTTCTTTTCAACTGAAGAAAGAAAGACATGGACATCTTGGATGACATGGGGTGAGTAAATTATCAGCAAAAGTTTTTCAAAAGTGAATTAATCCTTTAAGATTGTTTTTTAGACAGATGCTGCAGTCCAGAATTTTCGGATTCTGTGGTTGCACCTCCCCACCTCTACAATGGTAGCATAAGTGCACAGGAACTATTCTTCATCAAATGAACAAAACTGTAGTTTACAAAGAAAAAAAATCAAAAATCGCTGCAAAAGATGCTTTCCAACAGGTTTTATTGTGTTTTTTTTTACTTTATTGACTTGTATTGTATGTGATGTATGGTATTACTCCGCCGCCTGAAACGGAAATGAGGTTGTTTGTATTCTTTCTGTAGTCTTATGCAGTTCGCTGTATTGGTAGGCTGCACTATACAAGTGGTTTGCTTGCTATTGGCAAAGGTGCATTATCGCCACCAACTGGGCTGGAGTATATTACTCAAGCTCTCAACGGAAGAATGTACGGTTGTGAGGCGTTCGGAAAAATAGGTCTACAGTTTTAAAACGAATGGTAAAACACCTGTTTTGAAAGCAGCGATTTTTGTGTGAGTATATCAACTGAACAACCCAGACGACTCTGGTGAGTTTCACGTCTTTGTAAATCTAGCGGTGAAAAGGTATATGAACATCCAGTGAATATTAGTTTTTGTTCCTCTAAATTCCAATTTCGTTTTAACTCCTACGGTGGCCAATGTAGTCCAAGATTAACATGGCTTCCAGTTCAACCTTCGTCCATGAGTGTTAACTCAAACGTAAACGCGAAAGGCAGAAGCTTGAATTAACGGGTATGTCCCTCTTTGGCTAATGTACTTTCAAGATGGAAGGGGCAACATGGCGACCGACATTAGAACCCCTTACCCGTATGTATTTTCAATGGCATATTAAACACTCAAGAGACTTTATTACTTAAACGAAGTAAATATACATTAATGAGCACATATATTTTTGAAAGAACTAAATGTTTTTAGCTAAGAATAAAATAAAAGAGTTACACAGTGTAGCTTTAAAACAGGGTTTTAATTGTAAAATACCAAACTTGTCCTTTGAAGTGTGTCGAGACTTTGGTTATTAACTCATGTAACAGCGGCAGCTGTTTTTTTCAGTTCAGTTTAAAAAAAAAATAATTTTTAGGTTGTATTTCCAGTAAAAATAAGTAAGCTTCCATACATACCCTACCGTTTAAAAGTGTGGGGTCAACAAGATTTATTTTTTCAAAGAACTGAATACATTTAATAATCAAGAAGGAATTAAAATGATCTTAAGTAACAGTAAAGATATTAATAATGTTACAAAAAAGATTTCTACTTAATAAATGCTGTTCTTTTGAACTTTCTATTTAAAGAATCCTAAAAATAATTATGACTTCCACAAAAATATTAAGCAGCACAAATATTTTCAAAATTGATAATAACAAGAAATGTTCATTGAGCATCAAATCAGCATTTTAGAATGATTTCTGAAAGATTATGTGACACTCAAGACTGAAGTAATGATGCTGAAAATGCAGCTTTACCATCACAGGAATCAAATACAATAAATTGTAATATTTCACAATATTGTAACGTATCACAATATGACATGATTCCCAGTGCTTCCATGCCTAATCTCTGTGTGTTTGTGTGTGCTGAGCTCACCATTCTGTGATATTCCGATGTGCCCTGATGATGGATGTTTCAATGTCAATGGGATGGTATTTCATACCTCTCAGCTCCATGACTTCATCTAATGCTCCCACCACATAAAGGGCATCGTGCCTTTCTGAACACACAAATAAAACAACTCATACCAACTCCACTGCTCAATGCAAATCAAATATCTTTCTCTCTATGAATGCACAGACAATCCCTCTTTATCTGGGACTAAATGCCCAATATTGAACACACACACACCTCCGCTTGCATCAGTGAGGTTGGTCCTACGCAGAAACCCCAGGTATCCGGTTCTGGCCCACACAGTCTGAGTGTCTCCAAAGCTCAACCTGGCTCCGAAAATGATCTGAACGCACATTTTCCTCTCCGAACACAGTGAAGTACCCACTGGCATTCTGTGGACTATGGACCCAGATCTGCACAGAATTAAAACGGACACAAGTGAGATGCTTGGTAATGAGGAGATATTATTTTATCTTATAGACAAGAGAGTACTACTGGTCTTACCTCCCCTAAATGAGAGTCTCCAATTGGTCCTTTAGTCTCTGGGTTAGCGATGATGATGCGTACACCAGGTAAAATCTGTTCAAAAATAAAGAAAAAAAAGTTTTGGAATTTTGCAGTATAACAGTTTACATTTAATTTAAGGAAACAAAGAAAGAAACATTTAACTGATTTACTAACCTTCCCAGATTCCATGAGAGGTAAACTATGTGGAGATCCTCTTTCAACCAGTCTCACCCTGCAAACACATACAGTCTTACTTCAGATGAAGATCTGATAGAAAAAATATATTGTCCTAAATATATGACCATAAAAATCCATAAAAAATGGGTTTGTCATAAATTTAGGGTCTAGACTTTTACATATAAATAATACAGCCCCAACAATAGAAAGAGCTAAATAATACATGTAAAGTGACTTGAGTGTTTTCTCCATGACTGATAAACGCAGCAGAGTCATCAAACAACTCTCGTTAAGTGTAAGAGTGTAATGTTAGAAGATGGCAGACACAAAAAGTCTTAAAAATGCTAAAAGCTTACCATGGTCATAAAAGTGTCCGCTTCGAAGAAATTGGCAGGCGAGTGTGTCAGTACGTAAACGAAAAAATAAAACAAAGCGCTGCCCATAACTAGAGCCATTATTCAGTTATATTATTGATACTTATTATATATGGAATTCGGCAAGAGCCTGAACATCCCCACCAGCGAAGGCCCTCATTTCTTATTTGGGCTATGTTCTAACACATGACTATCAATATCTTCAGAACGGAATCTTTTCGGCACCATGTAATTGGCTCAAAGAAAAAAAAAACATTCATATTCCTGGATCAGATAGGTAATGCGGATCAAATATTACCATACAATATCTTACCTTATATATATATATATATATATATATATATATATATATATATATATATATATATATATATATATATATGTATATTAGGGCTGGGCAATGATTAATCGCAATTAATCGCATCCAAAAGAAAAGTTATATTTACATAATATATGTGTGTGTAGTGTGTTTAATTATTTTGTATATATAAATACACACACATGCATGTATATATTTAAGAAAAAATGTGTTATTAAAATATCAAATATTTATATTTATACTTAATATTAATAATGTATAAATATATCTAAAATATATACATGCAAATATTTCATAAATATATACATGCATGTGTGTGTATTTATATATACAAAATAATTGTACACACTACACACACATATATTATGTAAACACAAACTTTTATTTTGGATGCGATTAATCATTACCAGCCTAATATACATATATATATATATATATATATATATATATACATATACATATATATATATATATATATATACATACACATTATAATTATATAATATTTTTTAAATATATTATATTTAGTTTAATATATTCTGAGAATTAACATTAAGGGCCTTCTTTTACAGACCATTTGTTGAAAATAAAAACTACCTTCTGAATGGTCCTTCCTAATCTGTAATCATTTTGTCCCTTTTGTAGCATCTTTGTAAGAATGAAAATAATGAAATACCTAATATATATGTGTGTGTGTGTGTGTGTGTGTCTTGCCTGTCATGTCTCAGTGCTCTCATGTCCACATAGACAGTTGTTGGATCAGGTCCTGATGTTCCCTGCACAAACACACAAATCACCTTCTATAAAATACAGTCAAACATACTTAATTGCCTACCAGATAAGCACTTTACTTTTTTATGGTCAAGGTGACTTGCATTAAAAGTGAACAAAGCGTACAAATGTATAGTGCATGGACAGGTTTCAACCAATCAGCAAAAGGAAGGAAGGTAGAGGTCGATTAGTCCAAAGATGACATTTCCCCTTATGTAACTATGGTCAAAAAACAACTCATTCCAAACAGGTTAAACTGTTGGCATCCATCATCTAGAGGGAAAACTCCTGTTCCAGTGTAGATGCAAGGTGTTAGTTGTATATACTAACATGTAATGGCCTAATATATTTGAATTTATGCAACATATTTTGTAAACCACCCTGAAGCTAATCAGGAGTTGTACAAAGGCAGAAATGTTGCACCCTTTATGAATCCGGAGATAAACAAGCTTTCGTTTCTCTCATTATATCACCTGTGTGGAAAGTTCTGGACAAGAGCACAGAAGCTGAAGTCATTTGAGGTGAGGTTAACACTGGTGTGCCAATTAGTCAGCTAGTAAAAATGAGTAGTCATGCAAACAGGACGATAATTAGTAGATTTACTCCCACATCTAAATATGGTTGTAATAACTGGAGTTATGAAATGATGAGGATCAGTTGAAGTTCAGTCATACCTGCTCAGCAAGCTTCCCCAACCTATGAGGCTACATGAGGAGAGGAGAGGAAGATGTAATGTATAAATATGTTAAAAAGTAACTTAAATAATAAACTTAAAACAAAATAAATAAATCAAATAGAAGGTTGAATGAGTTACATGACTAGTACAAAGAAAAGAAAAAACTGAACACTGGGGATGCTGCTAGACTATGCAATCCGATATGGGTCATATTCTTGCCTATACTGACCTGTAGGCAGATTGCGAGGTTGACCCTGCAGCCGAAGGCAGTGCTGACGGCACGAGGGTGAAGCCCCACATCCTTAAAGAGCTTACAGAAGGACTGTGTCAGAGCAACACGAGGCCTCTCTTCCGCCACAACCACACATGAACGCACACGGGTCAGATCCATCCCACGGGCCTGAGAGAGACACACACACAGACATACAGGAGTGAACTGAGGAACTCTGTTATTTTAGTATTATTGAGATACTATTAATATTTTGAATTCATTTTTATTTTGTGTTTTTATTTTAGTTTCAGTTAACCCTTGTGCATCCTTATGGACATTTTTGTCCTTTTCAGTTTTGTTTTTTTGATCACTTTGCCGGTGTTAAAGCTAACTGCAAAAAACTTGCCACAGGTGTGTATTTTTATTGGAATTTTACTATTTCACCATCATTTACTTAAAAAATATTTTTTTTGCATTATGTACAAAAAATACTCCCTCTCAGCACCTTTTGGACAAAAATGTCCCCATTGAAACCCATTAAAACTGCCATTTTTAATCCCCAGTTCAGTTAACTATAACAGGGTGGCTACAGGTATAAACAATTTAAATTTAAGACTTTTTAAGACTTTTTAATACCACTTCTAAATTAAATTTAAGACCAAACTTACAATGGAAATATAAATTAAAACTGTAATTAAAACTCCAAGTAAACACACTGTCTGTTCAAAAAATATGGTGAAATGACAATAACCAATTGTCAATTGCACACGTGCGTTCGCCTGTGGGAGTACAGTGGAGTGAAAAGAAACATAGAAGGCATTTTTATAAATGTCTTAAGCCTTGTATGTTTTAAATAATAAAGTATAATAATAAAGCCTTAGATTACTAATAAAGGCATAGAACCAGTTTATTTAAAGTGTACTGATGAAGTTACATATAATTAGTTTGTTAATTAAACTACTAAAAATATAAAAAGTGATATGTTTGGTTATTGTACTTTTTAATTAAAAATTTTAAATTATTTTGCTATATTTCAGATCAATATATTTATTTTCCTTAATTTTAATTAACTTTAACTTTATTCTCCTCGTAGGAATTATACATAATTGAAAATAATACTACAAACACTTAAAAATAAACAGATTCGTGCCCTGTTTTGAGGACAAGAAATGAAAACCAATGCGATCTGATGAATGTCCAAAAGATGGAACTCTGTAACGGCCACCTAGTGTTCAGTAGTGTTCATCACATGTTGATATGCCTTTAAGATGACTTCTTCTATGGCGTTCGTTATTGTATGCGTGATGTTGTTATGTGAGCGCGCACGCTCAGTGAGAGTGAGAATGCTCGCGCTGCGCAAAAAGGAAGATGACCGATCTATCGCGGGTTTGTTTTATTATAATGCGTTTACTTCCACTTTGATTTGTAGCGTTTTACAGAGTGTTTTCTTTAACCTGTTAACATTCGACATGTATGTGAAGAGTGTGCTTAACTGAAAGAAAGCAACTATAAATGGACTCTGTGGAGTTCGTTATGACCTATTCGTCATCAGGGCAGACTTCAAACTCTGACAGACGTTACAACACACAGACAGGGGTTTGATAAATATGTTTTGCTTTTAAAACTGTTTTAATGCAAGCATAGGCCTACACAAATATAAGTAAACACTTTGCAGACCGAATGTTGTCCTGTATGAACAAAATGACGGATGTTTTTCATGACTGTTCGATCGCACCCGCGTGTCTCAAACACACACATACACACGTTACCTTACCTTGTAGAAAATATTCGACCTGGCTGGCAGAACGATTGCCTTTGCCTGCATCTTTGCGGTGACATGACAAACATATTTAAGACCTATCCAATCTGAATTTAAGACAATTTAATACTTTTTAAGGCCTTATTTTTAGGGAAATTGATTTAAGACTTTTAATACTTTTTAATGACCCGCGGCCACCCTGTATAAAATTATGCAATCTTTTTTAAGAGGCTTTCATTCTGATGACAATTTTTACTATTTTTTATCAGATGGTGCCATTTTTTTAAAGTTTGGCCTATAAAACAAATATCGCTTTATTCCTGTTTTCTGCTTCGGCATACTAAAGAGCCAACTGGATAAATTATGCAACAATATTTGTGTGGGTGTGTTGGTATGGATGTCAGAGTGTGGTTAGTATGTGTGTTTTAAAAAACATATGTGTGTGTGTGCGCATGTGTGTGTTTGTAATACTGAGAGAGAAAAACTGCAAAAAACAAGTGCAATCACTGTGAGCACCAGTGGGGTTTGCTGGCACCCAATGGGGAAAATATGTTACTACGCCCAAACAAACTGTTACCGAAAGCTCATTTCTTGAGATATCATCCTCAAATTTGGAACACAACCTATTTACATTTATGGCTTTGATTTTATTGCAGTTTTGAGTTCAACCTGATTTATAAAATATATATTTTATATAAAATATTTTTTATAAATAATTTTCATAAACTTATACCTATATAACTTTTTTTTTGGATTTACTTATTATTATTTTTTTACTTCAGCAATAATCTGCAAAGGGTCTTCTTTAAAATGATACCAAACTTAAGTCTGTGCTCCAAAGTGTCACATTTTTATGACAGTTTTTTGACAATTTTTGTCCTCTTTTTACCTATGTGTAACTTTTTTAAATTGATGCACAAGGGTTAAAGTTTTAGCAATTTTTTTGTCATTTTATTTTTTGTAAAATTTTTGTTTTAGTTTTTAGTACAATACATCAAGTTAAACTAAAGCTGGAATAAAATATTTTTTCTCTTACCTTTTTTCAATTAACATTTATTTTATTTTATTTCAAGTAACAAAAAGGTTTTTTTTTTTGTAAAAATTGTACATTCTCTCTTCATTTACTCACATTCACGCTATCCCCAATGCATATGACTTCCATTTCCATTTTCTTCCAAGTTTTTTAGGAAAATAATCCATCTCAATGAGCCCATATAATGCAAGTGAATGGCTGCCAGTGGGATGACGTGTGAAAAACCACAACCAGCGATCGTATCATAAACCATACAACCACAGTGGATGAATCAATGTTTTCTGAAGCGAAACATGTCTGTAAGAAAATAACAATATTTGTAACTTAAAAAAAAAAAACTATAAATCATTGCTTCCGGACAGGTCTACTATCATACGTGCGTCTGTGAAGCTTGCGTGAGAAGTAGCGGTCGATAAGGATGCATTCGACACAGGTTACCTTGAACGAATATATTTAATTTAGAGGGAAACGCAAAAAGAATACAGAATGGCGCAGCATATATCAGTCTCTGTCCAACTCTGCGTGACTGCGGGCTCTGGGGAAAACCCCAAACATGGGTGTTAAAGAAAGATCCCCAGACCATTACATCATGTGCTTTCCTCGTGAACTTCACAATTACACTTACTTTTGTGTTAAGCTCAACTTGTGAACTCCATTTACCATTTCGCTTCAGAAGACATCCACCTGTGTATGGATTACTGTCATGATCTCTGTGTGATTTTTCAAGTGTCAAACAAGCGACAGCTATTCCCTTACATCATATGGACACAGAGATGGATTACTTTCCTAAAAAAATTAGTTTATCTGAAGAAAGACAGTCATAAGGATATCACATACAAATGTATTTATTCATAGTAGCAATACTGATAAGTTAGATGCTAAATAAGCTAGCATAACTTTATTTACCACATAAAGCAGATACTATCTGCCTCACATGGCTGTTTTTCCAACAGACCCAACCCTAGTAAAAATACTAATGCAATGGCATGAACAGATACATAAATAGTAAGTTTAGCTAAACAACTGGAATGATCTTGAAAACATATTGCTTGAGGCAGAGAAAATCACCCTAGTAACACCATAGCAACCACCCAGAACACCTTAGCAACCACCTAGCAACACCATAGCAAATACCCAGAACACCCAAGCATCCACCTGAACACATGAATAAGCCATAACTCAGCACCAGAACATCATACAGACAAGTTTGTTGGTTGGTTCGGATTCAACCATGTACCACACCCAGGGACGTGCACAGACATTTTGAGGGGCAGAGGCTCAAGTGAAAAAAAGGGCACTTCTCATAATTACGTTTTTTTTTCTTTTGACTTTTTTAACAAAAAAGTATATTAACACAACTCGGACTTTTTATAATATGTACTAAAGTTAATTTTATCTTCCTCAAATTCAGCGCAATTGTTTCATTTTTAAAAGATGTCGACAAAATAATCAGCTCACACAGAAACCAATGTTCTCCCTAGTATTCACCAGGTTTATTGAGCAGCAAAGGAAACCATGCCACAATGTTCATGTTTTCTATGCTATATAATTGAATACACCTGATAGTGACATGGACTTAGTTTCACATTTGAGTGAAGACTGTATCATCATCATTCAAATAAAACCTTCAAAATCCACATTTAGATGGAGTTTGCTTTAAACCTACTATCCTCCATCTGTTTGCATCTGTAGATTTCCTCTAAATTGACCAATTTAGATTTCTAAATTTCAGGGGGAAAGACTATTGATGTATGCAAGTCATTAACTTTAATAATAAGAATTTTAGGCCATAAAAAGTCATAAAAACGTCCGGATTTTCCATACAATGTCATAAATTACATTCAGCCACGTCTTAAATTTATATATTTTTTTTATTCAATTTTGAGTAAATATCGCCAATGCTCGATGTTCAAATGTCGAGTTCGATAATGTTCAATAATGTTTATGTGCCAAAAGCGGAACGAAACTCATTTGAACCGGCGCGCGTCTCACGGACTGTTATATCCGCTCGGTTCAAAGTCCAAACGGCGGTGCAGCGTCGAGCTGAGCGCGGAGCTCACTGAGAGCAGACGCGTTAACTCTTGATCGGCGCTTCAGACCCTACTGTCTATGTTCAGACCTGATATTTAGATACACTATTCAATAAATATATTTGTTCGACAGGGAAGCTGTGCTCAAACAGGAATATATATTATTTTTCAAAAATTAAAAAAGCACCCCAGAAAAAGGGCACTTTCTCCCCAGGAATAAAAAGGGCAGGTGCTCAAGCCCCCTTTGATGTCTATGTGTGCACGTGCCTGACCACACCCTAGCAACCGAGTGGTGAGTTTTGCCACTGCACATTCATTTCTTATGACTTCTGTTTATATTTATGCTTGGATATGACACAACTGATATATGATGGAAATGATACATTACAATGAATTCCTAGTTAGTTCTCCTAAATTTCCATTAATTCCCATTATTCCCATGAAAAGTTTCTAATATGGAATATTTCCAAAATTCCCTAGCTTAACTTCCCATGGAAATTTACCGGAAACTTTCCACCCCTTTGCAACCCTGTGAACAACATTGAAATGATGTGTGTGTGTGTGTGCATACCTTTAGAGAGTCGGTGAGAGAGCTGAGAGATCTCGTGCAGAGCTCCATCACAGAGTACGAGCAGAACGTGTCTCGGACTTTAAACTGACTGACGGACTGCAGCCACAAAGCAGGGTTCACCTCCAGATCCATCGGAGAGATCAGAACAGACTGCTGCCCTGCAAATACGCTACACACAGAAAACAAGCACACAAATTAACACCTGTGTTTGCTGAGTGTTCATCTCAGGCGAGTGCACAGGTGATCCGTACCTGCAGAGACACCACAAGACGAAACCAAGGCCGCAGTACGGGTCGAAGGCATACGGCCACCTCTCGAGAAGGATACAACTCACACTGCAGTTTAACAGAGCGACACAGAGCACTGGTTGCGTTGTGAGACATCTTCAGAGAAAGAGAGAGAAAAATAGAGATTATTGTTTTTTATTTTTTTAACACTAATAATTAACATTATTCATTAGAAATATACAATAGGGTGGAAAAGGCAGAGTCTCGCCACATGTGAAAATGTTTCTAATTCAACATATTTTATGATAAATTATATAGGAAATAAACATGTTTTATCATATTTGGGTGTCAAAAAGTTTGAAAACTCCTGTTTAACATTAGCTACACACACAGACACACACACGGTTCACTATCTTTGTGGGGACTCTCCATAGACACAATGGTTTTTATACTGTGCAAACTGTATATTCTATCCCCTTAACAAATTACCCATCACAAAAAATAAAAACAAATAAAAATATTCTGTATGATTTATAAGTTTCCACATGGGGACCTCAATTTAGGTCTGAATCTGTGTGAATTCAGGTTAAAATCCTCACCAGGATAGAACAACACACACATGCATGCGCATGCACACACATATGTATGTTATATCAATATATTACACTACATTAATTTATTTAATATAAATATATACACTACCGGTCAAAAGTTTAAGACCGGTAAGATTTTTTATGTTTTTTAAAGAAGTCTCTTCTGCTCACCAAGGCTGCAATTTTTTGATAAAAAAATACACAGAAAACACAGTAATATTGTGAAATATTAAGACAATTTAAAATGACTTTTTTATGTTAATATATATTAAAATGCAATTTATCCTCTGAAAAAAAGCTGAATTTTCAGCATCATTACTCCAGTCTTCAGTGTCCCATGATCCTTCACAAATCACTCTAATATGATGATTTTATGCTCCAAAAACATGTATGATTATTATCCATGTTGAAAACAGTTTTTTACATTTTTATTTCAGGATTCTTTGATGAATAGAAAGTTCAAAAGAACAGCTTTTATCTGAAATGGAAAGCTTTTGTTACATTAAACACTACCCTTTAAAAAGTTTGGGGTCAGTAAGAATTTGTATTTTATTTTTGGGGGAAATAAATAAGAAATCAATACTTCTATTCATCAAGGATGAGTTACATTGATCAAAAGTTAAAGTAAAGACATTTATAATGTTAGAAAAGATTCTAATTAAATAAATGCTGTTCTTTTGAACTTTCTATTCATCAAAGAATCCGGAAATAAAAATGTAAAAAACTGTTTTCAACATGGATAATAATCATACATGTTTTTGGAGCATAAAATCATCATATTAGAGTGATTTGTGAAGGATCATGTGACACTGAAGACTGGAGTAATGATGCTGAAAATTCAGCTTTTTTTCAGAGGAATAAATTACATTTTAATATATATTAACATAAAAAAGTCATTTTAAATTGTCATAATATTTCACAATATTACTGTGTTTTTTGTGTTTTTTAATCAAAAAAATTGCAGCCTTGGTGAGGAGAAGAGACTTCTTTTAAAAACATAAAAAATCTTACCGATCTTAAACTTTTGACCGGTAGTATACATTTAAAATATTTGTAAATTGAAATTTAATTACATTATTTAATAAAGAATTTAATTTTACGGTTATTTTAAATAACCTTAACTAACATGTTTATTTCTGAAAACTACTACATACTACAGAGCTGAATATTCTGATTATTACTGAAATCTAATATGCAATGCCATTCCATCAATAGTCAGTACATAAAACAACATTAGTAACAGTCATGATGAGACAAACCTTTACTCCAGCAAGCATGCCTGTAGTGGACACACTAAAGTCCAAGATACGCCAACGAGTCTGGGTCACATGGCTTAAACAGCAGGGGACAACGCCTCTTTGGCAAATCATCTAACAAACACACACACAAACATGTTTCTGATAAGCACTTGATAGATGTAACCTCAGAACAAAAGATCTCATGTCTCTGAGAAACTCACCTGTTTCCAGGATAGGAGGCCATGATTTAAAGTCCACAGCCACTGACGCATCTCTGGACCTCAGAAGTTTAGAGATGGCTTGGGAAGTCATAACACACACTGAACGACTCACCTGCACACACCAACATTTTTAATAAATAAAAATGGTAATGTTTCGAAAGCTGAGGTAATTTAAATGATTTCAGTGATTGAAGTTATTAAGATATGTCTAATAATTTAATTCACGACAGAGGTGCGTCCTTACCTCTAGGATCATTTTAACTGTAGGTAGTGTAGTGGGGATATTCTGAGGGTGAGGTGGCCGTACAGTAATAGGAATACAGCCTGCATACATACAGCCGTAAAATGCAGCGATCAGATCTAGACCTGAAACAAAAAATGCACACAGATATAAATCTTCATGAAATAAAACTACATCTGTTAACAAAAAGCTGGAATTTAGCCAGTGCACATTTACTCATTCTCATTTATGACTTATTTAACTGTAATGTGATATTTTCATTTAATCAAATGTTTCATGAAGCAAATGTGATGTCTCTATAGATTTTATTGGAGTGTGAATGACACTTGAGTGATATAAAGAACAGGATGTCTGCTGTAGCTGATCGGATTTCATGAAATGCTACAATTAGCACCACAGGAAAACTACAACACGTGATTTCTACCCTGAAACAGAGTTCAGTACAAAAATGAAAAATCGACATCGCTCATGGGAAGTTTATTAACTGGTGCTCAGATAACAACAAAAATCTGATCATTTATGTACAGCTTAATTTGGCTGAAATAAGGCACATACGTATATTATTGCAACCTGCATATTTATTGGCAAACTTTAGAGAATTTTCAGTGCCTTTGTCTTTAAAAAAATCTTCATTTGGGAGCTTTTCACAGCAAATATTAGATTAACTAATTTGCACATCACGCAATCAACAGGGGTTATGCAGGTTTTATGAAGGTAAATGTAAGACTTTAAATGTAAAGGTTTTTATAGACCAAGTAAATTAATACATTGAACAATACATAAATATGTTCTGTAAATGTAAATTTCTAGGGAGAAACACAAAGAGTTGTATTAGCAATACTTTAGAGTTTGAAAGTACAACTTACAACAAATATTTGTTACTTCTTAATTCATTTTTAAAAAAAAAAAAAAAGACTACTAGGATATGTATCTTTTACTGTACCTTCTTAATTTTAGACTTTCAGCTCTGATTTAAGACCTTAATTTGTGTCAGGGCAAAATAAGACTTTTTAACTTTGTATTCAAAAATCAAGTGAGTTAGCAGGAGTGTGTATGTGTGTGCTTACCTGGTGGATACACTAGCGCTACATGGTCTCCATCTCTTAGCTGTCCTTTTTCATACAGCATAGTGGCAATTTTCTCAGCTCTCTTGTGAAGCTGTAGACAGGTCAGAGAGCTTCCTATTGCACCCTGAAACACAACACACACATTTATAGAAACACAATGCCACACCGGAAATCACATGGAGGTCAGAAAGGCTTCAGATCATTTTCTAAACACACTGCTGAGGGAAATGAGAAAAGCAATATGTGTGGTTACCCTTGAGTTAATGAGCGTGTACAGTATGTGGTCAGGTGTTGTCTGAGCTCTCCACTGCAGCACCTCCGACAGAAAGAGAAACTACAACACATAAAAGAAAGAATAATCAGTCCAATTATTACAAGGCTTGTGTGTAAAGGTTTCCTTTAGGAGGTCAATTGAAGTCATTTTTTGACTCTTATCTACAGGGATCCTAGACCCCATTTACACCTGGTATTAAAATGCGATCTGTATCTAGATAAGTTATCCGGATAAGTACCGATTCCATTTACACCTGGCCACATAAATGTGTTTTTGCAAAACGGATATAAATCTGATCTTCAACTCCCGCGTTATATGCAGATTTAATGGATTGCACGCCACCAGAAGCAACAGATATGAGCTGCATTTTAATGATCATCAGCTAATTTCAAAATCAAAGACATCAAGAAGAGATTAGCAACAGTGCTGGTAAGATCATTTCGTTTCTTTACTTGAAGATGATTGTGTGTTAAGCGTCTGTGACTTACTTTCACTTTTATTTGCGATGTTTGCACGTTGGCTTGATGCGTGTCGCAGTAGCGCTGTCATATCTGACTATAACATGACATATAGCCTATATAACACAATCTCACTTGTTTATTTTTTAGCATTTTTCAGGAGGAGTAAAATATACGTGATTTCAACAACCAGATTGCGTTTACACCTAGTAAAGATCCGAACACAATGCGAGCCAGACTACCTCCAGATGTGGTCAGGCAGATCCGATCACAATCCGATCACAAAGCATTTACACCTTGCATTTACGTGCGTGTTTTATTATCCGGATAACTTATCTGGATACAGATCGCATTTTAATACCAGGTGTAAATGGAGTCCTAGAGATGCACGATATGGGAAAAGTCTGTGATGTTCTGATAAACATTAAGATTTTGATTTAAAATGTGATTTTTTTTAAATAGCTCCAGGTTTGCTGTGCTGTTTTGTAGGGCTGCACAATTTGCAATATTATAGTTAATGTATATAAGATATATAAGAGTTAATATATCTTTATATAATTATTATTGCTATCATTATTAAATAACAGTTAAGTATTTTTATTATGTAAAAAAAAATATTCATTTTATTTTACAGTACAACTATACACCGCTGTCATTTTTGCTGTGTTTATTTTGTTATTTGAAAGGAAAGCGTGCGGCACATATCTACATATTCATCTAAACGACACTCCCAGAAGCGTGTGGGTGAAGTTGAGATGTTTGCTAACAGTAAACCACTGCAAGTGTATTGCAAACTTCTTTTTACCCCAGATCTTTTTTATCAGATGTTGAGATGATTTCATGTGGAGCAGCATTTACTGCAAACTGAGGTGTTCTGAGACACGGAAATACTGGATCATGAGCTGCTTGCTTGTAAATAAACTTCACTCAGTAACACGCAGCACATCAATTTTTATTATTAGCCATTATTACAGCAATTTTGATTGTATTCTGTTTAACTGTTCAACCCTAAGAGATCTTGACCTCTGTAGATACACAAACTCTAAATTTACCTGCTCATTGTCCTCCATGTGACTCAGGTCTCGTCCGCTGGCCTGAGCCATTCGTTTTCTGCGCAAGATTCCCCACCATCACAGAGGCAGGACCCACCTCTGCAACACACACGATATTTACACAACACTCTCTATGCAACACAAACACATCATGCTCTATTACACACACAAGGGCTTGTGCACCTGGTTGCTTCTGTCTGGGTTTGGGCAGGTTGGTGATGCAGGAGTGAGGACACATGAGGATGCTGCAGGGTGTAGCGCCCCCTCCAGAAACAGCTGTTTAGTCTCAGACAGATGGATTCCACCCAGAGGGGTTTTGGGGAGGGTGTTGGCAGGAACCAATGCCAGACAATAGACCCCCACCTGATGAATACCATCTATAGCCTAAACACAGACAGATTTGGTCAGAGAACTCATTATTAATTATTAACAACCTTAATTATACTTATAAACAAAAAAATTACTAGATAGAATTTTTTTTAATAGAAAAAAAATATATAAATAGAAAGTGTTAGTATTAATGGGTCAATTGTTGATGAAAAAAGAAGCATTTTCTTGAAAATGACTAAAGACTCAGGTTGAGTTACTGTATCAAAAATAAAGTAAAATTGTACTATTGTAAAATATCACTACAATTATTTTTTAAAATAACTGTTTTCTATTTTAATATACACTACCGGTCAAAAAGTTTAAGGTCGGTAAGATTTGTTATGTTTTTAAAAGAAGTCTCTTCTGTTTACACAAGGCTGCAATCTTTTGATAAAAAATACACAAAAAACACAGTAATATTGTGAAATATTATGACAATTTAAAATGACTTTTTATGTTAATATATATTATAATGTAATTTATTCCTCTGAAAAAAAGCTGAATTTTCAGCATCATTACTCCAGTCTTCAGTGTCACATGATCCTTCACAAATCACTCTAATATGATGATTTTATGCTCCAAAAACATGTATGATTATTATCCATGTTGAAAACAGTTTTATACATTTTTATTTCAGGATTCTTTGATGAATAGAAAGTTCAAAGAACAGCTTTTATTTAATTAGAATCTTTTCTAACATTATAAATGTCTTTACTGTAACTTTTCATCAATGTAACTCATCCTTGATGAATAGAAGTATTGATTTCTTATTTATTTCCCCCAAAAATAAAATACAAATTCTTACTGACCCCAAACTTTTTAAAGGGTAGTGTTTAATGTAACAAAAGCTTTCCATTTCAGATAAAAGCTGTTCTTTTGAACTTTCTATTCATCAAAGAATCCTGAAATAAAAATGTAAAAAACTGTTTTCAACATGGATAATAATCATACACGTTTTTGGAGCATAAAATCATCATATTAGAGTGATTTGTGAAGGATCATGTGACACTGAAGACTGGAGTAATGATGCTGAAAATTCTGCTTTTTTCAGAGGAATAAATTACATTTTAATATATATTAACATAAAAAAGTCATTTTAAATTGTCATAATATTTCACAATATTACTGTGTTTTTTGTGTATTTTTTATCAAAAAATTGCAGCCTTGGTGAGCAGAAGAGACTTCTTTTAAAAACATAAAAAATCTTACCGATCTTAAACATTTGACCGGTAGTGTACCTTAAAGTATAATTTATTACCATGAAGCTGAATTTTCAGCATCATTTCTCCAATCTTCAGTGTCACATGATCCTTCAGAAATCATTCTAATACACTGACTTGGTGCTCAATAAACATTTCTTATTATTATCAATGTTGAAAACAAGTCGATGCTGCCTAATATTTTTGTGGAATCCGTGAAAAAATGTTTTCCGTATTCTTTGATTAAGACAAAATTCGAAAGAACTTAATTTATTATAAAAGGTCTTTACTGTCACTTGTCAATTTAATGCATCATTGAGAGTATAGAAAGTATTTCTTTAAAAAGCCTCAATCCAAAGTGTGTGTGTACCTGCAACACTCGGCTCATCCACTGGTAACTCTCTTCTTCAGTTGAATCTGGTCTCTGTTCTGCTACCAGCACAATCCTCTCATCATACAATACGGTCACTGAGAACACCACCGTCCTACAGTGAGCAGACACATTGTAATCAAGATTCTCTCAGTCTATAGTACTGGTTGGTTATTGTTTTGGTCTCCATTTTCATACATACCTTCCTCTATAGATAAACTTCATGGGCTCCACAGCAGAGAGCGGTTGCAATGATGTCATCAGCGTTGTGTTTCCGTCCCCCAACCTGCATCAGTCCTTCCAGTGTACCCGAGATGAAGACCATCCCACTTGGACCCACAAACCCCAGCAGACCCGACCTCACGAACAGACAATCGCTGACCAAACCACCGTCACATGCCACTGGACACACCTGCACCAGAGAGACACACACATATTTACCAAAAATGTATCATACAAAGAAAAATCAAGACAAAAGGTCACACAATTTAAGATGATCAGTCTGGTTATTGGAACATTGCAAGCTTTTTATTTGTCCAAGCCCAAGATGGTCTATAAGCCCCAACAATCTTGTCCAAGAGAGCTACCATGTTGAAAACTGGTACACCAGCTGGTACTCAAGGTAATTAACTAACTAAACCAGCTTGAACTAACTAATTACTATAAATGACCGGAAACAACAGGAAATGACTTGCATCACATTTGAATGCTATTTGCTTTTATGAAACAAACATCAGGCAAATTCATTCATTTCAAATTCAAATTCACACATACAGACCATGTAAAACTAGCTACAAATCCAGCAAAGTTTAACTTTACAACATAAAATGAAGATGTTTAACACTACTGTTCTAGACAAGATTTTTAGTATCTAATGCTGACCAAGAGCATTTAATAAATATATAAATTTTGATATTTATATATTCAATACAGTAAAAACAGTAATATTGTGATTTCACTTAAAAATAACAGTTTTCTATTTGAATATATTTTAAAATGATTATTTTGAAGCTGAATTTTTAGCATCATTACTCATGCCTTTAGTGTCACATGATCCTTCAGAAATAACTCTAACATGCTGATTTGCTGCTCAAGAAACAATTCACATTGTTGTCAATGTTAAAATAAAAACAGTTGTGCTGCTTAATATTTTTGTGGATACCATGATACATTGTTTCAGGATTCTTTGATAGCAAAATAATAGCATTTATTTGAAATAGAAATCTTGGTAACACTTTACTTGAAGGGGTGTGAAGTAGAGTTTATGCATGTTTATGACAACTGTCATTAAGTGTCTTTTGCTCAATAATGACATTTTGAATGCAAATATGACATTGTTTAAGATGTCTTTGTTATGACATCTTGACATAAACCATAACATCATAACCTGTCAGTGTCTTTGTCATGAGCAACTTGACATTAAATTTAGTTAAAGGAACACTCCGACTTTTTGGGACTTTAGCCTATTCACCTTATCCCCAGAGTTAAGAAGTCCATACATACCTTTTTCATCTCCGTGCGTGCTATAAGTCTGTTTGACGCACCCTCCGCTAGCCTAGCTTAGCACAAAGACTGGATGTAAATGGTTGCAGCTAGCATACTAATCAAAATAAGTGACAAAATAATGCAATTTTGTCGCTATTTACATTTTGTGATTTGTACAGTCACAGAGTGTACAAAAAACAAAGTCACATGAGACACAGACATCTTTTAACCGTATAAATACTGGGAAATACAGTAACAAATGAGCGGAGCTAGAGGTAAACTCAGGACAGTAGCCTTTACCTTGCTAATGAATCAGATTTTTTTTTTTTTGAGAAACAGTGACCTTATCCAGTAGCCTACGGGTACGTTAGGCTACTGTCTGTAGGATCATTGTGCAAAAACAATTTGCCTTGTGCTATTACTTTCCCCTTGCAATTATCTAACAATACTGTATTATATGCTGTTGAATACATTTGGTTCAGCTAATAAATTGCATTAAAAATAATTGATTCCTGTAATAATAATTATTTATTCATGTTCTGTGATATTTATTAATCAGGATGCATTTTTGGTTGGAATTCTATGAAACATCATGGTATTACCTGGTCTCCCCTGTTTATTGTCACAGCTCATACAATAAAGCGAACACCCATGATCAACTATGCTTTTCTATCTAGTAATTGCTGACTCTATTAATCCAATTCTGAGCGAACTCTCTGCTCCTCACCACGGTGCTTCGCAGGTGATGCGGTTATCACTCCGCCCAAGTAGCAGTGCTTCGCCTTCAGAAAATGTAGTTCCCAGTATTTATACGGTTAAAAGATGTCTGTGTCTCATATGACCTTGTTATTTGTACACTATGTGACTATACAAATCACAACATGTAAATAGTTTGCGTTATTTTGTCACTTATTTGGATTAGCATGCTAGCTGCAACCATTTACATCCAGTCTTTGTGCTAAGCTAGGATAGCGATGCGTCAAAACAGACTTATAGCATGCACGGAGATGAAAAAGATATGTATGGACTTATCTAACTCTGGGGATAAGGTGAATAGGCTAAAGTCCCAAAAAGTCAGAGTGTTCCTATAAACTGTCATTTGGTTGGCTTTGACATACAGTATGCTGTCATGAGGCCATTATAAGGGTGAATATTTTCGTGACCTCAACTACAGTGGTACTAATTGAATTTGTCATTAAAAAGTTATAATGGCTTCATGACAGCCAATGTCAAAACCAACCACCTGACAGTTTAATGTAATGTTAACCAATAAAGCAAGGTGGTTTCTTAAGTTTGATAATTAATCTGCTATGTCATGTTTATGACAGGTTGTGTTGTCTTAGTCACGTCAAGTTGTCATGACAAAGACTTAAAGACAGTTGTCACGAACATGCATTACACTTCCTTCATATTCATAACATATGTCATGATTATGAAGGTGTCATGTTGGTCTTATGCAGACCCCTTGAAGAAAAGTGATGCCGAAATCTCTTGTAACATGATAAATATCTGTACGGTCACTTTGATCAGTTTAATGCATCCTTGATGAATAAAAGAATTCATTTCTTTAAAAAATAAATGCACTGACCCAATGATATTTATATATTAAATTAGTGTATTTTCACACCTCAAATGTGTTCTTGCTCAGTCCTGTAAGCCCATAATATGACGTTCCTGTGGCAACAGACGACACGCAGATCTCTCCAATCTCATCGGTTTTACACAGCTGAGGAACGCCCTCCAGTTTCAACAACGCACACCAACGCTGAGAGAATGGAGAAAAGTCAGTTTTACAAGAACCATAAAGTCGTTTGATGAGGTCTGCGGTCACATGAGGAAAACAGCGCTGAACTGCTCTAGGCTGGTTTATGAGGTAGATGTTGGAACTGAATCTAAATGCTTTGGGGATGTTCATTCGTTCATGTTCTGGTAATCTCTGTACCTCCTGACATGGCTGTGCCCACATCCTGTAGGGTGAGGACAGACAGCTTCTCTCCAGTGTCCACTCTAATGACCCCGTGACTCAGATTCGTCATACTCAGGACCCCTCGGCCTGCTGGCTTAGAGCTGCCCTCCTGAGGCCTGACAGAAAACACATGCATACAAACAAATGAAAGAATAAACATGTCCATATGTCTCACTTCTAGAATATTATGTTACCATAGACACAATATTTTCCAGATTTCATAAACAATATGGAAATTGTGTGGTTTGGCTTCCTGGAGCTACAAAAGCTGTACAACCAGTCTTAAAGAAAGGTTTGTGCAAGTATTGCTGTACCATTGTTTAGTTTTACCACCAGATTCTTGCATCTGCAGCCACAAAAATCTCATTGAATGCATCATCAAAAGAGTGTAACACATGGTATTTCAATGAGATTAAACTATAACATACATTGCGGTTCAAAGGTTTGGGGCAAATGCTTTTAAAAGAAGTCTCTTATGCTCACCAAGGATGCATTTATTTGATTAAAAATACAGTAAAAAGTATAATTGTGGAATAATATACAAATTTAAAATAACTGTTTTAATATTTAAGAATTTTCAGCATCATTATTCCAGACTTCAGTGTCACATGATCCTTCAGAAATCACTCTGATATGCTGATTTTGTGATGAAGAAACATTTATTATTGTTATCAAAGTTGAAAACTGTTGTACTGCGTTATATTTTTGTGGAACCATAATGAATTTTGATGAATAGAAAGTAAAAAAACAACATCATAAATGTGCTTACGATCAATTTAATGCATCCTTGCTAAATAAAAGTATTAATTTCTTTCTTTCTTTTTTAATGGTACTTACCTCAAACTTTTGAACGGTTAAAAAAAACAAAAAACTAAAATGACAGACAAGATCTCTCCATAAGTGTCCCTGTGGTTCTATGAAATCTTCACTGTGCTTTTTTGACAACTTTAAAAAAACTAAGATGCATCATGGCACACAGTCACGGTGTGCAGGTCTTTACTAGTGACACATTTCCACATCACTATAAAGGGCCGTACACAGTCAGACCAAGGATAATAACTATAACGGTAACAATAAAGATATAGTTGTAAAAAACAATAGCAAAAAGAGTCCACACCACAACTATAATGTTACAGACACAAAGAATGATATCGTTGGAATCACTTTCAGATCGAATTTTTTCCAGTTAATGAACGATAAAAACAATGACAGCTAATCCACAATGCCTTAAAGAGCTTGAGTATAGAGAGCCTAAGTCCCGCCCTCCGCTTCGGCTCATGGGACCTTATTTCGGAAAATATGTGTGATAGTCAATGGCGAGAGACAACTTATCTTTTTATTCTGTCTAAAACTGTGTCCTGGATTACACATATGATGTTTGTCAATTTAAAAGATAATTATGAAAGTCAAAAATGTCACAGTTTGTCATAAAACAGAAGAGCAACTTTTAGTTTTATGTGAAAATCGCTCAATGAACTACATCTCCCGGGAGGCGAAACAACGAGCAAGATCCGCTGCTCGTGTGTGTGCAGTCTGGAACAACACACTCAGGCATGAACGGTAACGTTACCGATTATAACGGGAGACTATAGAAACAATGACAGACATTAGACTCAGTAACGTTAGCTTCATTCATTGAGAGAAAATGTGCACTTTGGGGTTTTTAGTCTTTGTAATTACGTATTTTCACAGTCTTATACCTCAACGGTTTTACATCAAACGGCAACTTTCTTTACTTTAAAATGTATCTTTTAAATTGACAAACATCATATGTGTAATTCAGGGCACAATTCAAACGAGATCAAAATATTTGTTGTCTCTCGCCATTGACTACCATACAATATTTTTCCAAATAAGGTCCCATGGTGTGTCGAACCGAAAGGGGAGGGACTAGGCTCTCTATAGAGTGCCGAAGTGATGACGTCACTTTGTAGGACAACTCGGAAGCTAGCGCCACATGGGTTCCCTCAATTGAAAAGCTATGCATTTTCCCCATATACTTAGCAATTAGTGCTTTAGCAAAAAAACATTCAAAAATCCCATAGACTTTAAAGCGAGGGAACCGGGAAGTGCTAAAATGCTAACTCACTTCCGCGTTTTGGCCTACAGAGTGACGTTGTAACTTCAGCACCCTTATTTAAAGTGGACAAATTACATAACTGGAGAGAAGACAACATAACTAATCACTTAGAATAAACAGAACCATATTGTGCGTTGAAGTTGACACTATTATAGTTATCGTTGTAGTTCTTGGTGTGAACAGGCCTTAATAAACGCTTCAAGGGACATTCAACAGTTCTGTTAGAGAAATTTGAGATATCTGGGATTCAGAGGTGGAATGTAACTAACCTAACTAATTACAAATACTTTCATTACAGTAGTTGAGTAAATTTTCCGATTTTTTTTTACTTTCTTGAGTATAATGAAAATATGGTACTTCTACTCTTACTTGAGAAGAATAAAAATAAAGTATTCAACTTCTATACATTTTTTTCACCAAAAGTACAAAGTGGTACTATGACAAAGGTGCCAATGGAGCAACAGGGCAAGCTGACATAAAGCTGGTAAGTCCCACCCTTTCCGCTAACCCCGCTGGACCTCTAGGTTGAAAAATCGTCAATGCAAGTGAATGAAGAAAATAATTATTTTCTAATCGCCGTTTGAATTTTGCAATGAATCTTTATATAATGTTTCGTGTAAGATGCTACAATTTAGCGGGTAGAATTTTCATACGGTTAGACTTTGTGTGAGAGCACTTTGTGGACTACAACTCTTTCGACGTGTTTGATTTACGACACCACCACTAGCACACGGATCCCGCTAAACATGCCTGTGTCTTTGGTGCACTTCACCGCCTTCCTTCAGGGAGAGGACAAACTAGTTTAGCGTGGTGAAAACCATGATTTGTGGAGGGAAAATGTGTTATGTGGTGACGTCACATATGCAACGTGTAGTCTTTTCTCGTTACGTATATTCCACAACTGCTAGCCAAAGAATCATACAATATACTGTCAAACTTGTTACATGAGAAATTATATACAAAATTCACAGACAACATGTTACATTCATGGCACAATTCAAACGGGATCAGAAAATAATTATTTTCTCTCATTCACTTGCATTGACACTTTTTCAACCTAGAGGTCCACTTGGAGTTTTACGGATGGGCGGGACTTACCAGCTCGATATGACATCCCTGCACTTCAGCCGATAACAGACAGGTCTGACTTGGGTGGAAAACCAATCAAAACGTTCAGTTCGGATGGGGGCGGGGCGTTCAAACCGCGCTTTGATATTCAATTACGCTAACCTCAATCGCTAACCTTTCAATATTTCAGTGAATGTAAGTGAATTATTAGCAACTCCTGAAATACATAATCCCATCGATAACACCCAAGCTATTTTTTTTTATCAATTTTCTATTTACTGGCACTTTTACTATTCATAGGCTACTGTTGTAAATCTCTCTTTTTTATGGGTCCTGTCACTTAACCTTCTTTGCTTTCAATTTTGAAACGATTCAAATGAAACATTCAAATGATCTTTCCTGGACTTTTCCAATTTTATTAAATTACAAGCTATGTTGATTCGCATTGCATTAAAGGGTTGAGTGTAGTGCTCCATATTCGCAAACATCTTCCCATTTGGGGTAAAAATAGAAAAATAATACTAAAGTAATTTGTAACATAGTTACTTGGGTAGTTTTTATTTACTATTATTTACTACTTATTTACTCTTACTTGAGTCATGTTATTTTACTTCTACTTGTACCAAAGTAAATTATTACTTACTTTTACTTTAGTACAATTTGTTAGTACTCTTTCCACCACTGCTGGGATCACATTTTGTATATTCCATTTTGCACTTTGGGTAGTATCCGATTTCAGGTTTACCAGCCTCTAAATGGCACACATAAAAGTGAAGAGTGGCTGATAATTTTACACATCGCCGGTCAGACGGACCTTTTTTGTTTATTCAGGCAATTCTTGGCAACGTGAACCAGACTTTATGGCGATATTGAAAAGTCTGGCTACGCGAGAGTAATATCCGCCTGCCTGTAAGATAACAGTATTTAAACTCAGACCACACACAAACACAATTAAATGTATTTGAGTGAAGTGAAAACTGCTTGGTTTTTAATCAAACATTTCATATAACAACATTTAGATGCATTTCTTAATAGTTCTGTGTCTGTGTGCATGAATGTGCGTAGGCCTGGTTATGTTGTTTGTAATGAGTGACCACAAAAGAAAGAACCTCCCATTTTAATGTGTTTAAACTGAAAACAGATTCCTGAGCACAAGAATGACGTTTGCACATGTGTGCCTCCAGGACAAAGAGAGTGTGAGTATATTTATACCTCCTCAGAGCTACAGTTAGGGCCTCAGGGGAGCCAGCACATGGGCATATGACCTCTGACCTCAAGCCCATGTTCTGGAACACGTTTAGGAATGCGTCACAGGAGGATATGGACCCTGGGAAAAGAAAGACAGAGAGAATTACTGTATACAGTTAATGTAAAGGCTTGATTCACAAAGTAACACACTCACAGGCTCTGATTCAACACTAACACACACTCAAGGGGGTTTGATTCAAAGTTAACACACTCACAGGGGTTTGATCCATCAGCGATCAGCAGCATTCTCAGTGAGCTCATGTTGGTGTCAGTCTGTTCTTTGTGGGACATTAGAGCCCAGTGTAGATCTCGACTCTTTACACATGCCACCTTAGCTGCACACACATGGAAGGAAACTAATTATTGATTAAGAATGATTATGTGTGACACCATGTGTGCATTTGTGTTATACAGCAGACCTCGCTTTTGATACGGTACATGATCTTTAAACATGTAGGAGATGGGAAAACTCTCCAAAAAGCATAGAGACAAAAAGCAAAAAGCATGTGTGTGTGTACCTTTGTACTGACAGACTTTCTGGATCCAGGACAGAGGATTCACCTTCATAAGTGCATATGGAACACTGACCACATGTAACATATTCAACACACTCTACAGAGAGAGAAAGGTAGAGAAATCACTTTTTCAGGAAAAAAAAAAAACAAGTGTAGGCCTCTGATAAATGACAACATGCAAAAAACGGGGTCACTGATTTTACCGTTTGAACACTGTGCCAAAGGCCGATGCCTTTCTTAAAGTCCAACACATTCACCACAGTCTCAGCTGAAACACACCAACACAAACCATGTCATATAGGTTTGGAACAACATGAGGCTGAGTAAATTAAATTTCTGCTGATATCCTTTAAAGGAGTCATAACCTGTCATTTTCACTTTTCCACGAGAATCAATGTATGTTATGATTGCCTAAAGATTAAACATTGGCCGGGAAGCCGATATTCAAAAGTGAAGCGTTTGTTTACCCCAGGGTTCGTAAACCAGCCCGCGTGCACGCGCACTCAAATACGAGATTTTGATTTCTCCCCCGACTTGACGTCAGAGACGGGGCAGGATATACCCATATATGGACACCGCACACACATATGCTGCAGGAAGCTCGCGCTGTCCCTCTCCCCTCATATTCAGTCAAGAAAGATGCAGAAATGTAGTGCACACGTGTTGCTCTGTGGTTGACTGCCAGAATCAACATTCAAATGTGTTTTCTCTACCAAAAACGGACCAAACTACCAGGGACCAGTGGATGAAATTCATTTTTAATGACGCTGTTCCAACAACCCTATCAACTGGCTCGTCTGCGCTAAACATTTTACACAGGAATCATTTACAACGTTCATTTCGAGTCGGACAATAATGCCTACAGAGTCAGAGTGCTGTATAGAGATGGAACAGGTATAGTTTAGTAGTTTAATTACGGTTATTATAACGTATTTGTCATCTGCTTGTATGTATCCATTATTTATTAATAGCCTACAAGTCTGCTGTTTCGGACCAGGTCCGAATGATGATCAAACATATACTGATGAGTTTAATAAAGTTTATTGTACATCACACAAAAGATGAAGCGTCAGTTTTACTTCAGAAAATCACCGTAAGAGCTGAGTAAACACAGCTATAAGAAGTGCGTGAACGTGAAACAAGGCAAAAACAACACATGATGGCAAACGTTGATCTCTATAACCACTGTAAGCTGATAAAAAAGTAGACTACATCTCCGTTAATGTAATTTACATTAAATAAAAGGTAAACTTATGTGGGAGAAAATAGCAACAAACGTTTTAGCTCGTTACTGATGTAATGTATGTCTCAATCAAAATGATTGTCTTTACCATTCAGAGACATGTTGATGTAAACGTCCTTCCATTGACTCTATATCTTCCGTTTCCAGCTCTAGTTCAGAGTCTGGCTCAAACACATATGGTTGAATTCCGTAGGTCGCGGTCTTTTTGTAATGATATGCTGAAGTTACCCGCGGTGTCAAGCCCCCTCCTTCCTGCCACCAATCAACGCGCCCTTCATTTGCATTATTAAAATGACCGTCCACGACAGCCAAAATATCGCATCAGATCTCGCGAGGCAATAATGCATTCAGAAATAAGGGTCAGAGGAGCTCTGTGTTTATTTTTTTTCCACTTTTCTTTTTTAGAAGGGCCTGAAAGACTATAATAGAGCGTGGGTATCCAAGGTAATACTAGGTTATGACTCCTTTAAGAATTAGAATTGTGTGATATTTGTTTGCTTTTAAGTGTGTGTAATTGTGTTTTGTACTTGTAGCTGTGTGTATCTTACCCTCGCTGTATCCGCAGGTATGCGTAAGTGTTTGGCAGTGTTTGAGCATTGCCATCCTTGTCACAGTTATTCCCAACACACTCCCATCCTTACAGGTCTTATACTGTCAATCAACCACAAAACATGGTCACTCTTATTATAAATGCAATGAGATCATTGTATTGCCAATGAACTACAAATCACGCCAAATCGTGTGTGTGATTATGTCACAAGCTTCAAATCAGAAATAATTTTGACATGTGCACACTGCACGTATGTACTAAATTGCATTTTTTCTTTGTTTTAAAGAACAGACTTGGAATTAGGAGACAAGGAGCACATGAACCACTTTCCCGTTTAATATCAACCCTTCCAAAGACAAGGGTCTGTGGATGAGAGTCCAAAACAAGGAATAGTGATGAGATGATGAGGTGATGATGATCATTTATGACACTCAACATTTATGACATTCAACAACAACAGCTTGTTCCTCGCATTATACGTCATTACGCCACTTGTACGTCATCGCCTATTTTTTACAGTCTATGGTCATTGCACAAGTGCAGTACTTTTAACCAGTTTTGGTTTTCAATCTGATTAAGTTTACATGCCCTCTCGATCAGATTAGAAAAGGTTTAATCCACCCCTTACAATGCGAATTAAATTTTAATCGGATTTGGCCAATTCCGACTGCTAGTTTTCTGATTACAATCGAATTATTAGTGTCTATGTAAATGCAGCAGTGTCACATTATTATTTAAAAATCAGTCTAATGTGCTGATTTGTTGCTCATGTAACATTTCTTAGGCTGTGTGTCCACCAAAGCTTTTTTCCACACGCCTGGCGTGTGTTTTCAATTGTTTTCAATGGGAGCACCGCGTTTTAAACGGCATGAGTGTAACGAGGCGCTCAGCATTTTTCACGCTGAAGCGGCGAGTGCCCAGTGTTTTTTCTAGTCGCCGAGAGTTGAAAATTTTTTAACTTTGGATAAAACGCAGCGCTCATCACTGTCACTTTTTACACAGCCCTCCAATCACAGTGGAGGAGGGGGCGGGACTAATACCACACCGACCAACTGTCACAACATTCTTTCTGTACAAACGACATCAACCAGCAGAGCTAACCGAACAAAATGGATGAAAAATTATGTTTTAGTATGAAACAAACGATACAGTTACAAGCAGAGATGTATAGTAACGAAGTAGAACTAGACTTACTTAAGTACTAAAATGCTGTATCTGTACTCTACTAGAGTATTGTTTTTTCTCATACTTCTACTTTTACTTAAGTAGATATTTTCAATGAATTTAATACTTTTACTTCAATATTTTTTTAATGTTCTGCTAGTTACTCGTTACAATTATAAAAATTTACGAATCATTTGTTGCAAGTTGACTTTCATGCTGCCTGAAATCGCACGCCAGTTTTATAGGGTAATGGTATTGATTGACACACACATTGACAACTAATGCAGGGGTTCCCTTTCGAAGGGAATGGGAACAGGGAACGAGACAAGACGTCGAATGACGCAATGGGGAACGCCATTGCGTCATTCGACGTAATGTCTCGTTCCCTGTTCTCAGGGAACATAAGTTACAGTCGTAACCTGAGACGTTCCCTTTCGAAGGGAACTCAACAATACGTCGAATGATGCAATGCGTTCCCCATTGCGTCATTCAACGTCTTGTCTCGTTCCCTGTTCTCAGGGAACATAAGTTACAGTCGTAACCTGAGACGTTTTCTTGCAATGACATTTTTTGTCAATGTTTTTTGTCAAGCAAATTTGTATCCGCCAAAGCGCCTTATTTGATTGCTAGTTTAAACTTTTGACTGCTTTCTTTAATAATTACATGACACAATACTTGTACTTTTACTTTTAGTACTTAAGTAGTGAATTTTTAAATAAACTACTTGCAATACTTAAGTACAAAAAATGTTGAATACTTTAGTACTTCTACTTAAGTGTGGTGCTTAAAGAGCACTTCAACTTCTACTCAATTCACTTTTTTGATAGAGCACTTGTACTTTTACTCAAGTCCGGGTTTCTAGTACTTTATACATCTCTGGTTACAAGTAAACTTGTATATATATATTTTGTATCATAGCAACGACACGTCTCAATGGAAAAAACGCTGCGCTGCCAAAACGTTTTCAAACACCCAAAGTACGGCATCTTCAGCAGAGCTTCTGCCGTTTTAAGCTGGCTAAAAACGCTTTGGTGGACACAAGGCCTTACTATTATCAAAGTTGAAAAAAAGTTGTGCTGCTGAATATTTTTGTGAAAATTTTTTTTAGGATTCTTTGATGAATAAAAAAATTCTGAATTATGGCCATAAATAAAACATGATTTTAAATCAAAATGAATTAGACACACAATTACATGGTAAGTTACCTCTATGTATGCTGTGTCATTGTTAGCGTCTTTTATGAGAGGAAACCACTCTCGTGGGGGTTTAGATAAATGTTTGGTGTCAGTCAGGACCCAGAGCAACTTCGGCCAGCCTGAACACACACACACACACACACACACAAGTAATGATAAAAACACACATATATCTATAATACATAAAGTTCCTCTATGAAGAATTGTGTGCAGGAGGTTCTAACAAATATTATGATGTCTCTGACCTTTGAACTGCATGACATCACCATTAGCACCCTTGAGAAGACCTTTATGACATGCATCGCTGGTCAACGCCACGGCAACCCCACAGCTACCCAAGAGGAAACCAATTTGTTGACTACCAGCATCCTTTGAGGGAGAGAGCAGAAGGACACACCTCAGGCAATTTTACAAGTTATTTTGGTTAATTATGACTGATTATTAAATCTTCCGAATATGTGTGGTCCTATCTAACCTGATGTATTATTGCTGGACATTTTTTTGCAGTAGAAATTACCTTCTTTGTAAGTGGTACTTCAATTGGGACAGGAACAACTTCAGCCAAGAGACAGCCATAAAACGCCACCATGAATGCTGCTGGGTCATTATTGGGGTAAACCAAAGCTACCTACAGTAACACATACACAGTCTTCATTCTTCACTGGTTCTTAAATACATGTCTGTATTAATGTATATATCTGATTACTATCTTTAAAATGTCACATGTTAAAATTATACACTACTGTTCAAAGGTTTGGGGTCAGTACATTTTTTTCCCATGTTTTTGAACATTAAAAACTTGAAGTCTCTTATGCTCACCAAGGCAAAATTTATTTGACAGAAACAAACAAACAAAAAAATTCCTGTGATGGCAAAGCCGAATTTTCAGCATCATTACTCTAGTCTTCAGTGTCACATGATCAGAAATCATTCCAACATGATGATTTGGTGCTCAAGAAACATTTATTGTTATTATCAATGTTGAAAAAAATTGTAATGCTTAATATTTTTGAGAAAAAATGTGTGTGATACGTTTGAGGATACTTTAATTAATATAAAATTCAAAAGAACAGAATTTACTTGATAGATATCTTATATAACGTATTTAAAGGGATACTTTTAAAGGGATATTTCACTTTTTTGGGCTCATTTTACAACTCCCCAGAGTTAAACAGTTGTTTTTACTGTTTTCGAATCTATTAAGCTGATTTTCTGATATTTAGAAGAATATCAGTAACCAGACAGTTTCTGGTCCTATTGACTCCCATAGTATATGAAGAGTTCAGATGCAAAAGCCTCTAAGTGCCATTTGAAATTTTCTTCTAAAATGATCATTTTTATCAAGCTTGTATATTTAAGTTCAGTAATTTCACTTAAATGGCAATGAAGATTACCTATTAATTGTCATTTAAGTGAAATTACTGAATTTAAATATCAAGCTTGATAAAAATGGTCATTTTAGAAGAAAATTTCAAATGGCATTTAGAGGCTTTTGCATCTGAACTCTTCATATATTTTTGCCTACTATGGAAGTCAATGGGACCAGAAAGTGTTTGATTACTGATATTCTTCTAAATATCAGAAAAAGCTTAATGGATTCAAAAACAGTAAAAACAACTGTTTAACTCTGGGGAAATGTAAAATTTTAAATTTCCTATTTCCAAAAAAAGTGGAGTATCCCTTTAAATTTTTTTACTGCCACTATTCAATCCAATAGAGTATGTTTGGGATGTGGTGGAATGGGAGATTCCCATCATGGATGTGCAGCCGACAAATCTGCAGAAACTGTGTGATGCCATCATGTAAATATGGACCAAAATCTCTGAAGAATGTTTCCATCGCCTTGTTGAATCAATGCCAAGAATTAAGGCAGTTCTGAAGACAAAATGGGGTCCAACCCGGTACTAGCAAGGTGTACACAATAAAGTGGCCGGTGAGTGTATAAGACAAAGCAGAAATACAAACTAACTTACTTACCCTGTCACCAGTGTGGATGATTGGTTCTTGTTTGGTTCCCAGTTTGTGGAGCAGGTTATAGGCCAGCTTCAAACTCCTGGACCAGAGCTTCCCTACAAACATGAACAAAGAGATATAAACGTGTATCCACAACCAAACAGAATTAAACCAATTGAGTGCCTATGAATACATATGTGTGTGTACCATATGTAAGCGTGTACGGTTGTTTGGCATTGCTGTGTGTTGTGGTCAAACAGGGGGCTTTGGGTGCAATGGCTCCCCAGCGCAGAAGGGCCGCTTCCAGGGAGGAGGGGCAGTTCTTGGGTCCGACGAGATCATCTCCTTGAATGGGAGTTGACTCCGCCCCCTCTGGGCGTGGCAGAGAGGGATCAGGCTGCTGCACTGCACATGCCAAATGTTCAGATAAGGTTAGTAAAGCATTTGCATGTAGATGAGACCCATTGTTGACCTAAAAAATTCTTCTTCCATAAAATTGTCATTTACTCATGAGATCATCATGACATCCAGACAACACAAGGGTGATTAAATGATGAGAGGACTTTCATTTCTCTGTGAACTATCCCTTTAAGCACTTCATCTGGATCTCAGCAAAAATAGCAAGATCAAATTAACTGGGTGTGGAGCATTTAATCTGAGAGTAATGAATTTCAAGACCTTTGACCTATAGCCACTATGGAGGTGTAAAAAGCGTTTCTGTGAAATTGTGCAGGGTGGCTTTTTACACATCTATATTTATAATATTAATCATGTACGTTTACAGTTATATTCATCTTTAAACATCTCAACAATTAGGCACAAAGATAGTAGAAACATTTTAACCTTCAAGAAGTTCTTCAAAGTCCTCCACAAAGAATTCCCGCAGGGGTCTTCGCCTGGGTCGCTTCAGTGTATTAACTAGCTGCTGGATCTTTGCCGACACACGGCTACTGACAGGCACACCTACATTTAAGCACATTTGCAATTACACTACAAATTCTCACAATAGTGCGAATAAGAAAACACATTGATTAAATAGTATTTGTTTTGTAATTTTAAACTAATTTAATTCCATGCACACAGAATAAAGTTTAAAAATGCAACAAATAGATACCAAACTTGATCAGTTCAGAATTAAATACACATTTAAAAAACAGACCTCTAGACACACACACACACTCACCATCTCCTGTCTCCATCAGCTCAGCATTGCCATATTTGGGTGGGGGCCTGGTTATCATGGCGACCTGTGGGCGTTGAAAAAAATGGGGGCGGGGTCTGGCATGTAGCTGGTGATGTCAGGAGGGGCCGACAGACTGTCTGCAGTACACAAACAAACAGGTTAAATCATCAGTATAGTGAAATACAGCATAACAAATCATTTACCTCAATAAATGTGATGGTCTATTATCAGTGAGATGCAAAAGTGCATGCAGATAAAACAAAAGTGTATACATATCAAACAGTGCAGTGGAGGAAAAGCTTTTAACTAGAATCAAAGGCCATTATTGACATTGGTAAATATTATGTTGATAAAATACACAAGTGGGCCCGAATGTAAATGCACACACACCAAATTGAACCTTTCTGTGCTGTCATCTTAAAGGGATAGTTCACACAAAATGAAAATGCTGTCATCATTTACTTACCCTCATGTTGTTCCAAATCTGTATGACTTTATTCTTCTGTTGAACATAAATGGAGATATTCTGAAAAACCTTGGGAACTAAACAACATTGGAGCCAACTGCCTTGAGACATTTTCTCAAAATATTGTATAACCCACAGAAGAAAGTAAGTCATACAGTTTCGGAACAACATGAGTGAGTAAATATTGTCAGCATTTCATTTTTGTGTGAACAAAATGAAAACTCTTTGACCAAAAAGAATCATGAAATACTGACCCTCAGAATCCAGAGACGACCATGGGCGATCTGATTGGTAGTCATTGGAGTGCCTGCCAACTATTCCATTCTCATCAGAAACACCCATTTCTCTTAAGCCCCGTCTTTTCAGAGACAGATGAGATATTGGGCCAACTGAGGGGAGAAATTGAACAATGTTAAATGCTAAATTATAGCATTCTATTGAGTTGAGTGCAAAGATTTGATTGGCTGAGCAACTAAGTTGAGCATGAGATGCCAACTGGCTGAAGTGAGATGATCTTGATCTTGAAGGGAATGAAGTTCCCAGAATGAAAGAGACCCAAATCAGATGTAAGTGAGTTTAGCATGAGGAGCTGATTGGCTTATTTTTCCTGTCTATATGCTTGCAACAATATTCAATCTTTGCCACATAGTGGTGAAGGCAAAATTGGAGTTGGTTGACAATTTATCACATGACAGTATCTGTGTTTATTTGCTGCCATGCTAGTAAATATGCATGCATCTTACAGCCGTATGAGTGCATGTTGGTCTCTGCGAGTCGTGCTGCATTGGCAGAGCTGTTGCTGTGTGACGACGATGACGATGATGTTGAAGGTGAGCCATGGAGAGCTCTGCTGATCCAGGACTCCACGCTCACACCTCCTGCTCTCCCCAGAGACCCCTCAGCGTCAGAGCCAGAGGACGAGTCTGGAGAGACACACAGAGAGAGAACAGTCTACACACACACTTACTCACTTGCTCTCACACACACAAACACATGCACATCAACACACCTGGAGGTGTGTATGTGTCCATGGAGGTTTGACCGATGAGCGACCGCCGCTTGGATGGCAACAGCACAGCCATCTTTCTCTCACTGTGTCGCTCCAGCGCAGCCTGAACAGCTTCTGTGTGAACATCTGAGAGAGAGAGTGCAGTTTATACTGTGTGTACATTTACAGTGCATTATGCTGAAAAGCTTCTTATGTTTATGTATGTGTGTGTGGAATAAAGTTCAGTAGAATTTGCTCTTTTCCTAGCCCGTTCTGAGATTTATTTAGAGAGATTATTTATTCAGTAGTTTATCCATATAGGAAATAATACCACTGACACAGATTACATCTAAACCCAACCACATGTTCTGCAAGATATATGACAACCTTCTAAAATGTATTTATTACAAAAGATGCACAAAAAAAGTCTTGAAAGATATTCATTCATATTTATTTTTGGAATTTTATTTATTTTTTGTATATAAAATAAACATAGTATAGCATCTCCTTCTATAGGAAATGCTTACATTTAATCAATAAATTAAATATGATTCTTATTGAATTTGATTTAAATTAAGAAATTGCAATTACAACTGCATATCCAAATGTAAACTGCATAAACTGTTATGAGATTAATTATTTAAATATACATTTAATAAAGAAATTAAAATTAACTTTTAAATATGAAACTAAAACCGCTGGTATTTGTTCAAACAACTGGTTCAATCAGGAACAGAGCCTGAGGTCTTTATGAGAGAATAACTGAATCTTTCATTAGACCAATTCATTCAAAAATGTGGATTCATTCATGGATAAATGACAATATTGACAGCATTGTGTCTAAAATGTAAGTCACTTAAAAATAACCTCTTGTTTATTGAACAGTTGTTTAAAATTAGTATATCATTTTCAATTGCGCTTCTATTAAAAAAAACAACAATTTCTTGCTCATGTGATATTGCTTAACTATATTGTATGTTATAAAAACAATAACTTATTTATGACCCTTTTTATTCATTTTGGTGGCAATTTTGCCTCAGGAGTTAGAATTATGTCTCCTGAAAATCTGATTTTTTGTCTGTGTAAATCTGTGCTCTTCTAGCTCACCTGAGCGGTAACGTCCATCCCTTGATCCATTGGACCGTCGCCGCTGGTAACGGGAGGATGAGGAAGACGATGAAGATGGTGTGACAGGGATGCGGCGTTCTGCCCCTGACAGTAAACACAAGGGGACAACTGTTGCCAAAACACAACAAACACTAAGCTGCTGTGTAAAGTAAGGTATTTGTGTTACCTGGTGTTTGAGGTAGGTAAGCTTGTAAAAGTTTGGATCTTTTCTTCTCATAGCCCTTCTGCGTGATGTCACCTGAAAAAAAAGAAAAGGAAACCATTAACCAAACTAAACTGCCAACATTGAAGCTTTTCATCAGTCACTGCAGTTCCTCGTGGACCTAGAATAGGGATAAAAATGCCCACCAAGATGAATTTAAGATGGATAGCCAATCAATCATTTCAGAAGTTGGTTTTAGACACAACATGGATGGAGCATCAGCGAACCTCAAACAGTCAACAAATGGGCTTGAGAGGACGCTTCAACAGAAAAATGCACTAATTGGTGTGAATTCTGTCATATTTCCGAATACCAGAGGAATATTGAAGAGGGCTACATTATGGCATAGTGTGCAGGGCTTGACATTAACTTTTTGAGGCACTTGTCCTTCGGACAAGTAAATTTATGTTTCACTTGTCCATGTACAAAAGTCACTTGTCCGGGTAAAGATTTATAATTTTATCTAGGGCTGCACAATTTGGGGAAAATGTCATATTGTGATTATTGAGGTCAATATTGCGGTTGTGATATGCGATTGCGATATAATAAACAAATGGTTTCATGAGTCAACTTGTTTGGTTGTAAACCAAATTCACACACAGATTAGTGAAAGTGATAATTCTGAAATTAGCAATAACAACTAAATGACCGATAACACCTATAATGATCAATAAGCCATTGATGTCTGGATAAAAATGAACTGTCTAACAGGTAGGACATATACAGAAATTAAATAAAGTTATCAAACAGTCTGCGCTGCATAAAATTATATATAGACTACTCCTTATTAAAGCTACACAAGTTCTTTAGTCAAGAGCTGTGAGTGATTTTCTCTGTTTCCTTTGTTATTTCATTAACTTTACTGACAGAACGCTTTACTGGTAGCTGGCCCTTTAAGAGCAGCCGCTGTGGACAGAGACGCTGATCTCACACCTCATTCTCTCACGAGTCACAACTCTTTATGTCCATCATAAGACTGCTCTTATGTTATGAAGATACTCGACAAATGACATTTTGGCTTAATTGTGTGTGGTGTTGATGTTCATTCAAGCGTGAAAGAGAAATTCTGGCGCGCGGTCTGTGCATGCACATTATACTGGCGCGCGTCTTTCTGTGAGTCACATTCAGGACATTCACAGGCAGCGCGAAAAATGTGTTCATTTCAAATCGGTAAAATGAAATCTGTTAAATATATGTAACGAGTGGCACATAACGTGAAGTAACATGGCATTTTATTTTGTTTTAAATTTAACTTGTCCGGTTCGGACAAGTAATTTTCTCTTCTACTTGTCCTACAAAAAATCCACTTATCCCGGACAAGCGGACAAGCCTTAATGTTGAGCCCTGGCTGAGATTATAACCCACAACTTGATGGTTTAAGGTTTGAACATGAAGAAATTAAGTATAAACATTAATATATCTAAATATATAAATGTAAATATTGCAATTTTACAGTTGTACTGTAAAATAAAATTATTATTATTATTTTTATATAATTAATCTTAAATACTATTTTTTTATGTGAAATGTTACAATTGTATTTTATTTTTATTCAGTAATAATACTAATTAAAATATTTTTTTATTATAGCACTTTTATTATTATTATTATTAAATAATCTTATTGTATTTTTAAATGACAACAACAATTTGCTTTTTTCTCCAAAAATGAAAAGTTGGATAGTAATATGATTATTCAAATGGCAAGTCATGAAGTGTAACTTAATACCCCTATAGACCTCAGTGTGCAATGCAGCTGATAACATTACATTATAATGTAATTTCAGAAAATCAACACAGAATACACAGTGGAACAGCAGAGTTACTGATAAGCTAAATGCTTCTCAAATTAATATTTTAAACTCTTTTCCCGAACGACTTAGTGTACATACAAGTAAACAAACATAAGTGTAAACATGCTGCGTGTTTGCGTCCCAAAATATCACAAATGAGATCCATGGCAATATAGGTGTGGTGGCCCCCCCAGAGACACGCAGGAAATGAAGACATGGTGGCCCTTTTGTTCTCATGAGATTCCTCCTCTTTTATGAACATCAGAGGGAGCGAGAGAGTGAGAGAGAAAATCTGAACTTTAAATACATTTCTGCATTTAATATAATGAGAAGGTTTGATTGTACACAGACCTAGAGGGGAAAACCAGAAAACGTCACACCATAAACTGGGTTATTAGGTCAATCTGCACTGAGCTTTACATAATATACGAGCACAAAGATAACATATGCATAAACTAAAACCAGAGCAAATGCACACATGCATAATCAAATCAAATCCAAGATAACCCATGCAGTCTCATGAGTGCTTGCGCATACATACGCACAACTGAACACAAGCTCCGTGGCCACTCTATTAGTATACGGCTGCTTGTCAAAGCAAACCAAACATAGCTTTTAATTCCATTTAGAAAGCGTGCATATATCATTGCGACGCTTTAGTTACTTTCGGGTTATCGGATCATTAGAATTGCCACGTAATGGCATGTGATCTGAGCAAATGATTGTGGGAGGATTGTTGATGCAAGGTTTCTCAGAAACAGTTGCCCTCGTGGGATTTACACGCTTGGGATCAGAGAGAATGCTGTGAGAATTTAGCCAGATCTGTGAGAGAAAACACCTTGTTAAACAGAGCTCAAAGCAGCCTACAGTTCAGCTCTATTTGAAACACTGTTGCGCAAAAAGAGTCTTCTGAAATCCACCACATGTTAAAGACTAGAGCAGTAAAAGTCCCCGCAAGATGAGCCTTTGGAATCACTGAAACTGGGCAAATAAGGATTTGTCTAAACTCCTTGAGGAAAAATAAAGAGAAAATGGCTGACATAGGCCAGTGTTTAAAAGTATTTCCATTGTTAGCTCGTCTCCATTTGGAGGATGTTTGTCTTGGGCTGGGTATTTGAAGAAATGCTGCAAAAGGCTCAGGTGCGATTCTGTAGCCAGATCAGCCTGAGTGTCCTCCAGTATTGCTGATGTCAGGTTTGTATCATTTACTCTCTATTTCTGAACATTTAATATTTTGTATTAATTATCTTTGAACTGATTATGTAATAATTAATTGGCATGATACATTTACCTGACTAATAATAAATTGTTACATTTGAATTTGTTCTGACTTACAAATTATTAACTCTAATATTATGTTGACAAATCAGTGTGAAATTAGTAACGGTCTAAAGTCATTTGAGTGGAGCATAGGGCACAACAACTGCAATTTTAGAGATCCGGCTAACACTTGGCACAGGTTCAAGTGTACTTACACTGTAAAGGCTAAAAACTAGGGAATTTCCATTTAGGACCACAGAATGTTGATTAAACAACCTAAATAGCCTTACCTCTGTTTATTTGTAATGTTACTCTAGCTAAGTGCACATGGGAAAGCATGATATGACCAAACCAAGGCTACTTTTAGAGAAAGAAAAGTGGATTGTATCTGTAGTAGTGCTAGTGACCTCTGACTAGAGATATTGTTGCTGTATTCAAGTGTATACTGATTTATGGGGACTGAACAAAATACTTTCAGAGAGAGCAAGAATATGAGCGGCCATCTATAGTCAATTACATCTGTCTAGTGATCGAGACTGGGAAGTTTGTAGATCTGGATAAAAGAATGGCCAACGACGAGACCCTGAGAGACATTTGTATCCGAAATGGACAGAGTAGGCCTACAATAAGAGTAAAGAGCTAAATATAAATCAAATGTCTAGATAAATTATTATAGAAATGGTCAATAATTTATTGCCATTCTAACCAATTGGTATATCATCAGCGCCTATGGTTTCTGCATTAAGGGATACTCCACCGTTTTTTCATATAAAACTATGTTATTCCCTTAACTAATACAAAAAATCGTGGAGTATCCCAGTCCCTTTAAATTGATAAAATCAAATGTGACAGTAAGGACATGTATAATGTTACCAAAGACATGCAATCTGGTTTTTGGACATGGGTGCATAACAGCCACCACAAAGGTCCTTGATGATGTAATAACAGCATTAGACAGCAAACAGGTCTGTATTGCCACCTTTATAAACCTCGCCAAGGCCTCGAAAGGACTCTTGTCGACCATAGGATTCTCTTACATAAGCTTTCCAGTATTGTTCTGTCCTTCTCTAGCTGTGATTGGTTTGCCAATTATCTCACCAACTGTGTCCAGCAATTGAAGGTTGACAACATTTTGTCAGACCTACTTATTGTCTCTAAAGGTGTGCCTCAAGGCTCCATCCTGGGTCCAATCCTTTTTTTCTATCTACGTCAATGATATCGCCAGAGCTGCTGGTACCTCTCGGATTCATCTTTATGCAGATGATGCCATTTTGTACTGAGTTGGTTCCTCTCACAATTCTGCGGCTTCCAGTCTTAAACTCAGCTTCACCTATATAGAGCAGTTCTTTGACAGTCTCCACCTCCATATTACCACCAGTAAGACTAAATGTATCCTTTTTAGCCTAAAACAGGTTACAGGGACTCCACTTACAATCACCTGCATGAATGGCATGGCTCTGGAGTATGTCAAAGAATATAAATATCTAGGTATCTGGTTGGATTCATCCATGTCATTCATTACACACATCAATAACCTTCAACAAAAAAGTCAAAGCTAGACTAGCCTTTCTTTTCCGCAATAAAGCCTCCTTTACTCACGCTTCCAAATGCACCCTCGTTAAGATGACAGTACTGCCAATTTTGGATTACGGCGATATCTATCTACAGAATGGCACCAAACACAGCTCTAAAAAAACTTGACACAGTCTATCATCCAGCCATCAGTTTTGCCACTAATGAACCCTTTCACACTCATCACTGTGACCTGTATAAACTGGTGGGTTGGCCCTCCCTTTATACCCGGCGGCTCTCATCATTAGTTTTTCTTCATATACAAGACAATTTGTATATGTCTTGTATAGACATATACAAATATACCCCCCCCAGTAGAAAATAGTTACTTTTAATTAAAAGTATTTCACAATATTACTTTCTTTTACTATATTTTCGGTTGAATAAAAAACATTTCAAATTAAGACTTTATAATCTGGGAAAATCTGAGCTTTTAAAGCTCTATGGACTTACAAAAAAACCCTATTCATTTACAAATCAGATTTCATACTTCTCTTCAGAACTCCCACGAACACCAAGAGCATCACACTTGACTTGATTTTCATTTGGCCCCAAGGAATGCTGCCAGCATCTTGCTAAATCCAGGTTATATTCAACATCTGGGTTGTTTGGTAAGAGAGAGGGTCCTACCCAGCAGGAGGACCTCAGCTTGTAAAATCTGGTATACACTACAGTCAAAGTTTCTAAACTGCTGTCTCCACTTCAGAGAGTTCAGCTTGCAGCAGTGATCAAGAAAAGAATGGCATGATAAATCCAGTTTTATAGTCATTAATTTCAGACTTTAACTGAAGGGATGACAATCATCTGACCTTCAATCCTCGGATTATTGATTCACTATTAATAGTGTACAGATTGCTTCCTTTTGAAGGTTTAGGGAAACTCTAGACATTGTGTCAGGGTTGTTTAACAAAATGATTATTCTGAGTGTAACTGGAAATGATGATTTGACATAATCGCTTTTTTGAGCTCTAAAAAAGATCAGTAATCATGTGAAATGATGCATGACGACCCTTAAATAGAATATCTTCAATCATATAATTGTGATAAAAACTATTAGATTTATTATGATTTAATGATTTCAAACCTGAATGACCCCCAAATTCATCCATTTTAGGAATTCCTCAATTCATGAAATTGCATGATATTTCTGTCGTACAGAAGATGACACCTCTGAACTCCGCGCTTCTGCAGGTTTCTTGTTTAAAGATGTAAGACTAGCAGGTGAGAGCTTAACCACCCAAACTAATGCCAACACCATCATAAACAGAATGATAAAACTGTATGTAGGTCACGTCTTACACAAACACACACACACACTGCTCTGATGTCGCCTGAAGCTCTAAATGAATGCAAAAGCATGGAAATTAGGGGAGAACAGACTCCTTTAGAAAGACAGAGTATAAAATTCCTTCTAAAACAACAACATTAAATGATTACATTAACTTTTAAAAAACTCCCATTAATAATTGCAATAATCAAAGAGAAATGGCTGATCTCTTTGAGGTATATGTGTATATATATGTCTGTGTGATTTGGTGTATGAGAGAGAGAGTGTGTGAGTGTGATGAGAGAGAGGGGAGGAGAGGAGAGTGTAAAAATAGCATCATGACAGGCTTTTGGACAGCTGCAGTTGTGGAAAAAGTAACTTCCCATGACAACCTTCCAATAAACACACACACATATCAAGTATTAAAGGTTATGCATCTAGTTGGTCACTTAATAAACATTATGAGGCTAAACATTACAAACGGACACTCATAGAGATTATTTATACAACAAAACATATTATTTGGTCCATTGGAAAGAACAATAAAACATGTTAATTTGTGCCATTTCTACATTTTTATTTGCTTAAGTGAATGTAGTGTTTCCCAACCAGGGTTTCCCAAACTTGAGTTGATAAAAAGCTAAAAGTTACTAAAATCATAAAAATGTAAAACTGAAACAAATACATGATTTCAAAATAAAACACTTAAAAATGCAACAGTTTATTTGTTTACCTGCATGTGACGTGACCATTAACCGACATCAGAGAACCATTAACATGAATCAATGTGTTGTAAATGACCTAAATACTTTAGGCCAAAAGGGTTTGGCTGAAAAAAAAAATGAGACTCGCATCTCTTCTAAAGATGAATGAAAAGCAGCTTCTCTCAGCCAAACAGACCTGCTTCACACTGAACGGTCCATCTGCTATACCGGCCATAGAAACTACAGTACAACAAACCCTGTTCACCAGCACCTCAACATTCACAGAGTCTGCGCACAGTACACTAGAACATTCAACATTCAAATTCATGGCCAAAGCCTTTCTTACCAAAAATGGCAGAGTAGATAGCGTAATTACTCGAGTCAGAAAAAAAAACATATTCAAAACACGGCACTACACCAGGAAAACATTAAAGCATTACAACAGAGCCAAACAAAGACAAGTCGAGCTACTAAATCTTGTTTTAGGCTTAAAACTGCCTTGGGCTGCAACACAGAACGACTTTGTTTGTGGTACAAGTAGACAGTTGGTAATGAAAGCAGGAAAGGTAAGGGGCGAAAGGCTTACTGATAGTTTAGTAAAGGTGAATGAGATAGAGCCCGACTGATAAAGGATTTTGAAGGCCGATACCGATACAAATATTTTTGGTTTTAAAATCCATATGCCAATATATTGGCCGATATTTTTCATTTATTTTTTCCCAACATTAACAGATTTCCCTAACATTAGTTATTTGTAGTTATTTATGAGTTTTAACTAAAATTATATGATCATGCATTTTAAAAATAAACTTTTTCTTTTTATTGTCACAACAGAACAGACTGATGATAGTGGCATTAGCTAGCTTTGTGGTTAGCTAGTCTATGATGAGCCATAATTTCAGCAATGGATAATGTCATACTGCAAAGTGTAAAACATACATTTTCAATATAACGGCTTATTTAACAGCAGCAAAACTTGACATAATAGTCACAAATTTTGTCATGCTTATTTGAGTTAAGAGAACTGATGGGGATGTTCTTTTAATTGTTATTCAAGCAATGTATGTCTCGTGACCAACTCAATGAGTGTTGCCAACAGGGACGGTGTAGAGTGCCCTCTGGTGGACAAACTATACAAATCCAACTTTCATGACATGGTTCAAGCCGTGTTTTCGATCCGTTTTATTTTCGAAATATTAATTATCTGGCCATTATAACTGCCAATACCGATAGTTTGGAAAATGCCTAATATCGGCCGAATAATATGGTAACGGAACTTATTCGTAACGTAACTTACTAACTAATTCCGCTTCACTCTCGGCTTATTTAACAGCAGCAAAACTGGACATAATAGTCACAAATTTTGTCATGCTTATTTGATTTAAGATAACTGATGGGGATGTTCTTTTAATTGTTATTCAAGCAATGTATGTCTCAGTGACCAACTCGACAGAGTGTTGCCAACAGGGACGGTGAAGAGTGCCTTCTGGTGGACAAACTATACAAATCCAACACTAATGACATAGTTCAAGTGTGTTTTGTCCGTTTTTATTTTCGAAATATTCATTTACTCGGCCATCATAACTGCCGATACCGAATAGTTTGAAAAATGCCTAATATTGGCCAATAATATTGGCCTGCCGATATATCGGCTCTGGCTCTAGAATGAGAGTCCTGGAAATGGTGAATCTTGTCTAAAAGGAATCATTTTACCATTATTTACTCACCATAATGTTGTTCCAAACCTGTATTTTTCTTCTGTGGGACATAAAAGATTAATTTTTAGAATAATATTCTGACTCTTCTTTTCAATATAATGAAGATGAAATGGGCTGTCAAGCTTCAAAATGACAATAAATGTGATCCATACAACCCATGCACTATACTGCAAGTCTTTTAAAGCCAGTAAATACAGTGGTGTTGTATGAGGAAAAGATAGAAATCATTATTATTCATAGAAAATCTTGAATCTCCACTATTGCTTTTGTTGGCACATTCATGAGAGAAATAGCAATGTATGACTCTTATTTATATTTTAAAATCAGATTTGTCCAGTTCACAAAATAACACTAAATTATTCATTTTGACTAAATCATGATTTGCTTCTCAAATAGTCAAGTTCACTGACACTTGTTTTCTCAACGATTCATTCCAATCGCAGCGGTTATCAGCCCACAGGAGGGTAAGAAGTCAGTAAATTATGTGGATTTAAGTCCTTCATTATTTACTGTAAAACGAATACCATACAGGTTCAGAAGACTAGGAATATGCTTTTTGTGATACTTTTAAGTGGTTTTGCTTATTGAAAGCTCCATTTTGCAGTCCTTGTTGCTACAAAGAAAGTCATACAGGTCTGGAACGATGATGGAAAAATCGCTATAAACGAGGTGAACTGCAAAATCTCTGGGCCTCTAACAATGTTCTGAAAATATGACCTGTTCAGGATGACCTTCCATAGTTCAAACTGTCATGTTTATCAGTACAACATGGGTAGCACAGACACCAACCCACAAGCAAAATTACCAACTCAACTGTAATTGAAAAATAATAATTGCTTTCGAACCAATCCCTACCATCCATTGTTCGATCAAACAGGTATAGTCCTCCCCAAACTTAGTGCCATTGGTTAGAGCTAATGCTGCTAAATCAGGCCACTCAACCGAAGAGTAATGTTTTAATAGAACCATAGAGTTTACAGCATAGAGTTTACACTTTCCATAGAGTTTCTTTTCGAGTAAACCCACAAATGGTTTACTTAAGGTTTCTGCACATTCAACTGAGAAAGAATTAATGAAAAATTAAACACTTCCCATTTAAAGGGTTGGTTCATTCAAAAATTAGGTATTTACTCATTCCCTCTATGTTATTCCCAAACCTGTACAACTATCTAATGTGGAACAAAAAGGCTTTGAAGAATGATGATGCTGCTCTTTTCCATACAATAAACGTGACTGGCCTTCAAGCTCCAAAAATGACTTAAAAGCACAATTAAAAGCATAATACAAGTTGGCAATGCACAATATTGGCTACCATATCGTTACAAGCCGATAGATGTTAATTTTTTGATGTTATCGCTATCGACCAAAACAAGAAAATGTAACCAATATTTCAAGTAGATAAATAATGGATTATTTCCTTCAGCTGAGACACTTCAGATGCGCACTGTTCACCATGATGGTTTTGAATTGCTTTAAATATGATTGGAATCACTTCAAGAAAAAGAAAATACAGTTAAGTGCAACATGCACAGTGCAATGGTACGATCTATTATAGCCAGCAAACCTAACTCTTAACCTCGAGATATGAGGTCACATCCACACTTCTAAGCGTTCTATTATGTTTTGCGTGTCCAAGTTGGAGAAAAAATGGACGCCACCCGGAAAGCTGTTGTAATGGTAGCACTGGCAGAGTACCAGGCACTTACATTTAAAAAAAATATTATGACTACACCTTATCAAAACGTAGCCATTTGAACTTGAAAATGTTTACATTATTTCATGTTTTTGATGTTAATCTTCTGTTAGCAATGCTAGCGACGTTAGTAATTGCACTCACAACAACTGATTCCCATACCTACAGGGGACGCAGTAATACGAGTGATCATAACCGTCATTTAAAATCCCAAAGCGGTTCAAAAACAATGAAAACAATTCATACTTAGAAGTCACACAGGGGGCAGCCATCTTGAATTCCAAAGCGAATTCTTGCTCTGAGGTGTCTTTACGATTGTTCGAAAGTCCGAGAGGAGAAATACGAGGAAAGGGGGCGTGTTACCTGATAAATAATAGAATGACACCACAAGTCGGTCATATAGGCTACATAATATAATGAGAACATTATAATTGTGTGCTAGGGACATGGCTTTTAATGGTGAGATATTTGTTTTTGTAATCAAATTCTCTAAAAATTTGGATTTCAATTTATTGGCCAATATATTGGTTTGAATAGATTATCACTTATCGTATCAGCCAAAAGTTCTGTACTGGTATATCCCTAATAAAAGTAGTCAACATTAGCCTACTTGTGCACTATATTCCAAGTCTTCTGAAGTCATACTACAGCTTTGTGTGAGGAATGGGCGAATGAAATGTAACATTTTCATTTGTGTTTTCATTACGAGGCGAGAGAACAGATGACAGAATTTTTGAGTGAGAATTTATCATAAATATCTCCACAACATCTGACCTGAAAAAGAAACACACTAATCCCCAACAACGGATCTATTGAATTTAAAGTGTTGAAAATGCTATCTATTACGTACATTCTCTTAGCGATGCACCGATGACACCCGCCAAAGAACGAAATCAGCTGATTTTCCACATGCTTGGACAGGACCGCGACAGGACGCCTGAATTGCGCATCTTTCCAATTCCAGGCCACCTCCTCTGTCCTGTCATTGCACTCACTCTGGTTAAATAGTGCTTTTATTGCACATAATTTTACTAATTCCCACAGGATTTATGCTCACACCACATCTATTTAAAGTGCTGCACACAAGCTGATTCTCAAACAGCTTGTGACTCGCAAGGTGCCAAAATGAGTGGCTTACTGCGCTTAAACGGTCAAATACACACAGAATTTTGTCAAAATTCGCATCTTGACAAGTATTCTTTTAAATAAAGTAATTTGGAAGGTTAATAAGTTGAGAAAGATAACCCATGTTGTGTAACAATATATTGGTTCTGTGCATAAACTGAAGTCTAATATTCCTGTCTGTCATGTTAATAATATAGTACTGTAGTCTGTCATGTTGATAAAAGATAAGTCAAAGAAAATAACTGTTTATTTTTTTACAATGATGACTATCCAGTGTTATTTTACATTTGATTACTTTAATTTCAGTAGTACATCACACCTGAAAACTAGCCTACTGTTAAACCCACCTGAAAAACTTCAGACATGCTTATTTCATATAGCTCTCTTTATGCTATTGCATTTATTTTGTGTTGTTGTTTGCAATTTGTTCTTACTTTACTCATTTAGCATTGAAGAAAAGAAGATTTTTGTTTGAATATGCAGCCAATTATAGTTCTTAGAAAGAAAATCAGAATTGGCAGGTCACAAATAATACATATGCACTATCGGTCAAAGTTTAAAATCGGTAAGATTTTTTAATGTTTTTAAAAGAAGCTCTTCTGCTCACCAAGGCTGCAATTTTTTTTTTGATAAAAAATACACAAAAAACACAGTAATATTGTGAAATATTATGACAATTTAAAAAGACTTTTTTTATGTTAATATATATTCAAATGTAATTTATTCCTCTGAAAAAAGCTGAATTTTCAGCATCATTACTCCAGTCTTCAGTGTCACATGATCCTTCACAAATCACTCTAATATGATGATTTTATGCTCCAAAAACATGTATGATTATTATCCATGTTGAAAACAGTTTTTTACATTTTTATTTCAGGATTCTTTGATGAATAGAAAGTTGAAAAGAACAGCTTTTATCTGAAATGGAAAGCTTTTGTTACATTAAACACTACCCTTTAAAAAGTTTGGGGTCAGTAAGAATTTGTATTTTTATTTTGGGGGGGAATATGATAAGATATCAATACTTCTATTTCATCAAGGATAAGTTACATTGATCAAGTTACAGTAACGACATTTATAATGTTAGAAAAGATTCTAATTAAATAAAACCTGTTCTTTGAAATTTCTATTCATCAAACAATCCTGAAATAAAAATGTAAAAAACCGTTTTCAACATGGAAAATAATCATACATGTTTTTGGAGCATAAAATCATCATATTAGACTGATTTGTGAAGGATCATGTGACACTGAAGACTGGAGTAATGATGCTGAAAATTCAGCTTTTTTCAGAGGAATAAATTACATTAATATATATTAACATAAAAAATTCATTTTAAATTGTCATAATATTTCACAATATTACTGTGTTTTTGTGTATTTTTTTCCCAAAAAATTGCAGCCTTGGTAGAGCAGAGGGACTTCTTTTAAAAACATAAAAAATATTTACCGATCTTAAGACTTTTGACTGGTAGTGTATATATATAAAAAATGCAATGCAATGCAACTGGTGCATCCCTAAAAATGTATTTTTATTGCTTGTACAATGAGTTTTGCTGTAACACCAGGATGCAAACTCCCATATGCAAACACTGATAATAGTGCCAGTAACCTCATGTATACTATATACAGTCCATACCGACAACTGTACACACACAAGTAAAAGTGTAATTCTAATACACACCCATATTTACACACAGTCCTGTTCATTAATCAATCTAATAATGCTGCTCCCAAAAAGGAATATGACTATAATATACAGAACCAGATTATTCTTTAAACAAAATAATCCAGAAACAGAAAAAGCAACATTTCTTTATAAAGTAGTCATATTATCGGTTTGATAAATCTACTGACACTTGTCAGTTATCAGAAAATCAGACCCCATAAATACAAGATTATTCTGCATGAGTGTGTTACTCTGATCAGATGAAGACCCTAATCCTCCAGAATGACTCTTCTGCCCCCATAAGCCTTTGTCCACAGAGCCAATCTGAACACAGCCTGAGAGACTGTGAACCAATGAAACGATTGTCTGTGGCAAGAAAGCCAATCAGATGAGAGCATGCGTGGAAACTAGGCCAGAAGCCAAAGCAACAGAACAGTGACAACAGATGCCCCCATCCATACACACCAAATAGGATATTATGATATACAATAAGCTTATGAATGCACATGCCACCCATGCTAATTTATTCAAACATATTTAACATTTGAATATATGCACTATGAAACACTGTAGTCTGAAGCTCCAAAACATAATGCATTTAGGGAAACATCTCCCCCTATAAGTTTCCTGGCCTCCTTCATCTGATCTGATGGTCAGGAGTCAGATGGGAACATTCTGAAACTTACTGAACTGTTTGTGTGTGCGAATAAACATAATGATGGATTATTTAATATCTGATTGAAGTACACAGAAATAACAGAACGCTGTCTCATGAGCACAGGGACGGCAGCAGATGTGGCCTAATAAGGGGAATCATCCTTCTCTGGGTCTCTCTGTTAGGGAGAAATGATGCAATACTACATGAAACATAAACCAGAAAACACAGACTTCCTCCTGCACTAACTGGCCATGCGGCACCACTTTCTAACCGAACGAGGTTAAGTCCCCACTCATTACAGCAATGGTGTGACTTGCTACATTAAACATGCTACATTCATCTAAAACTAGTTTTTAACTATTTCCCATTTCTCATATAATTATTATTTAGGCAGTTTTCCTTTTTGTATACAGCTTTACATTTATTGAGATAATATGTAGAATATTTGTCAAATAATTGTCACAGTTTTGTCTCACCTTTTTAATCTTTTAATTTTAATCTCACCTTTCTTGCTGTACCATTTTTTTTAGGTTTTTACATTTTTACTTTTGCTCAATTGTTGTATAAGCTTTTTTGTAAAGCTGCTTTGGAATGATATTATGCAAAGTGAACATTTAACATTTACTGACATTTAATGATATTTATTATTAATTGCTATTGAAGATGTTTTGCTAATATTAGGGCTGTCAAATCAATTAATCGCATCTAATATAAAAGTTTGTGTTTATATAATAAACATATATATATATATATATATATATATATATATATATATATATATATATATACATATACATTGTGCAAAAGTCTTAGGCATGTTAGTATTTTCACCCAAAAATGGTATTAGACCAGTTGTTTATATATTTTGCTGTCAAGTTTACATTTCCAAACATTCTTATTGCCATTACCCTAATTGTTGCGATACAGTGAGTTTTTTTTATATGCAATATGAGTCTGACAACAGCCAGTATGATCTGATCTCACCATCATCGAGTCTGTCTGGGATTACATGAGGAAACAGAAAAAATTAAGACATGACTAAATTCAGAAAAGCAACCTGCTAAAAGCTATAGCAGTGTGATAGCAAAGTTTTAGGCACTTGTGTAAAATGCTGTAAAGTGAGGATGCTTTAAAAACAATATTATTTATGTTTAATAATAACAAAATTATAGATTATTTATCAGTTAACTTCTATTTACTAAATAAAATCAATATTGATCTGTAATCCCAGACGGAATTGATGCACTAAATTCTAATATCGTTTTGAAAGTATACAGTTAACTTTATTTAAACTATGATATTTTATAGTTTTGCTTTAATGAAGTGAAAAATAAAAGCGAATATTTTGAAAACAAGCAATCTGTTTACAACTCTATATATATTTTTCACACAAAGCAAAAACATCTGTTTTACATGAAGAAATGTAGCTTCAATATGTTGAGTTCAAAACCTTTTTTTCACGAAGGATTCCCTCACAAGGGATCCTTATATTTTTAAGTTTTGAAAACCCTTGTCAATTAAGGCTGATCAAAATTCATGGACGTCAGAAAAACTGTCCCCATGAAAATGTTGTTTTTATGATTATCATGAAATTTGATCAGCCTTAATTGATCAAATGAATTTTGAATAGCCTACTTACTCTTTTGACAGCTTAAATTAAAGTATGTATCTCTAAAAGCATGTATGTATCTCGTGTGTGTGTGTGTGTGTGTGAGAGAGAGAGAGAGAGAGAGAGAGAGAGAGAGAGAGAGAGAGAGAGAGAGAGATGCACTTCACGAGCAAGCGCATTCCGTGCAAAATACACAGCACACAGGATAGCCAATCAGAACATCCCAAAGCTTTAAACACACGAGCTTCACTTATAACCGATTTACGTGGCCTATATATTCACAAAGGCGGTGGCCGTTTTATGAACAGTTCACTGGAATGGAGAATGGAAACATAATATATGAGAAAGCGAGAGAGTGGGAGTGTGTGTGTGTGTGTGTGTGAGAGAGAGAGAGACTCTAAATTCCAAAAGACACATCTTCCTTCATACACCCAAATAGCAACGTATTAAAAACGTCATATAATGTCTTATAATATGCATTTCTGTCCTCATCCAAGGTCACCGGAACCGTCTCTGTCTGATTCTGCAAATGTAAACACGCGCTCAGTTAAATCTGATACATGTATCGAGCTCGCTGACCCGTTCATCTCCCCTTCTGTCGTTCACTTTCTCCTCTCTGACCTGGCAAACGGGCAGCTACTCACCCTCTGATAGCTCCAGCTCGAGCTCCGCGAGCCGCGCGCGCACCTCCAACGGCAGCGGTAACGAGATCACGGTCTGCCATTGCGACTCCAACACATCCGAGCCTCAGCGCCTCTCTGTGCTCACGGGCACACGGTGTCAAACGTGTATTTCACGGTGCAAAAATAGACCGCATGAGTGTGCGTGCGGATGGACAGCGAGGAGTTACTGGAGACCCGTCATGTCATCACCGGAAGGTTTTTTTCGGCTTTCGGTTACCCTCGGCTTCCTTCTGAATCAGAATGTAAGTGGTGCACAGCAGCAGCGAAGCTGCCCGTGTTTCCACTGCGGTGCCACTGTGCCCGCTGCTGCTACCGTCGCGCTCACGTGACCTCGGTGCTAGTTCAAACCAACGCAGAAGGGAGCGACATTGCGCGCGCGCACTGACTTCAACGGAAAGTGGCATCTGTGTGAAGATATAACGACTACAGTGCCATTAAACACGCCCCGGGTGATATGCCTCAGTAGGAGTTATTTTGAAGTAATTCACTTAATTTCGATTCTCATCCATTTTACGTTATAGTCAGTGTAAGAAAGGGAAAAAAACACTCAGCCCCATTTTCACTCACTTCATTTTAAAGTTACAGAACTGAAATATTTACTTTTTTAGGCTAGCCTATCTAAAGAGAGGAAATAGGTCTACTCGATCTATTTACAGTTAATGCTAAATGTTTTAATATGTTGATGTTTTTAACCTAATAATTGTTGTTTCATTTCATTAAATGTTTTGTTTAATGTATTTACTAGTTTTTTTACAGGACATACATGAAGAACTTTTAAAATATTTAGAGATGTTAGGATGCCTCCTGCTGGTGCCTGGTAATATGACATCAAAGCAGTCAAATCAAAGAACGAATAGTTCATAGTTAAAATGTGCATTTGTAACTCATCAACTGGAGTTAGATTGCTTAAAATCACAAAGTCTTTATTTTATTTACATTTATGCCTTTAGACTTTTATCCAACGCTGTTTTTCATCATTTCATGAATTTCTGCATAACTCTCATCTTTCTCAGGACTGTTAATATAGTTTGTAATTAATATAGTTCCAGTTCCTTGAATAGATGGTACACTCCAAAAACATGAGCGTAGGAAGACATGATCCATCATAAAAGTACTCCACACGGCTCCAGGGGTTTGATAAAGGCCTTCTGAAGCAAAGCGATGCGTTTGTATAAGAAAAATATTTATATTTAAAACTAAACTAAAATAACTAGCTTCGGAAACCCGTACGCACTGATTTATGGCGAAAGAGTAACCTGGATGCATGAAGTATTGACAAAGGCAGAAGCGCAGAAGATAAAGCAAAACAAAACACCAGTCACGAATTTGAATTTTTAAAGAGAAATATCGGAGGATTATGATATAAGAAAAGCTTGAGTTTGTTGACCAGCCCTGTTTGTTTTTTAACCGTGAGGGGCGTCAAGCTATCCTAGACAGCAACATAGTGTCGAGCCCAGATCCGGACCACATAAGGTAAGCGTTGAATCCCCATGTACCAGATGTGGCCCGGATCTGGACTCGACACTATGTTGCTGTCTTGCTCTCCCACATCCTATGTCATACATCCCGTCAGGGCCCAGGGTCCCAGCAAACACAGAACGTTCCCTAACCGTTCCCGAATGGTCCCATGAGGTTATTTTTTTGGGAACCAAATAAGAACGCTATAGGAACGTTCCATGTAGGTTATTTTTAGGTTCCATTTTTATAACGCAAGGAGATGTTTCGGGAATGCTCCCTTAACCTTAAGGGAAAGTTCTAGGAACGTTCTGGGAACCAAAAACTAACATTCCCAGAGCCTAAATTTGTTTGCTGGGGGTTACTCTTTTGCGTAAGTTGACTTGTGTAGGCCGTCTGCCAGAAGCTCGTTATTTTAGCTCGTTATAGTTTTAAATATGGATATTTTCATGGCTACAAAATCACATAGCTTCTATGATTGATGGTTGCGCTTTTCTGGACTTCAAAATCAGGACCGCCTTTCACTACCATTATTAAGCTTGGAAGAGCAAGATTATAATTTTTTCCATAATCCCGATTGTGTCGTCTTGAAAAATAGTTGTTTAGGCTTAATCTAGGATGGCTTGAGGCTGAGTAAGTCATGGATAATTTTCATGTTAGGGTGAACTATCCCTTTAAGGTTGAAGAAAGATCTATACAGTTTTATTACCTGTGGTAAGCAAGTCATGTACACTTTTCAGAAGGCCTGCCAACCCTTAAGAAACACAACATAAAGCCAGTAGCCAAGAACCAGACACCTCAGAGAAGCCATAAAATGAGAGTGCACATTGTTGCAACATGGTGTTCTGTAGAAAGCTAAAATTAAACCTTTGAGGGCATATTTGATGAAAAGTAGGAGGTGACTTCACTTATGGCTACAGATGGTACCATTTTAATAACAGAAAATATAACACGAAGACACATAAGAACATACGGGTTAAATAAATTGAGTAGCAAATTACAAACAATGTCTTAAATGCTTAGCTCTAAAAAGACACCTGAATGTAGTGTTTGAACCAATCACAGGGAACTCATTTACATATAGGCCTACACACCTGGACAGTTTCACTTGGAATAGTTGATTTAGTTTTAGACGGAATAACAGCATTCAATTAGAAAACTCTCAAAGATGTAGAAGAATATGTATAAATGTTTATGATCTTTACATACATTATTTTTTTTAATGAGTTTTTTTAACTTCTCCAAGTTCCAACCACAACTGAGAAGTGTTTC